>JAMPIV010015901.1:147500-610000 GCA_024509875.1 Oreohelix idahoensis
AATCGCCACGTCCTAAACAGAGCCATTTCTCAGCTCCCCCTGGCTACTATGACGTCCATAGTGAGATCTTCCTGCATGCAGCCAACCAGGTAAAAGCCAGAGTTACGCCTGTGGCTCAAGTGACTCCTCCAAGCTTAGGATGCAATACTGGGTTCTCAACATGTTTCAAAACAAGGAAAATTCCTGAAAGTGCGGGGATGATTTCAACAGTCAAAGAGGGAGCAATTAGCCTCACAGACTGAGGTTTTCATCCACATCCAAATATGATAGCATTGTGCCTAGCTAGTGGTCATATAAGGATGACACTAGATATGCATCCATGCATAAATAAAAATAAACGAGAGAAAATCCGTTGCAGGAAACAGCGATACATCCTGAAGATAGGATTACAGGCAGTCCTTGTTCTGGGATCTCCAAAGTAAGAAACGTAGTGAGAGACTGACATTCACATGGAAACGGGACTTTGACACAGACATGAAAGGGATAAGTAAAGACATAGAACTCCTTTAAATCCATTAAAATATCACAGGAGAGAAATTAATACCATGAACTAGTTTGAGGCTTATACTGTTTACCAAGTTGAAGGGTAATGGTAATACTGATATTATGTTGGCAGCAATTGTAAACTTACATTTTCCTTCTCCCATTTAATAATGTTTCACTTCTTCATTTGATAATGTCACATTCTGTATTTGTTGAGTTTTGGGTTTTATCAATAGAGGTATTCTGTTGTCTTCTGAACAGTTACGTGATATAAACGTTCATGATTCGGCCACATACAAAGCTAAGCTGATTAACCTAGCTGGAAAAAAGGAACTGTCGATCCAGATAGTAGTTATCAGTAAGTCTCCAACTTAGTGGATCACAGTTCAATATTGAGAAAGAAAGTATAGGTTCGTGTATGAAAGTCGACTGCAGAGCGTTTCAAGTGCTGCTAGCATTTTTATCTAGTAAAACAATTTGGTACAATAACCACCATTGCAAAAGTTTTTAACATTCTCTGGCAAAGGCTGTTTACACGGAAGCTAATGTAATGGTTGTTCCATGTTTCTCAAGAAGTGAAACAAACGAGAAAAAAAGAAACAGCGCCTCCATTTAATCACAAATTCCACTGTAGAGCCCTTTTCGTAGACCTCTACACTCCTTTACAGATGAAGGTAGTCTTATATTATTAATACGTTGTCCTACCTCTGTAATAAACTTTACGCACCGACTTACATGAGAGTAAGTCTTATTGGTGAGTTTGATTTCATTAGCGCACGGTTGTGCACTAATGCGTATAGGGGTTATCCCGTCCGCACGTGTATCTAGACAGTCGGTTGACGTCATGTGTGGGTTGGAGAAGCAAGAATCCCAAGTCCTACTAATGAAGCTTTGGGAGTTCGAGACCCGTGTTTTGAGTAAAGTATTTATGTTTAGACCCGGTCCTGCGGATTAGCAGTCGTAGCCGGTAGTCGTCCACGTAAGTGTTGAGTCGTTGGAAGAGCCAAGTATGTACTTATTATAATAATAATGATTGTTCTCCAAAGTCGTGAGTATCTAGTCGATAACAGGTAACTAGCCTGTACCGAAATGGATTCACAGCTGAAGATATATTTTTGTATGCCAGTAAATGCCTATCAAAGGGATCGGCGGTAACTACCGTGGATCTACGTTATCTATATAATATTAGGAAGCCGTTGGGGTCAGTCACGGCTTACACAAGAGGTAATTCAAGTATCAATGCCTAAGTAACTTTACATGCCTAGAAGGTATTTAGTAGGAACCTGCACCTACGTTCTACTATGATTAGTTGATGAGGACTTCTTTATAAATGAACATACTAAAGATCGGGATCTTAGATACTACCAAGTATAATGAGAATCTCCTGTCCTTGAGGAAAGGTCAACCGTGATCAATATAACCTTGTACTTAACTACTTCATGACCTTTATGACTATTGATGTATTCACTCAGAGACCTGGTCAGGATTTGCTTGAGGATTCTTCTGAGACTATTTATTTGAATTTTTATTGAGGACATGCGTCCACAATCATCATGTTGAATTACCTATTAACCGTCAACGTTGAATGTTTCGTCCCGTATGATGTGATGTCAATAAACAATGTATGAACTGTCAAGTAACGAGTTTGACTCTATATTGTTGAAGCTGAGCATGTATATTGACTATATTGTTGGGACTGTTTGTGTCGATGTCAATGGGTGTTTCTGCATGACTACTGAATCGTGCTGATTTCGCGAATATATTTAATCTTGATGCAGTAAGATGAAAACTCAACGTAGGCACATCAACAAGTGCCAATACTGTGGTAGTCAAACTCGTTACTTGAAAGTTCATACATTGTTTATTGACATCACATCATACGGGACGAAACATTCAACGTTGACGGTTAATAGGTAATTCAACATGATGATTGTGGACGCATGTCCTCAATAAAAATTCAAATAAATAGTCTCAGAAGAATCCTCAAGCAAATCCTGACCAGGTCTCTGAGTGAATACATCAATAGTCATAAAGGTCATGAAGTAGTTAAGTACAAGGTTATATTGATCACGGTTGACCTTTCCTCAAGGACAGGAGATTCTCATTATACTTGGTAGTATCTAAGATCCCGATCTTTAGTATGTTCATTTATAAAGAAGTCCTCATCAACTAATCATAGTAGAACGTAAGTGCAGGTTCCTACTAAATACCTTCTAGGCATGTAAAGTTACTTAGGCATTGATACTTGAATTACCTCTTGTGTAAGCCGTGACTGACCCCAACGGCTTCCTAATATTATATAGATAACGTAGATCCACGGTAGTTACCGCCGATCCCTTTGATAGGCATTTACTGGCATACAAAAATATATCTTCAGCTGTGAATCCATTTCGGTACAGGCTAGTTACCTGTTATCGACTAGATACTCACGACTTTGGAGAACAATCATTATTATTATAATAAGTACATACTTGGCTCTTCCAACGACTCAACACTTACGTGGACGACTACCGGCTACGACTGCTAATCCGCAGGACCGGGTCTAAACATAAATACTTTACTCAAAACACGGGTCTCGAACTCCCAAAGCTTCATTAGTAGGACTTGGGATTCTTGCTTCTCCAACCCACACATGACGTCAACCGACTGTCTAGTGCGTAAAGTTTATTACAGAGGTAGGACAACGTATTAATAATATAAGACTACCTTCATCTGTAAAGGAGTGTAGAGGTCTACGAAAAGGGCTCTACATCCACTTTTTTATTTCTATGTTAAAATAATGTTTAGAGTAACACCAATTTGACGCGCAACAAACGATATTTAAATTTATATTTACAATAATTTTATTCAGAGACGGGCCTGTGTGGTCTTCTATGAAACAAAGAAATAACATGTAAGGACTGCCCCAACCAGGCATGTCGTAAGAGATGAATCAAGTGAGGATAGGCATGCGGCTAGCAAACCGGCCATGTAAAACAGTATGCTGCAAAAACCGCTATTACAAGAGCACATAGTTCTTCGACGCAAGCTTCCTTCATGGGGGATACTGTAGTTGTGGCCCCATACTCCATGGGGGATACTGTAGTTGTGGCCCCATACTCCATGGGGGATACTATAGTTGTGGCCCCATACTCCATGGGGGATACTGTAGTTGTGGCTCCATACTCCATGGGGGATACTGTAGTTGTGGCTCCATACTCCATAAAGAGTGAAATCGGAAATACGGGGAATTAAGGGAAGAAGAACTTGACGCACACGTTTGTGGTTTCTGTTTACAATAAGGTCATTTAAAAAATGTGCCACATGTATTCCCCGTGGTTTCTGAGAAGACAGGGAATAAGCGGGGCTACTTCTTGCTCAAGCATGTCGTATGAGGCGACGTATCTGAAGTTGTGTGTGTTGCTGGCAACCTCATCATGTAAAACTTTATTTTAGTCGCTTAAGACATGCACGTGGAAGCAGTAGTTTTATGCTTCCATTGTCTCATCACATGCTCTATTGAACTACAGTAATGCCTATTTTTTACCTGATGATAGAGTCATACTGTCTGGTCGGTCGCTTGGTCTCTTATTTCCATTAAGTTTGTCTGTTGTTGCAGTACGGTCAAGCTTTCATTTTTATACAAGCAAATAACCCACCGAAACGTAAAGGGAAATAATTACGGTGTCTTCTTTCTGTTGCATGTCCTGATGACTGCACTATTTCTCCTGGGGTAATTTCATTACTTACTTAAGGCAGTCTTTTGAGAAGAAACATCAATGCAAATGTCGAGGCAGTCCTTTTGTATCGCTCTGTCTGTAGTGTTTATGGTATCACCCCATCCTTGTTTTGCAACATCTCTCTTTACTCTGTTGCATTTTGTGAGGTTTGTGGACTTCGGTTTACTTAATTTTTAATTTTTATTTTTTTTTTAAATTGCAGTTGAAACTATCTCAGATATAACTGTTGAACATTTTCTGATTTATCTAATTATATTTGGGGGTTTATCTTATTTCGTTTGCTGTAGTTGTGTGGTGAATATTATTTTTAAAAGTGTTTTTGTTCATCCTGACAACACATTACAAAAGGAATTTGACAAAGTACGTAATAAAGAATATATGGAAACAATTTGAAAGAATGGTGCAGAAAGTGACAGCTTGGCGTGTATTTGTTGATGACCTGTACTCCACAGGGGGCTGAGAGCTCCTTATGAATGATTGAGTACAGTTGTTTATGTTATGTATAAGAACAGAAAGTTAAAAAAATGTTGTGAAAGCTTGAAAGCATTTATCTTTCACAGATTCCAGATACTGTTCATATTAACAAATTTACAGAGTGGACTTCAGAGGGAGGTATGGTCAGGTGTCGGTTGATTTGTTGTTGTTTTGTTTGTTTTAAATAAATTGCAAGGTGTGATTTACAATGTCATATTTAACAGTATCTGGTTCTGAATGCAAGCACCCTTGTGATACAAAAGATACAGTCTTTTATAAATGGGTGCTTGCGTAAATTAGAAGGGTTGAAGCTGTAAGGCAAGGTCACCAATGTGGAACTGATGACAAAACCAGACAAGTGTGCCAGTGGAACAAGAGATTAGAAGATGCTGGAGATGAATGACACCCATTGAGGAAACTTGTTGATAGTATTACAATGCAGCCTTTATTATGGAATCACCAGGGTAAGAAAGGCAGAGGGAGGCAAAAGAGCACATGGAGAAGAAAACTGAAGACGATGTGAAAGGCGTCAGGAAGACACGGAAAAGCCTTACAGTCCGGATTTGTCCGGCTTTTCATGATTGAACTGTGCGTCTGGCCAGATTTTTTAACAATGTTAAAAAATCCGGCTTTTTTGCGATTTTAATAATTACATAAAATATGCCATTTCAAAAATTCCACATATGAATTTCAATTGCGACGACTGACTTAAAGTCACCATATCCACATTTCGAGCAAATAATTTATCAAGAGTCTAAGAAAAATCAAATTTGGATGACAGATGACATCTTGAATAAAATGACCGAAAGAAAGAAAGCAAAAAACACTCCAGAATATAAAACAATAGACAATGACATACGTACTATGTGTAGAGAAGCAAAAGAACGGTGGATAGAAACAAAATGCAAGGAAATAGAAGACTTGGAAGCAAAGCACAGGACAAGAGATATGCATGAAGAAATAAAGAAATTATCAAATCGGTCACGGTTTGCACAAGGAGGAAGCTGTATCAAGAACAAAAATGGTGTAATATTACTTGATGAGAAAGACATATCAAACAGATGGGCAGAATACGTAAAAGAATTATTCGAGGACAACAGAGGTAAAAAACCATCACCAGATTCTAATGAAGGCCCAAACATTCTCAGATCAGAAGGAGAGAATGCCATTCATATGATACAAAAAGGAAAATCAGCAGGCATGGATAACATAAAAATTGAAATGATAGAAGCTCTGGGGAGCTTTGGTATAGATACAATCACAGAAATATGCAACGATGTATATGTGGTAAAGTGGGATGATATAAATATTTATCGGGGACTTAGTGTGCTGACTGAGATCAGCTGTGAAGGTATCTGTATCTAATAAGTGTGATGTATTACAGGTGACCTTACTTGCTACCACATTTATATCTCAGTCAGAATTATTCTGGAATATTGTGATGACTACGTTGAATGTCTAGGGTTATGCAAATGATGAAGTGTAAGTCACAACAACAACAGACACATAAACAATTTAATTTATTTCACAGCACTTTACAACACTGTGACAATCACACACATGTAACACTCTATAAGATCATCTTAACTGAGTCAGTTTTAAAAGTCAAATATATCTATGTATTAATTCCTTTACATAGAGATATCCTGATTCAACTACACAGTGAACCAGGAATCACAATCAATTATAATTACAAGTAGTATGTACACAGTTTATCAATATAATCTTGGTATTGACATATTTTATTATTCTTATCTTATGTGTGTAAGTTGTGAAGTAGTAATATGAGTTAATACTGGTTTTGTTTTTCAAGCTAGAGTGTTGTTTGTCCTCATGACATCAAGTGTTTGATCCTTGTGGAAATATTATTGGGAAAAATTCACAGTTCCTGTCAATTTAAACAGTTTATAGGCCCTCTTTATTTACTGTCAATTTTAGAGGGGGGGGGGGGCACATATTGTTGAGCTCCTTTGGCCACAAATTCTTAACTTTCGTGATGACTGCAGGAAAAGACTCCTCTGCTCGATTACTTCAATGAGTTCTGGAGCCACCTCACTGGTCGCTATCTGGACCAAGGAGTATGCTGTCAGCCTCAGGATTCAGCACAACTCAGGCCAAATGCTGCCTCAATGACTTAGGACCACCGTCCCTGAAACAAGAAGGTTGTACCTCCTACTTCAGAACTAATTTATACTCTATTTCTACACTGAGCACAATACATAACAAACACTTGCGTTCAGTGCTGTAGGCCACTGCTAGCTTCATCTGAAACAATTTACACCAGTATACTCCTCCCTAATGGTTACTACGCCTCTGCAATTCCAGCATTATTTCTTTCTAGTCCATAAGATAGGTGTCAGTGTACTGTTTGGCAATCCCATGCAGTTTTACTTTTTTCCGACACCTCCTATTCAGGTTGGAGCAATATTTAGGCTATTCTCATGTTGGCCACTGAACCACACACATAGATAGACATAAATTATCAATTCACATTCAATTTTCATTAAAAAGATATCAAATATTTCAAGCTTACCACAATTCATGGAAAAATAAACAGTTTCGTTGACTGGCAATGAATAGGCACAACTTCCGATCTGCCTCTGTCCCAGGCTTTTATTTAGAAAAAATATGCACTGGTGCTCAACGCACTGTTTCTTAGTAGGTTTATTACAAGATGTGGCCCGGAACAGACGCCCTGAATTGAGTATATTGGCAGCTCTAACCAATCATGCCATGTTTACCTACTTTTCAAAAAATATTACCCTTCTCACGTTTCCCCTAACAACTAAACTAGTATTTGCAGTCCAACTAATCGTGTTTAGTCTTACATCTCATTCCCGCCAATCAAATAGGAGTTAACATGGTAGGCTATTTCCGTAACGTAATGTTTTTTCAAACACGTTATAAAAAAATTTTATGAGCAGAAATGATTCCATGCTGTCAGGCACCCCCACTATTGTATTTTGGCCATAACTATTTTATTAACAGACTAAAGGCGTAACACATAACATATTCTTGGTTAGCAAGTCCGGCCGTACAATAATATATAAGTTAAAGTGAGCTACATGGCGGCGTTCAAAATATGTGTTTTCCAAAGATAGTCGTATATTTGTTCTTTATTCCTTTTCGTTGTTTAGAACCGCCACCTGTCCTGCCTTTTCCACTGTTATGTCATACTAAAGTCAGGAGCTTAGATGTAAATCAGTAGAATTTCATATTTCCTAATAAGCATTTTTCATGTTTTTAAACCTGATTCTTGTAGTAGTAGTGTTTTTTTTATCACTGACTATTTGAAAAAAAAGTTAGTGCTTCATGCCTTACGCATGGGTTTTGCGTTCACTTTTGATCGCGAAACGCGTGTTAGTGTTGCATGCTTCCTGCCTTCAGTCGTCCCTCTCTCTCTATCCTACTTTCATCTGTCTTTTAGTTACGCCGTGTATAAAATGGAATGAATGAAATATTAAATCTAGGTCATCACTCAGCGCCTATCTCAAGGTTTTTCTAAGAAATGCAGTACCCGTTTTATTTTTTGAAACGCGTGTAGTGATGCAGTAGGCTTTTACTATCAACGTGAAAACGTTACGATTTGCAGACGAAGCAGAAAAAGGGGGATTTTTGTACGCCATTGTGACAGCACTGTTCTCTTTTACCTTTTCTCTTTCCTGTTATTGAAGTAATTCGTTAAGGGTTTCATTTACTTTTTAATTTATATATGGGTATTTAGAATGTTTCACGACATCTCCCCTCTTAAAACAGACATCTTATGTCAGTCCTTTATTCTATATACACATAGATAAATGTAAGTCAACTCGACTTTACTCTGCTGTTGTGCTATCATGGTTTTATGTAGTTGGGTCCATTCAGAGTAGGCACTACTCATGAAATCTGCCTCAGACCTCTACAACCAATAATATTTTTCGGTTATGTTACTGAACAGCCGCAAGTGTGACTGCTTGTCTTAATGCTGCTTCACAACCCGTATTCACCATTTCTCTTCTCTGATTCTGCGCAATGACATGTCCAGAGAACATTAGATTTTCCTCAAAATGTACGTTATGAGGAGATAACATATACCTGGTGATAGCAGAGTTTTCGTAGTGGATCCCATAATCTTCTTATTAACCTGTATGAAACATTCGGAATATCCTCAATCAAAGAGGCAACTCAGGGATTCATTACGTTCCTCCGAATTGTTTACATCCAACAATTTTGTCTGATCTCAGGTTTTACTGGAATCTGATAGTATCCTTTACTCAGATCCACCCTTGAGAAATATTTAGCTTTATTTAGCCTGGCAAACAGCTGATTTGTATCCGGCAATGGATCCACCTGTCCTTCTGTAATAGCATTCAGTCTCCTGTAATCTATACAGAGTCTATGTTCTCCAGAGGGCTTCCTTAAGAGTACAACACCGGAACTATACGAAGATTCACTGTGTGAAATAATTCCTTCCTTCAACAAATAGTCTATCTCTTCCTTCAAAGCTTTCTCCTTAGCAAAAGGAATCGAATAGGGTTTCATACAGACAGGTGTGGAGTCTATCAGTTTCATATCATATTCCATTAAGTTCGTATGCCCTGGTCGGTCTGTGAGCACCTCTGTATGATTATCTAGAACCTGTTGTACTCTCTCTTTCTGAGTTTTCGTTAAATGTGTACTGATTTTCACCTGTGCCGCTGTCTCACAGGGGTGTAATGGATATTCAAATGATGAAAGTGGTTCCTTTTTCATCTCCATGGCAATGGACAAGGTCAACAAGTGTGTCTCTTCCTGATGTTCTCTTTCCAAATATTTCTTCAGGAGATTCACATGATAGATTTTTTCTTTCCCCTTCTTATCTATCTTATAATTGGTTCTAGACACCTTCTCTAGAACTGTATATGGACCTTGCCATCCAATTTGTAACTTATTCTGACTACCGGGTAGAAGAAGCAGTACCTTCTCTCCCACAGCCAAATCTCTGTTTTTAGCTTTCCTGTTATAATAGGCAGCATGTTTCTTCCTGGCTTGTCTCAAATTTTCATTGGCAAGTTTCCAGCCAGTTTTTAAACGAGTGGTCAGCTCATTCACATATTGGTATGAGGATGTAATATTTTCCTCTGCCTTTTCATCAGTCCACGTTCTTAACAGCGTTACATGTGGAGCTTTAATTTTGTGGACCTATTTGTCCATGCACCGGTATGGTCTCTTCCACTAGAAGCGCTATAGTGATGATTTTTCTTCCCAGAATTATCATGCACAAAACGACCGCTACCAATTTTTTTTGGGGGGCTTTCTCCCCACTTAAAATTCTTGATGAGAGATTTCCTCTCTACATCTTCTTCCTCCAGTTTGTTTAAGTCCGATTGAGGGATTTTCGGCTTATCCTGGGGTAAGACATCTTTTTGCACTCTCTGCATAGTGGCCATTGTAAAACAGTTAAGTGAAGCTTGTCCGTGAAAAGGGGCTTCCCATTCCCTTTGGTCCACTTTATCAAATTTATTTTTCTTTTTATTATCAGGCCTAATTTTGCCCCTGGGCGTGTCCAGGTCCTGATCCATGTTCCCACTTGTGGGTGTTCCCTCATGTGCTATGCTACACCTTTCTACAAAATTCTCAATGTCCCATCTTGCCTTGGGCCAATAATAATTGTGAGCCACCTTTTGGATGATGGTACCTATTTTT
Organism: Oreohelix idahoensis; assembly: GCA_024509875.1. Classification (NCBI taxonomy): domain Eukaryota; kingdom Metazoa; phylum Mollusca; class Gastropoda; order Stylommatophora; family Oreohelicidae; genus Oreohelix; species Oreohelix idahoensis. The sequence continues at coordinate 157,841 of JAMPIV010015901.1, forward strand.
TCATGGTCCCCATCTGGTTTCACATGTAGGCTCCTTATTAATTCTGTCCTATATCTTTTAGGAAGTACCAGCTGTCCCTGACCTTTGGATCTAGCTCCAGTCTTCCTATACATCAACTTGTTTTTCATGTAAAAATCTCCCTTGCCTGGAGTTGTATGACAAGTTGACAATTTCCTGAAACAAGGCTTGAGGGTCTTATCCCCAGCCTGTGCCTTCCTCATCTCTTCTGGAGTGGTATCCAACATAATATCCTCCTCCTGTCTTGAGGTCGACCTGACCTGAAGGGTGGCCATATACACAGGTTTCCTTCTGCAACGGTCAGTGTCATGATTGTCCATCTGACAATTTTTACACCACCTTTTCCCTTGGTTGAAAGATTTTCTTTCATCATATTTCCTTTCATCGAATTGTGGGGTTTTATTTTTATTGTCATACCGTGGCCTATCAAATTGGTGCTTACCTTTGTTTTGATCTCTAGGATCAAATTTATTAAAGTCCTGTGGTGCCCTAAAATTGTCTACCTGTTTCTTTTTATTACCTGTTACCTCTGCCTGAGCCGCTTGATACCTTTCAGCAACATTTAGCAACTCACCCAGCCTCTCTGCACCTTGTTCCATGAGAAACTTTCTCAGGTCTGGAGCCATGGACTCTCTTAATTGTTCTATAAGGACCATTTCCTTAAGATCTTGGGTTTTCCCCAGAGAAGTCCATTTCTCCAAGTATGTCTCTAACCGTGCAGAGAACTGGTGATAGGTTTCACCTGACAGTAGTTTAGCGTTCCTAAATTTTTTCCTATAAAATTCTGCGTTCTTTTCATATCTTAACAACAGAGCCTGCTTTAGCATGTCATAATTTTCTTGATCACTTCTGCTCATTTTGGCAAAAACTTCATAAGCTGCCCCACGAAGTCCTTGAGATAACTTTAAGCTCCACCTTTCTCTCTCTAACCCATACGTGGTAGCTAATAGTTCGTATCTATTTAAAAAGCTCTCAATATCATCGTCTTTCTCAACAAAATGATCTAAATGAAAATTCATAGCTGAGGTTGAGGCTCCCTGACTAGCAGTAGCATCGGAGGTAAAGGGACTGGCACCATTTTCAGGAGCATGGCCTTGAAACTCAAACTCCCTTAATCGTAGCTCATGTTCCCTTTGTAATCTCTTCTCCTCCTTTTCTGCTTCCCTCTCTGCAGTCAATCGCTTGTCTTCCCTTTCTGCAGCTAATCTCTTGTCTTCCCTTTCTGCTTCTAATGCTTTAGCCTCAGCCTCTAACTTTCTTTCGGCCTCTTTTTCTAATCTTCTTTCTTCCCGTTCAATATATTTGTCACATTCAGCAGTGACATAAGAAATCATAATTTGCCCGTCCATTCCTAACTCTTTCGCAGTCTGTACAGCAGCAGATCGAAATTTGGCCAGGTCCGCCATTTTCTAACAGGTAAATGTAAATAATATCTAACTAAACAATATAATCTATAATTATTTATTTAATGACACCACAGGCACTGAGAGCTCAACCTTATTTAATTCCACCCAGGGATACCTTTTAATTCTTATAATTCCCAATATATATAACAGGAGAAAGTTCAATATCCCGGACCGGACCCCAATTTATGTGGTAAAGTGGGATGATATAAATATTTATCGGGGACTTAGTGTGCTGACTGAGATCAGCTGTGAAGGTATCTGTATCTAATAAGTGTGATGTATTACAGGTGACCTTACTTGCTACCACATTTATATCTCAGTCAGAATTATTCTGGAATATTGTGATGACTACGTTGAATGTCTAGGGTTATGCAAATGATGAAGTGTAAGTCACAACAACAACAGACACATAAACAATTTAATTTATTTCACAGCACTTTACAACACTGTGACAATCACACACATGTAACACTCTATAAGATCATCTTAACTGAGTCAGTTTTAAAAGTCAAATATATCTATGTATTAATTCCTTTACATAGAGATATCCTGATTCAACTACACAGTGAACCAGGAATCACAATCAATTATAATTACAAGTAGTATGTACACACAGTTTATCAATATAATCTTGGTATTGACATATTTTATTATTCTTATCTTATGTGTGTAAGTTGTGAAGTAGTAATATGAGTTAATACTGGTTTTGTTTTTCAAGCTAGAGTGTTGTTTGTCCTCATGACATCAAGTGTTTGATCCTTGTGGAAATATTATTGGGAAAAATTCACAGTTCCTGTCAATTTAAACAGTTTATAGGCCCTCTTTATTTACTGTCAATTTTAGAGAGGGGGGGGGCACATATTGTTGAGCTCCTTTGGCCACAAATTCTTAACTTTCGTGATGACTGCAGGAAAAGACTCCTCTGCTCGATTACTTCAATGAGTTCTGGAGCCACCTCACTGGTCGCTATCTGGACCAAGGAGTATGCTGTCAGCCTCAGGATTCAGCACAACTCAGGCCAAATGCTGCCTCAATGACTTAGGACCACCGTCCCTGAAACAAGAAGGTTGTACCTCCTACTTCAGAACTAATTTATACTCTATTTCTACACTGAGCACAATACATAACAAACACTTGCGTTCAGTGCTGTAGGCCACTGCTAGCTTCATCTGAAACAATTTACACCAGTATACTCCTCCCTAATGGTTACTACGCCTCTGCAATTCCAGCATTATTTCTTTCTAGTCCATAAGATAGGTGTCAGTGTACTGTTTGGCAATCCCATGCAGTTTTACTTTTTTCCGACACCTCCTATTCAGGTTGGAGCAATATTTAGGCTATTCTCATGTTGGCCACTGAACCACACACATAGATAGACATAAATTATCAATTCACATTCAATTTTCATTAAAAAGATATCAAATATTTCAAGCTTACCACAATTCATGGAAAAATAAACAGTTTCGTTGACTGGCAATGAATAGGCACAACTTCCGATCTGCCTCTGTCCCAGGCTTTTATTTAGAAAAAATATGCACTGGTGCTCAACGCACTGTTTCTTAGTAGGTTTATTACAAGATGTGGCCCGGAACAGACGCCCTGAATTGAGTATATTGGCAGCTCTAACCAATCATGCCATGTTTACCTACTTTTCAAAAAATATTACCCTTCTCACGTTTCCCCTAACAACTAAACTAGTATTTGCAGTCCAACTAATCGTGTTTAGTCTTACATCTCATTCCCGCCAATCAAATAGGAGTTAACATGGTAGGCTATTTCCGTAACGTAATGTTTTTCAAACACGTTATAAAAAAATTTATGAGCAGAAATGATTCCATGCTGTCAGGCACCCCCACTATTGTATTTTGGCCATAACTATTTTTATTAACAGACTAAAGGCGTAACACATAACATATTCTTGGTTAGCAAGTCCGGCCGTACAATAATATATAAGTTAAAGTGAGCTACATGGCGGCGTTCAAAATATGTGTTTTCCAAAGATAGTCGTATATTTGTTCTTTATTCCTTTTCGTTGTTTAGAACCGCCACCTGTCCTGCCTTTTCCACTGTTATGTCATACTAAAGTCAGGAGCTTAGATGTAAATCAGTAGAATTTCATATTTCCTAATAAGCATTTTTCATGTTTTTAAACCTGATTCTTGTAGTAGTAGTGTTTTTTTATCACTGACTATTTGAAAAAAAGTTAGTGCTTCATGCCTTACGCATGGGTTTTGCGTTCACTTTTGATCGCGAAACGCGTGTTAGTGTTGCATGCTTCCTGCCTTCAGTCGTCCCTCTCTCTCTATCCTACTTTCATCTGTCTTTTAGTTACGCCGTGTATAAAATGGAATGAATGAAATATTAAATCTAGGTCATCACTCAGCGCCTATCTCAAGGTTTTTCTAAGAAATGCAGTACCCGTTTTATTTTTTGAAACGCGTGTAGTGATGCAGTAGGCTTTTACTATCAACGTGAAAACGTTACGATTTGCAGACGAAGCAGAAAAAGGGGGATTTTTGTACGCCATTGTGACAGCACTGTTCTCTTTTACCTTTTCTCTTTCCTGTTATTGAAGTAATTCGTTAGGGGTTTCATTTACTTTTTAATTTATATATGGGTATTTAGAATGTTTCACGACAGTATACAATACAGGATATATACCACACGACATGAAGACATCAGTTTTTATAACATTGCCCAAAAAACCAAATGCAACAGAATGTTCAGACTTCAGAACAATCAGCCTGATGAGTCATGCAATTAAGATACTGCTCAAAATCATACAGGAAAGAATAAAAAGTAAAGTAGACAGCGAAATCCAGGAAGAACAGTTTGGTTTTAGACGGAACAGTGGAACAAGAGAGGCAATATTTTGCCTAAGAATATTAGCAGAAAAATATACAGAGGTCCAAAAAAGTATGTATATGTGCTTCATTGACTATAAGAAGGCTTTTGACAAAGTCCATCATGAGAAAATAATTGAATGCCTCGAAGACATAGGTATTGATGGAAAAGATATAAGAATACTCAGTAACCTTTATTGGGAGCAAACTGCCACAGTAAGATCTGGAAGGAATTATTCACCATAAGGTTGTGTGCTGTCCCCCTGCCTATTTAATTTATACACCGAAAAAATTTTCAAACAGATACAGGAAATACCAGGACTGAACATCAGTGGAAGGTCAATAAACAACCTTAGATATGCAGATGATACCGTGTTGTTAGCTGAAAGCGAACAGGAGTTACAAGAACTAGTGAAGCAAGTGAACAGTATAAGTCATGAATATGGACTCGACATTAATATTGAGAAAACAAAAACTATGATAATTAGCAAAACAGACGATAAACCCACATTAAAGATAAGCGTAAATGGGGAAATTCTGGAACAAGTCAAGAGCTACGTATATCTCGGTCATATAATAACAGAAGATGGCAGATGTGAAACAGAAATCAAGAAGAGAATAGGAATGGCCAAAGCTACATTCAACAACATGAAACATATACTGACATCCAAACAGTTATCTCACAAATTAAAACTGAGAATCATAAAGTGTTATATATATTCTGCATTTCTGTATGGTGCAGAAACATGGACGATGAATAAGCAGTTGGAAGAAAGAATTGAGGCTCTTGAAATGTGGATATATAGAAGAATGGGGCGTATCTCATGGAAAGAGATGAAAACAAATAAGGAGGTCCTAGAAAATCTAGGTATGAAAAGAGAACTAAAGAGGGAGGTCAAAGTTCGACAGCTAAAATACTTTGGCCACATAAAAAGGCATAACACCTTGCAGAAGACCATAACAGAAGGGAGAGTTGAAGGCAAACGTGCAAGGGGAAGACAGCGCTATAAGTGGGAAGACAACATCAAGAGATGGACAGGAAAGAGTCTATCAGAGTGCACCACCAAGACAAAAGACAGAAGACGTTGGAGATCCATTACAGCCAACCTTCGTTGTGGAGATGGCAACTGATGATGATGATGATGAACCTTTAACACTGTTAATTGTTTATTATATTGTGTCATATTTTAACTCACATTTTGTAATTTTCGCTCACTATATTTATTGCCGCCTTTTCGGGAAAAATGCACTTTGAATCACAATTCGGTATTAAGTTTAGTCATTTAAAACCTTGTCGTGTTTTGCAATTTACCAACAATTTCAAAGTTAATATTGTTAACATTAATTAATGACATAATATATTTACTATACAAACCTAAACAAAGAGCCGAAATGATAGTGTTTATTTACAGATGAATTGAAAATAAAATTCCATGTTTTGCCAGTCGTCGGAAGTAGAGTGTTCGTGTGCAGTAGTGGTACAATTGTGTCAGTAACAAATAAAGGTTGCTGCAAAAAAAAAAAACCCACACACACACACACGCACGCACGCACGCACGCACGCACGCACACACACACACGCACACACATACACAGTATAAGTAAATAAATTAAGGGGCTGCAGTAAAACTGGTAAGGAATATAAGTTTATAAACTAATAAAACGGTATTGAATCAGTTTTACAAATAACAGTTCACATGAGACAAGGGACGTTTCGGGTTTTACCCTTCATCAGCCACAGTTACAAACAGGTGACAAGGACAAGAATTACATATAGATACTACAAAAACATATGATGATGAGAAACATACAGAAAATGAGCGATACAAGCAGATGAAAAAAATAAACAACCACAGTGAGGAGCGAAAAATGAACAATAATAATACAAGAAAATCGTAATACCTGAAAGAAATACCGAAACAAGAAAGTAAATATACAACGAAACGAAAAAATGAATAAACAAAACTTTCGAACAAGTAAAAGGTCACTTAGCTAGATCGGAAGATGCTAGGAATAAAAGTGCCTCAGTGTTTTATTAGTTTATAAACACACATACACACACACACACACACAAGACAACAGAGAAGCCACAAGAAAGCTCTTGTGTAAGAAATTGTGCATTCAAAACTGACATTTTTTTTTTTAGACAGAAGAAACATGAACGGAAAGGAATCTTCTTCTGCATCTTCTTCCTTCCCCCTCAGATGTCAACTTGAATAAGTTCAAAGTTCACCCTCAGATGTCAACTTGAATAAGTTCAAAGTTCACCCTCAGATGTCAACTTGAATAAGTTCAAAGTTCACCCTCAGATGTCAACTTGAATAAGTTCAAAGTTCACCCTCAGATGTCAACTTGAATAAGTTCAAAGAAAGCAGTGGTCAGCCTGAGGCTGTTGATATCTCCGTAGATTTTCTCCAGGAATGGTACTGGTGATGGCCATATGCGTTTTCTCTGTTCCTCATATGTTGGGGACCTTTGAAGCAGACGTTCGGCAGTCATTTTATCGGTGCCACAGTCACACTCATCAGTAGTTCCTATCTTTAATTTGTTGAATAGAACGGGAAGGATTGAAGTTACTGCTACAGAATGCCTTTTTTGCTTTTCATAATGTGAAACATCACAACAGTTTCAAATCAGTGGGTTGTAGGTCTACGTCAAAACACTGTCCTCGGAGTCAGAAATGGCAAAAAAAACTGGCAAGCGCCAGAACCAAAGCAATCGTTATTCTCATTCATGTGACTGCAAAGCACGTGACTGATACATTTTTGAAAGACTTGAAGAATACAGTGTTGCCTATTTTTTCAACAAACACAGTTCGAGCGAAATGTTTGAAACAATCATTCATAGTTGGGGTTTTACAATACAAAGGTGCCGACCGTAAACAAGTTAGCAGAAACAATTTAAAAAATGTATAATTGAACTACTGGTAAAATATGACTTTCTCAGACAATGTGATGCATTTACTTTTGATAAATGTAACAAAACATTATATGGGATTGAGCACACTGCAAAGGGTAAAAACATGTGTATTTCTAAAGTATTTCAGCTTTATTAAAGAAGATTTTATCGTCGTAATATATCAATATACACAATATCAAGGTGATTTGATGACATTGTTGTTTGATGTACAAAAATAATAAGTTCTACTGCTATTTTTTAATATGTTATTTTTTAATATGTTATTTATGTCCAATTTTTTCCACTATAGTGTCTTCCCTCGTCTTCCCTTTTTATGGCTGAAAAAAAAAAAATACAGAACATTGTCTTCCTGTTGACGTTGAACGATATGGCAGCCTTAGCATAAAGTAGACCTCGGTATACCGTTAGATCACATTGGATGATTGGGTAGATCTGTAGGTGCCTGAAACAAGAAAGGGGGGGGGATCGTTAACATTAGAGAAATTTTGGATAAGCCGTTTATCGCCGGCATTTATATAACGCTATATCCATAGGATTACCGGTAAATTTGATGACATATTATTTAGTTTGAATTTTGTGTCACCGCTTTGTTAATGAAATTCTAAGACGTGGATCATCCGGCCGAGATGATAATTACATTAAGGCTGCACTTATAAATCCCAACACCCTTAAGCCTGAAAATCCAAGACAGAAGGATGTCCTCTAGTGAAGTGGGTCATGGGGTAAAATATTTGCCTTATTTTGTACGAACATCTAAAGACACAAACATGCACGAGAAGACACGAGAAGAAATTGAATAGAAAGTACAGGACAAGGTGGCGGGAATTAGTTGAAGACGTGTGCTTCACAGTGTGACGGTATTGCCTCCCCTGCTTTGCAGTAGTGGTCCAACAGTGGCCAAAACTCAAGAGTATCTAATATGGGCTTCAAAGGTATCTACCTTAGCACAAGATTACTCTTGGCAGATATGTACACACAGGACGGTAAAGAATTATGAAATGAACAAAGGTTGAAATGAAGAAGAGTTGGATATGTATATCATTTCGCCCAAATGTCTATTAATCCGGCGAAAATTTAAGTCGCCCACACCGATAAGGCCTTAAATAAGAATGTAGAGACACGTTAATAAAGGGTTAGGGGTGGCATTGGCAGTTGTAAGCATAAGCAACCGTGGTTTTTGCCGAGTCTCGCGCTTTTAGGAGCCACGCTCAAATAAATGCTTGTCTAAATAAGAGGAATCTATTTAAAAGGGTCCTCGCAATTTCACGCTTACTTAGGGCCTCGCACAACTTTAATCTTCTACCTAATCCTAAACACCAACCCTAATGCTAACGAAGTGGGCGACTTAATTTTTCAATAGACATTTGGGCGAAGTCGAACAAACGTTCCCATATTTTTCATTTCAACCGAAACAAATTTATCTTAGACATTCTAATAATAATAATTACAGCCCCTTCAGTCATAACTGACTATGGGAATGCACCCCTGAGGTGACAGTCCTCAGCTGCTTATTTTCTCGGTATTCCTTCCTCTCTTGCACACATCTTTGAGTCTCAGCTGCGGTAGCCCATCTGTTCTTTTGCCATTTGCCAGTTGGCCGTAGAAGATATCTTTCGGGATGCGACAATCTTCCTTGCAGCGGACATGACCAAGCCAGCGTAGTCTAAGCTGCCTGAGTAGTGTATACATTCTTTGAAGGCCAGCACGTGACAACACCTTGACATTTCTCACTTTGTCCTTCCACGAAATACCGAGGATGGGGCGTAGACACCGAAGATGGAAGATATTGAGCATTCTTTCTTGCTTATAGAAGTATGCTGGTGACACTGTCGTAGATTTTTGATAGTTGATAGGAGAATTAAGACTTGGGTTGGTCCCTTCTGAATAGATTTGAATAAGTGATAGTCACAGTGAGAGATAGTAATAGCAATAGATTTCCACGAGTGAGATGGTAGACTGTGATAGAGGCTGTCTCTGAAATCGAGAAATCTTCTCTCTTTCACCTATCTTCTACGACAGATTTAGAGGAGTCAGACAGTCTAAACATATATATATATATATATATATATATATATATATATATATATATATATATATATATATATATATATATTACATATATAGTTCTATCCACTCACGGGCACGCACATACAAGACGACAGTTAGACGTACAGACTTGGGAAACCTATAAAAAATGATTATATAGATATTCTAGAACGAGCTGACCAACACGCTGATTAAGTTCAAGAGAAATTTTAATTATCATCTAAAATTTCATCACAACACCCAAAATTACATCAAGCATATACAAAATAGTCAAAAAATCAATGAATTGCTACAAGAAAATGATAGACCCACAGTTATGATCTTCCCGCGATGTTTAGCCCACAGTCCCGTTAAGAGAAAGATGATAGCCCAAAGAGTCACAGATACATATGATTTGGGTCTAATATTTCCCCTTTTGAAGGTTTGAACTGACTTTGACAGCAGTATCTATTCTAAGGAAAAATATAATTTAGCAACAAATCTTGCATAAGGAAAGTTACAAAGTGAGTGAATCAAACAAAGAACATCCTTCAGTCTACTTTCACTCGGTTCTTTCATCAGGGCCCTGACTCACACAACCTTACCTACAATCGTGCTGTTGTTCGCCGTCTGGCGCAAACTTTAGGACACTTCTCTACAGTGAATCTGTAGTCTTTGGATAAAGAGAATCCCAGCTCTGCAGATACAGGTTTCTTCCACTGCTCCGGGGAGCATTCACTTCACCAGTTTATTTTAAGATTACTGTTAAGATCACTTGAATCAGTTTGGGTAAGAAAGTTTAAACGGGCACATAGTGTCAGAACACGAGGTTTCCCTTAATTAGGAAGATGACCGGTGAACAACTTCTCTCAACAGATAGTTTTGGTTCACCACACACTTTGTCAACAATGTCGGAAATGTTAATGTTTTTTTTCTGTAATTATTCTCGCCACAAGGCAGCATGTACATTAGAGTTTGTGAAGAAATATGAACTGGCTCAAAGGCCCAGTATAAGTATTTATTCTTTAAAAAAACCGTTAGTGGGATTGGTATTCTGTCTATCACTGAAGGCACACGCCCTGTAAGACAGGTGTTACTTGGAAACCCACGTGGTTAAAGATATAAAATGTTTATGTTTCTCACAGGTATGTCTCTGTACAAAACGCCGGCAAAGTTTGGGTTACCCCAGTATTCACTGAATATAAAAAAAAACCACATATAAAATATTTTACATATTACGTACTCAATATAACTTACGTTTTGAACTGCAAGCGTAGAGCTTGACTTGACGTTAAACTTTCCTGTGAAATAAGTTATATATAAAAATCAATCAATCATCATGAATTAGGAATACATACGTATTCCGTCAACACTCATGAGGCATCTAGCATTTATAAGTTAGTTTAGAAAAATTATTCTCGTCTGATTGTTTAGCAGTTAAATTAAATTCATTATAGCTACATTGTTGTAAGCTAGAAATTATAATTTACTCTGCTTTCCACTGAAACACGTCACTAGAAAATAATACAGACTATATTTTAATTCTCTCTGCACAAAAGAACTAGTGAAAATGAAATAGGCGATTTAAAACTTTAAACACTTCACAAAATACTAGATATAATATATTTACCTCAACACAGAACTACGGTATCACAACGAAACTAAGAGATTTCACTTATAAGTTTAAGTATCTAGAACGAAGTGACCACGTCTACTGCAAATGGAGAATGAGTGAAATCAAGTTTCAAACTCTGGTTAATATCTTAAACCAGACAAAGGGTCCCAACTCATTTCGCAAAACGAAATAATCTCCCCTTTCCGTCTTAAACACCTTACATTTAACACTTCCCATTACTAGACGTTAGCCATAACTGACACTTCTCGTCTTCACACCTCACGCTGACCAGGGCCAACAGTGAGTGCCGTGTCAGATGGGATTTCCAGACCACTGTCTCAAACTGCACCGTGGAGATGTCGGTTATCGCGCCTCACCTGAGCGATCAGCCGATGCAACTCGTTGTGGCAGGTGAAAATGCAGACGATATGTCGCCTATAAGTCTGGCGAAAGCGAATATTCACAGTTTACGTCTACAATGCAATAACCTCCCGAGCCTGGCATCTACGTAATCACATCACTAGTGCGTTTCTAAATGGGAACAGACACTGGCGAACGTTAGAATGGGAAAATAGTACTGTTTATAGTCGCAAACGTACGAATGCGAAAAAATACAAAAAAGGATAAAAGAGTGATCATAAGGTAGAGGACACGGGTAGAGAAAGAAAGGAAAATAGAAAATTTATTGATCATCAACTCTCTGTGACAGACACCGGCATTATATACCGCAGCTTTGGTCTTCGTTGTGAGTTTGGAGTTTCCCCAAACACGCGTTGTGAGCCTGGCAAAGGTAGCTGCAGCTTTGCCAATCTTAGACATCGCTTTATGTCCAATTCAAGAACAAAATATAAATGTTAGATACATTATTTTTATCGATGTTCTATGGTTTTTGTTGTATTTCTGTTATGCAGTGTAATAACATTTTACTTTTCAAATCTCTCCTAGCTCTGTCTGGAACATTCGCCTCGGAAATAGACACTTCATTTTGCCAACTGCGGAGTGTAGGCCTATCCTGGACAAGAAAAAGCATTATTGGTCTGCGTAATCTACTGACATTGAATGAAAATTGTGTGCGAATTATTTGGTTAAACATCCTACACATTGTAAGCGGTAGCTAGAAATTAACAACTCCCACTATCAATCATTCAATCAATCAGTCAATCAATCAATCAATAATATCCCAAGGAGCATGGGCCTTAAACAAACACATGCAAAGTCCTCCTGTCACGTGCCATCAGCTCCACTTATTTCCATGTTTTCATTATCTTTTCACTTCTGTCTCCATTTCTCTTCTCAATGTGTTATGTTGGTCTACCTCTGCCTTTCTTTCCCTGGGAATTCCAGAACAGGAAATGTCTTGTTTCCTCACTGTGTGTCCTATCCATCGCCAGCGTCTTCTTCTCAGCTCTTTTTTTTTTACTGGCGTATGTCTGGTTCTGGTCATCAGTTCCACATTTGTGACGTTGTCATACCACTTCATTCCTTCTATTCTACGCAGGCACCCATTTATGAAAGTCTAACTTGTCTGTTGTTATTTTTGTTGTTCTCAATGTTTCAGAGCCACACAATAGGACTGACTTGACATGTGAGTTGAGGATTCCTTTTTTTTTCGTGTTGGACTTGATTTCTCTTGATGTCCATATCTCAATGCAATGAAAGCTCCTCTTGCTTTTTGTATTAATGTTTTAATATCACCGTCTGTTCCTCCAACTTTGTCTATATTGCTGCCAAGATATGTGTACGATTCTACATCTTGTGGTGGTGTTTCTTCAAGTTCAACCTTGTCATCATTTCTTGCCTTTATTCTCATTTTCGTTGTCTTTTCCTTGAGTATTTACAAATCTACTTGTGACCTCTCATCGAGTATTTTCATATTTTCTTGCATCTGAATTATTCATCTCTAGATCATTACAAGTTGCTTTCTTTATGATGCACAAAAAACGCTGAAAAGCCAAAATAATACAGACCTGGATGATCTCAGAGTAGTGCTCCACAAACTTTGTCAACGATTCAAAAGTGTTGTGATCCAATGGATCCCATCTCATTGTAACATCACCGGCTATGAAGAGGCTGACAGAATGGCAAAAGAAGGTTCACATTTTCCTCAGCTTGATGCAAGCATAACTTTTGAAGAGGCAAAGAGTTTTATCAGAATCAGATACAGAAACAAATGGAATGTAGAACATCCAGGGCACACACAGAATGATGCTTACTACCAGCTCCACAAAAGAGAAAAAGTGGTAATCTTCAGACTCCGCACTGGCCACAACAGATTGAGATACCATCTATTCAACAAGCTAAAGATATAAGCTACCGATCAGTGTAACTGATAAAATGACTGCTGAACATCTGCTTCAAAGTTGCCCCTTATATGCGGTACAGAGGAAGCGCATATGGCCGACGCCAGTTCCTTTCGTGGAAAAGCTTTACGGGGATTCAAATAGCCCCAAACTGACTACTGCTTTCTTTGAAAACATTCAAATGGACGTCTGAGAGTGTACGAAGAAGAAGAAGACATTCCTCAAAACTGGACTGTCTGGTCTCTTTACTCAGACAGACTCTTAATTAAGCCATTTCGTAACAGTAAGAAAAATAATGGAGACAAGAGGTGTTCCAGTCGCACTCCTGTTCTAAGCTCAAACGGTTATGTAAGCTGTCCATCATGAAGAATTCTGCATGTCAAAAGTCTTTAAAAAAAAATTAAGGTGATGATATTCATGGGTACTCCATAATGCCTCATCAATTTCCAAAGTGATTCTCTGTCTACACTGTCAAATGCCTTTTCATAGTCCACAAATCCGACGGATTCCATTCCAGACTTTGTTCAACTATTATTCTCAATGTGGCTATCTGGTCTGTACAGGATCTGTTTTGTCGAAAACCTGCTTGTTCATCTCTCAGTTGCTTGTCTATGGACTCTTTTAATCTCTCAAGGATGATTCTGTTTAATACATTTCCTGGTACTGATAGCAACATTATTCATCTATAATTTGTGCACTCTTGTAAATTTCCCTTCTTAGGCAACTTGACCAGATAACCTTCCTTCCATTCTGCTGGTATTTTCTCTCTCTCCCAGACTTTGCCAAGTAGTTTTGTTAAATATCTCTGTAGAGGTATCAATGTTTTGATGGCCTCTGCTGGAAGGCAATCTGGATCATTTGCTTTTCCATCTTTCAGAAGCTTTATGGCTTTCTTTATTTCTTCTCTACTTGGTCGTTCACAGCTGATTAGTAACTTCTCTTCTGCTGGCTGGATGTCTGAGGGGATTTAAATGGATTTGCAGGGTTCGTAGGAGGTAAATTTATATTTTTTTTTACGCAATGCATCAACTTTTGGGGTTAATTTTTTTGACAACAGTCAACACAGGGTTAGAATTAAGGTTAGCGGTGGTGGCTTTTTAAAATCAGCGCAAGCGATACCCCCGACTTGTGAATAACCATTTCGGTCTCTTGGCGGCATGTGTCTATTATTCTTAGATTCTAATTATTCTTAGATTCTACCAAATAAACGATATGCAAAATTAACTTTGCTGGTCTTGTTGCTTCTGTTCGTGCTAAGAGTGTGTTGCGATAGATTGTGTTAGTCCACTATTCTTAAGTATTATAACTTTTTCATAACCTTTATATATTTCTCTTCGTTGTTGCCTGTTTGTGGGGTGTGGCTGACGAAGAGTATTCCCGAAACGTCCATCCTTTCTAATGTATTAGGTCATGGGTACACCTGACTCCAGGACCATTTTTCATTTGTTTCTTTTTTTTCTTTCTTTCTTTCTTTATTATTATTATTATTAATTTTCATTGTAAAATGGTGAGTGAATTGATATAGTCGTATAAAGACAGGCATACGGTTTGAAAGTCTATGAACAAGATTTCTGAAAGGATAAACACAGACTGTTTAAAAGCACAAAACTCACCATCACAATCGCAAGAAACTGTATTAAATATTAAACTACCCTGGGAGCTGCACAACATAGTAACATTTTATATTACCAAACCAAGAACTAACTCCTAATTACCACAGGAAATTAGAACGGACAAACAAAAACACACAAAAATATTCACCACACAATTTCAGTACCAGAAGTAAAATAACTACCAATGAAAAGAAATAAACAAACGACAAATCGATGAAAGGTAAAGGATCTCGTTACACGCCCATTGAGGCAAATTGGGAATATGGTGTTAGGCCAATATTTTCTTGACCATCGCGGCACACTAGGGATGATGTGGTCAGCATCACGCCGGCGCCTTAACCTTCTCAGAGTTGCTGTGGTACCCAATTCATAAGGCCGTTTGCGGTCTAAAAAATCCCACCTCAACTGGGGATCGAACCATGGACCACCGAGCTAGGAAACCAGTGCACTAACCACTGCGCTACCACGGCTCCTACACACAAATATTCACCACACAATTTCAGTACGAGAAGTCACATAAACTACCAATGAAAAGAAATATACAAACGACATATCGATGAAATAATTTCAATAGCAATTTTAAAATAATGGAAAAAGATACAGTAAATCAAAAACTCTAAACCCGCCAAAACGCAACAGGGTTAAGAGAGATAAACATGTAAACATGGAAAGAGATACATCATAAACACTACAGCCATTAGTAACGCTACAACAAACTGTTGAAAAATTTCATCCCAGCAGAGCCATGACACGAAAAACAAACAATGTAATAAGCTATATAGAATAAATAACACTATATTCCCTTATCCAGCAACCTGGGAGGATTAAGCTGCCTATCGCACTAAGTGGCGATGCTCCGTACTGTGGAGCCTCATATGTGGGCAATAAGAAGCTCTTTTAACAAGCAGAAGAGAGAAGATTTATAACACATAAGGAAGGGAAACCCGAGGCCTGTAAACAGTAAATTAATATGAGACAAACTTAAAGGTATGTTATCAGGCACTCGTAGGAAATAAAGAAGTAGAACACTAGACAACAGAAAAACAACAGACATGAGTGGCTTACCCAGGATTCGAACCCTGGACCTTCCGTGCGACAAACACGACAAAAGGAATACCAGGGGGAAAAAAGGCAGCTAAGTGCTATCACCTTTATGACGACTCATTCCCAGTCAGTTATGACTGAAGGTGCCCATTAGTGAGCCCATAAGATAAACACGTCAAATGTAAACCTACGGGAACTAATAGTGTTCGTGTTGTAAAAATGAACCAACAAAACGTTGTCTTATATGGTAAGTAGGTTGTTCAGTTTTGCCATGGTGTGAAATGTATATGTATTGTTGTGGTCTTAGGCAGCGTTGCCACTCCTAGGTGAATTCACCTTGATCTAGATTTTTTTTTTTGAGTCCCATCTAGGTGTCATTTTCGTTCATTAGTTAAAGAACGCCACCTAGATTTCGCCCAAAATAGCCCCCAAATCGCCCACAGTAGCTCAAAAATAGCCCAAATCGCCGATATCTTGGTATTTTTCAAAATTGAGAGTGGCAACGCTGGTCTTAAGTCTACGTTTGATTAGTCACTATATTCTTCTTCCTCGTTCGTCCTGAAAAGGACGTTGATTGCGTTGTGTCTGTTTACGCCGGAGCTGTGATATCTGCGCCTTTCGGCCGACACATCTGATTTCAGCACGGCATTTTTTGGGACCGGGTTTGCCTTCCCTCTTCGATCCCTACTCTCTCAGCCAGATTGCAGTGATGCAGCCTGTTTCCAGGACCACCACGTGGAGGTGGAGGTGGAGTAGGGTCTGGTTCGCTGACCCTGATGCAAGGAGTCAAGCTATGGGTCGCTGACTGCATTCTCTATTGCTGCATCTTTGGGTCCTGATTAGTCACTATATAAGAATGAATGATTTCTGGGAATTCAAAGAAAACGTTATATTACATATTGCAGATAATTTAAATGATGCTTAGTACGTGCGGATGGATGAAACCGCTTTGTGTTCTATGACAGTGGCGTTCTTTGCTGTTCGAATGTCAAGTGGTTGTTACTGTTATTTTTGCGGTCACCACAAATGATAAGGTGGAATTTACGTATGGTATGTGGGAACGTAACAGTCTCCTTACTGTGTACTGTTGTAGTCAGTCCGACCTGGGCCAAACAGCTTCGTCGTGCATGAATAGCTCACCAGGCGTTGAAAGGGTGTCATGTTGACATTCGAACATCAGACCTTCCTTGTGTGTAAGGTACTCGAAGTATGTGTGGTCGACAAGTGATTTGGGTGTGTAGAGACACGAATGCGTTTAGGTTCTTTGCTAGGTAAATAATGCACCCACTCACTCACATGCAGTAGTCAGTAATTGTAGAAACTGCTGGAACTTTCAACCATTTATTTACGTGACACAGTGACATCAACAGTTACAGTCAGATTGGACGAGAATCAAGGATATCATGTATATTGGAGATAACTGGCAAAACATATGGCATTATACAGCTTGAACCACTCATCTAATAGGACGTTATCGACAATGGTCTGTCCTATAACAACTGTTCATAGGTGATAATGATTAAATACATCGAACATCATCAGTTCTGTATAGCCTGTAGGTATGATGCTAATAACGCTGGCTTGACAACATATTCTTTTCCTACTGTAGCTCAGGGCCTCTGACTGAACGCGTCAGTTAGTCCTTAAACAAATATAGTTGCTTACTATAGAAGTCTGTAAACTTGTAAATAAATCAAGACTTCATCTGGCTTCACCTTTCAGGTACTCCTTCTTCTGCTCAAAGTTATAGGCCGTAATGACGGGCCTTATAATAATAGCCCCTTCAGTCATAACTGACTATGGGAATGCGCCCCTGAGGTGGCAGCCCTCAGCTGCTTATTTTCCTGGTGCTCCTTTCGACGTTTTCTCCCCTCCTCTGCTTGTTGTGTGAGCCTCTCTTCGCCCAATCTGAGGTGGCGCCGTAAATAGCATCGCCACTTAGTGCGATCGGCAGCTTCATCCTCCCATGTTGCTGGATCCATGTCCAGTGCCCTCATATCTCTCTTGCACACATCTTTGAACCTCAGCTGTGGTCGCCCAACTGTTCTCTTGCCATCTGCTAATTGCCCGTAGAAGATATCTTTTGGGATGCGACCATCTTCCATGCGGCGAACATGGCCAAGCCAGCGAAGTCTGCGCTGTCTAAGCAGCGTATACATACTTTGAAGGCCAGCACGTGACAACACCTCAACATTTGTCACTTTATCTTTCCACGAGATGCCGAGGATGCGGCGTAGACACCGCAAATGGAAGGTATTGAGCCTTCTTTCTTGCTTAGCATAGGTCGTCCAGGTCTCGCTGCCATATAGGAGTGTGCTGGTGACGCAGGCATTATATACCGCAGCTTTGGTCTTCATTGTGAGTTTAGAGTTTCCCCAAACACACGATGTTAGGCGGGCAAAGGTAGCTGCAGCTTTGCCAATGCGGCTGTCGATTTCTGTATCCAGTGAGAGTTTGTCATTGATGGTAGACCCTAGGTATGTGAAGTGGTGCACCACTGTCAATTCATAGTTATCGATAGTGATAACTGGTGCAGCACCCACATCCTGACTCAGCACATTCGTTTTCTTTAGACTTATTGTGAGGCCAAAGTCCTTGCATGCTTTAGTGAAGCGATTCGTCAAGCTCTAAAGCTCCTGTTGGCTTTGAGTGACGACTGCAGCATCATCAGCGAACAACAAGACGGGCCTTATAATGGTTGATAAACAACTGTACATTTTTCCATAAGCATGTATTATCTTTCATGCTGGAACATACCGCCATCCTGCGGGTTTAATAACAATATATGGTTATTGTGCTTCTATAAAGTACTTCAACGAATAGACCTAGTTGGCTACGCAAGCACATACAATGGACTCTGGATCACAAGAACTGTGAGAGCTACTCACAGGTTCGTACTAAATGTTCTGCAAAAAAACTTTGCGTATTAATGTAGTAATTTTACCTTGGTCAGAATTCCAAAAAATACACAAATAACACCTGCCGTCATTCCAGACGAACAGAATAACTCTGGGGGGAATCACAAATATGACAAGACTATCTTTTCCCCAGATAATGCAGAAGAAGAACAACGGACATCTTCGTCCGGCAGAAAACCAGCTCATCACCCTAGGGGGAAGTTTCTCCGTTCGCGCTAAAAGCTAACGCATGCGAAGACAGAACAGATTTGAGAACAGTTAACTATCCCGTCTTAAGAAAGAATAAACACAGGGAAGGTAACCCCTAATCAACCTGTGTCAGGGAGTCAACATACAGTTCTGTACCTTCGACTATCAAAAGTATAAATTAGATTTACATCTTCTGGAACCGACAAAAATGACGGTAACAGTGGTGTATCGAAGTTATTTTTATTCATAAATGTCACTATAGGGGGCCTACTTGAAAATGGTAAGAAGAAGCTGAGTTTTCTACATGAAATAGTCGGACCCTGTTCGTTAAGATGCATATAATCTTCTGTACGCCAGTTACGTGAAAGATCACATGTTCAGTATATGACTGGATTTCTTTCTAAAAACCTATTAAGGGTTTGTGAAACCAGTGGTGGCTCGATACTAGGGGAAAGTGGGGTCCATTTCCACGAGAATCTTAAAAAAAAAAAAAAAACAACCTGCTTTTCATGACTCAGTCTTGTCTGCACTACTTAAATCTGTCAACTCAAGAGCAGTAAAGATGAACACTAAGCCATAGTCATGATTATTAGTTTCTATCAACTAGCATAGTAAAGCCATGAGAAGGTCTACACTTGAAAATAATTAACAGCACTTTGGTTTGGTTTTTGAACCATGCACTTGAAAACTGGTGTTTGTCGTGTGCACCGGATACGCGGTTCTACTTCATATGGGTTATAATTAGGGTATATAGTATCCATAATTCTATATATCGTATTACATTGTTGTTTTTCTTGTGTGTTGGCTCTTCCAGGCTGTAATTTATCTACCATTTGTTGTGACATTGTTTAATGTCTATTGTGTTTGAAATGTATCCTCTTCCATAATGCTATATTGCTTTCTCTCGCTATTGGCATCCTTTTAAATGTATCTACTGGGCGTTTGTTGGTTTTTGAATATGTAGTTTTTGTTTGTTTGTTTGTTTGTTTGTCTGTTTTTTTGTTCTTGTACTGACATTGTATGGACATTTTTAAATTTTTTTTGTTTTTTTGGTGTTTTTGTTTTTCCTTGTCATTCTCATTTGTTCTGGTTGTTATATGTTTTTGTTTAAATACAAATTTCATTATGTTGTTTAGCTCCATGGGTAGGTCAATTTTTAGTATAGTTTCTAGTGATGATGATGGAGAGTTTTGTGTTCTCAAGTATTCCATGAGTGGTTTTCTGTGCTTTTCATATTTCTTGCAAGTTAGCACATAATGTGCTATGGTGTTCATCTCCAGACATGTTACACAGCAGGGTATCTCCATAATGAAATATCCTGTTCCTAGTTGAAGTCTAATCAGTTTTCTATTGCATCGTATGTTTGGTTCTACAGATATCTGAAGTGTTCGTGTTGTATTTTTTAGCAGTTTATAGACGTGTCTGCCTTTCTGGCTTTGTTTTCAGTTTTCTGTCCGTCCCTTTGTTATTATATTTTTAATTATACTGTTTAATAGCATATATATATATATATATATATATATATATATATATATTTATATATATATATATATATATATATATATATATATATATATATATATATTTATATATATATATATATATATATATATATATATATATATATATATATATATATATATATATAATATATATATATATATATATATATATATATATACTACTGGACAAAAGTTAAGGGCCACCAAGAAAAACTCCACTATGGACCAATTAAATGTAACCAGGTGTAAACAATTTATTACAAAATAAAGTTGATTCATCCGTGGAAAAGACCAGTCAAGTGTTTTTTAATAATGTGTGACTTACTAACAAAAAGAAATTCAACTCACTTTTTCACCTTTTGAACTAGTGGGGCGTGTTGCAAAAACCACGAGTTTTTGCAGCAACAATGGCAATTTTCACGTGCGGGTTAAAATGACCCAGTTTTTGGACATTTAAAAAAATTAACCTAGTGCATAACACACACACACACACACACACACACACACACACACACACAAATATATATATATATATATATATACATAGAGTCGGTGATTTAATTTGTCCTGGATACAATAAGTTATCTATGCCTTCAGTTGGTTGGAGTAAGGTTCATGCATGGTGATCGCCGACAGGACATACACACACACACAGATATATATATATATATATATATATATATATATATGATACAATAGTTATCTATGCCTTATATATAGGTTATATATATCGCCAACGTATATATATATATATATATATATATATATATATATATATATATATATATATATATATATATATATATTTATATATATATATATATATATATTTTTTTTTTTTTTAATGTTGTTTAGCCTCAGGTGGATGAGACGCTAGGTTAAGTTACACAAATGTTGCTGACAATATATTTCGCCACAGCTGGCTGATGAGATTGGTATAAGTAAATCTGGTAATAGTAGACATTAAAACATGATGAATGTTATTTGAAAAACACAAAAATATTGAAAGCAAAATGTGCACTTACCGATGGCCAGCTAATGTTGTAGTCATTAAAACTTACCATTCAGTCTTGAAACATCAAGGTAATCTAATTGTGAAATAACACAACACTAGATATAGCAAAATTTAGCACATTTAGTGCACTTATGCAGTGTATGCTGCAGCCACTAAAAACTTCACAACACTGAAAAAATCCTAGAATATATATATATTACCGGCATATAAACTAGAAAAATATCAAAAGAAACATTTTCACAATATATTTACATGATTATTTTATGATTCAAGCTTGCGCTGTGTGTGCCACAACTTGAAGCAGTGAGGATGAAGTCGAGGTTTGCCTTCGCATCCCTCACAAATAAAGACTGTCCTCTTTACATCCTTCGGTGTACTACACATTCTGCAGCGTCCATCATTTTTTGCTCTTACAATAACATGCTTCGAACCCTGAAGTCTTTCTATTGCATTTGACTTAATCTGCTTCAGTCATCAAGTCAGCTGCTGCTTCTGTAAGCTGGTTAATTAAAATCAGCTTGAATTTTTTAAGTGACATTTTTGTGTTAGCGCCCTCTGGGCGAGACAAAACATATAGAATATGTGCATTATTGCAGCAAATCTCCACTATCCAGTGGTATATTTTCTTCCACCATTTATTGCTTTTCCTTGTGTGGAGTCCATAATAACTCAACATCTGGTCAGCCTTATCACAACCATTCATGCTCATGTTGTAGCTATGGATAGTGGATGGTTTGGTTTTTTGCCTGTGTGTAATGTCTTCAGCATTTCCATTTGAAGTGACCATCACCACAGGTTTTTTTGCCCTTTTATCCTTCCATGCAGTGCGCACAATTCTGTCATCTTTAGAGGCCCAGTGCCAGCTTTCCATATGTTTCAAGGAAAGACCTGTCAGAGCAAGAGGAAAACCTTTTCTATTGGTCTGAAGTGTCCCTGTGAAATAGAATTTGTGTTCAAGAAGGAAATCAACTAAAGCTCTGGTGGTGTAATACCTGTCAGCATATATGTGGTATCCACTTCCAATACAGCTGAGGAGGGTATTGAAGATTTTAATGGCATGGAGACTGTCAGAATCACACTCTGGATTGTATGATGGCAATTGGCTTTGGCCTTGCGATATCCTTCGATTTTGAGATCATAATTCACCCTATTATGTTGCAAAATAAACCTTCATTCAACTGCACATTAATAAAAACATGCATTTTTTACTCAGATTGGTAACTTTCTTAGCTTTTCAAGCTCGTGAAATAATTAGATTGATGCGTGAATGTCTGAAGTGGTGATAACACATTCATTCCACGCTGTTACAACAACAATGCGATCGTGTGTTAAATTGCTAAATAATATTAAAACTATTGTAAAGTTTACATTTAAAGTTAAAAACATTGTTAATAAGTGATATACTTACGTATAGTCATCTTCAAATCAGAAGATGTGATGAATTTTTAACACGAACAATCATAAGTGGCATGCCAATCTCGATCGACATCGGGGGTGACCCTGGTCAATGTAACTGCCTCGCTCTTTATTTTTTCCTAAAATTCTTGACTGAGAGAGCGTTACTTAAAGTCAATTCACTTCACCAGCAATTATCAGAAGTCTTTGATATTTTACAGGAATAAATAAAATGGCTCCCAAATCTTCTCATACCATGCAAGGAATTAAAACACCACTTAGAATGGCAAATCTTGTAAAATTTCAACTTCACTTCGAGAAATCGACATCTTCCACTTTGTTTTCTCCAGCTTGCATTATACGAAATTAAAGCTATTGATCTGCCCCGCCTAATGGTGAAAACCGTATGCAAATCAGAGGTCTGCTGGTCAAGCGAAATCCGTTTGAATGAAGCGGGGTGAGGCAGAAACGCTAGAGTTGGCAGCGCACCGGGTTTTGCTACGCGTAACGTTGCTGTTTGTTTTTATTAGTAAAAAAATACTTCAATAACTTTTATTATTCGGGAATTAATACATTTCAAAAAGAGAAGAAGATAAAGAGCATCGTGATATAAATTTTATTTCAATCTGCTTAATAGCAAAGGGACAATGATGACTTAAACTTGACGAATTTCCATCAGTTTTCTCCACTTTCGTCCGTTTTCAACAGCATGAAGCGGGCACTTTGTGATACCTACTGTAATTTGTGCACAGTTTCAGGTTGCCCTTTTTTGGCAAGGGTATGTAAATTGATCTTTTCCATTCCTTGGGCCAAATTCCGCTTTGCCAGATCTTGCAGCATAATGCATGGTATATACGAGCGCTGCCTTCTCCTCCTGCCTGTATCATTTCAGCTGTTATTTCATCACAACCAGGAGATTTTCCACTTTTCAAGTTTTTGATTGCGCTCCGGACTTCCTCTATGCTAGGTTCTGGTTCACGTTCCGCATGATTTATCATGTATTTTACATGTTGACCATGTTTAGTTCTGTTATCAGTTAATCTACGCGCTAACAGTTCTATTCGTGGCCAGCATGATGTATTTTGCACTTATATGAATGTTAAATGAACGCGATATTAGTCTGACATCACTTGTATTTGATGACGTGGTTTTGGTGCTTAACATAATTTATGCAAACCGTTAGACTGGGCCTTTCGTGTGTGGATTTTGTCCAAGAAGGATGTCGAAGCTGTTGCTCCTTAAGTTTGAAGATTATCTACTCTTCTACGTGGCTGTATAGTGTACGAAGGTCGCCACTGATATTATATAAAGATTCCGAACAGAAGGATTGAGTTCGGGGAATATTTTTACAGAGAAGTATTGCTATCGCAATTTAAAATATATAAATATTAACTCCACATCTAGGGTTCGATACTTCAGTGATTCCATGATGGCACTGCGTAGTAAATATTCCAGATGTGATGTTCCAAGGAGGACTAGGACCTTTCAAATCATTAATGTATTCCATGCTTTTCAAATGAACTTGTTTAATGCATAATAAATATGCCTGTATTTGTGGACTCAAAAATCAACCAGAGTTGTTGGAGTCCGTGCATGAACTATAATTTTCTTGACAACCCCAAACCATTCGCAAACATCCATAAGCACGATGCTCAAGATATTAACCTTCCATAATTCACTAAAGCAAGCCGCAACAACAGGTCCATTTTATATATGTATGTCCATTTTACTGTACAAATAATTATTTGAACTAATATTAGTACATAGATAATTTTTTTTCAATATAAGAAATATTTAAGAAAAAGAGATGTCCCTTCGCGTGGTTGGTGGGGGGAAAGGTGGGGGGGGGGGGGGGGATTGAAATATTAGCAGGACAGTGGACTGTAAAGGGTTAAGTGAACGTTACCAGCAAATAAATAGAAAAATTGAATACGAATCATTAAAAAACTAAATCTAATATAACGTTGTTGTTGATCAGAGTTGATATCATTGCACTCCAGACAAACCCATAGGTTGTCATTTTCCCTACCGTAGTACATACTGTAAATACTCAAGGATAAATGAATCGAGCAGCATGGGGTACTTATATCACATGGAAATAACTAACTTATGTTGTAATAATGTGGCATCCATGTATGAACGGTAGCTTGGGACTTAAAGAATGGGAGTAAAAAATAATGGTTTAAGAAAGTTAGAGTGATTAATAGACTAAGTGAATTTAAAGGGAAGTAGAATGAGCAGGAGAGTGTTTTGGGGGAAGGGAGGTAACTCCGTAAATCCCCTTTTGGGAAATTTAGCTCGGTATTTTGGTTTAGTATTTCCTGTGAGTTCTCAATTGTGGTGTAGCTGATTTGCATAGTGATGCTTTAGTGATAGGTTTCAAGAAAGGTTTATGGGCTTTGAGCTTAATCAGTAAAGGGAGGTGTGACTTTAAATTACGTCCTTTGAAAGGTTTTGGTGAGTGATCAAAATACATGAACAAAAAAGTTTTGCAAAGGTGAACAAATTTTAGCAGAAAATGGTCAAAATGTTAAATCGGGGAAAAAGATTAAGGCAGTCTGATTTTTTAGCACAAGTTGGCAAAGAAAGTAGGCCCAGCGAAAAGTTACCGCTGCATTAAACTTTTTGTGTAGTGGTGAACGCTAGCTTTGATGGGGCGAATAGGCCACCGGAGGTGGATGACTTCTGTGCACTGTTATACAGAAAACTATGTTGCCCAGCCATTATACGTTGCCAGTTCCATTTAGCCACCTTGATTTAGGTGCAGGTTTCTGCTATGGTGGTTGTTTATTCATTTAGCAAGAAAGGCAGTGTTGCCTGTCAAGTATTTTGATGGTCAGCCATGAGCCAAAGGCGAGAATTTACAGGTATGTCCAAACTAGCAAGTAATATACATCGTGTAGAATAAGGTGAACTTTTAGACAGTATAAACTGTCAGCCCTGGTATTAGAACAGTCTAATATAGATACCCCAAGCTACTCTAACGGAGAAAGAAAGAATTATAGAATTTTATGTAGGACAGGAATGAGATCAGAGGTAGAACAACGAATAATAACCACATTGTAAAGATCAAGCAGTCAATAGACAACAGTGACTTCACAAGTGGTCATATATTCTAACCACTGACAAAACAACTGTAAATCAAGAAGTAGCGACAGACGATAAATGAGAGACAGGAAAATGCCAGTATCTTTATGTACAGCAGCCATTATTGTAGAAAGGTGCCACCAAGAGAAGGTCGGCCACCCAGTGTTGAAGTGAAGTTACTTTTTATGTAAGTAAAGTTTGATTTGGTTCAGTCGATGTTAGCGTGAGGTCTATACATCTGGATGTAAAATTATCATCATCTTATGTATTCGTCAGCACTGTGGAGAATCATTAAGTGGTTAAATTAACTATACGTGATCTAATTGACTGCCTACTGTCGGGTAGTGAAACGAACTATACGATAATATAACACTTTCTCTTTCTAATATTTGCACGGCCAAACATGCATGACAGGTCTTTGTCGTGGCGTTTTGAAGGAGGACAGATTGAATAGAGTGGAAGAAAAAATTTAATAATGTCTTACTGATAAGTGAGTTTTAAAAAACTGCGTCCTTGGGAACTAGTCTAATAGAAATCCGTAATGCAAAGAGAATTCTGGCAGCTAAACAGGATATTTTCTGGACGATAAATTCTTTCTCATGAATCCTACAAAAGAACTATGTAAAGCACATAAGGTTGAGAAAGGGAATTTGGTGTCCAGCCACATTGAATAAAATATCACGACCCACTAGAGGTTAGTTTAATTATGGCTCAGCCCCCGGGGTGTAGATTTATGTTTAAAATTAACAAGAAAAATAACAGACTAGGTTAAGTTAAATTGAATAAAAAGAGTGTAGATTCTCTCATCTCTGAATGTACATAAAAATATGAAAAATAAATTGCTGCTCTTCTGTTTAGGAAAAAGCAACTGGTCATCGTATGGACTAGATGATCTTTTCTATGGTAGTTTTTGCTGGTAGGTGTTATACTCATCTCCTGAAGGACTGTAGAAGCTGCTGCACCTTTACGAAGAGATGTGCGCCAAGCAGTTCGGTCTTGTGTAGCAGCTTCCCAAGTGTTTGGGTTTATGCCATAGGTTTTTAATGAAGTCTTGAGCGTGTCTTTGAAGCGCTTCTTTAGGCCACCATGGGAGCGTTAACCCTTTTGCAACTCACCATAAAAGAGTATTTTTGGCAGCCGATGGTCTGGCATGCGGACTACGTGACCTGTCCAACGAATATGCGACTGCATCAGAATAGTATCGATGCTCGGGATACCAGCTCTCTCAAGAACGACGGTATCCGGGATCTTGTCTAAACTTGCCATTTGATGTTCATCACCTTTCTGAGACAGACTGTATTTAAGTGGTTAAGCTTCTTTACGTGGCCTGTGAATACAGTCCATGTTTCACATGCATACAGCAGCACTGGAAGCACAGTTTAACTCCATTTGAGATGGGGCAGGCTCCGATAGCTCACCGTTTTCCTGAACTCTAGCCTGCATTCCATCATTCAGTTGCTGCACTATTGTGATAAATTTCTTTGGGCAGCCATATTTTGCCATGATCTTCCATAGACCCTTTCTACTGACCGTATCAAACGCCTTTGTCAAGTCGATGAAAGCTGTGTACAGGTCACAGTGTTGTTCTTGGCATTTTTCTTGTAGCTGTCTTGCAGCGAACTTCATATCGGTGGTTCCACGTTCTTTCCTGAATCCACACTGACTTTCAGGTAGCAAACCTTCGTCAAGATGAGCCGTAAGGTGATTCAGAAGAATTCTGGTGAATATCTTCCCTGCGATTGATAGTAGAGAGATGCCTCGGTGGTTATTACAGGTTTGGCGATTACCTTTATGTATATACAGATGTATAATTGACGCATCTTTGAGATCTTGTGGGATGGTTTCACTCTGCCACATTTGCTGAAAGATCACGTGAAGTTTCTCTCTCAGAACTGTACCGCCATCTTTATAGACCTCAACAGGAATTGAATCGGAGCCAGGGGCTTTTCCACTAGAAAGCTGACGAATCGCTTTTTTAATTTCCTCCAGAGCAGGTATATCATCTAGTGCTTCATTTATAGGAAATTGGGACAGGCGATTGATGGCTTCCTCGTTAATAGATGATGGCTGGTTCAGAATATCATCTGAGTTCTCATCAAACCAGTCTTCTTGTTTCTTGATGGCGGGACCCACGATCTCTGTAGCAGTATTGTAGATCTGCTCACTTAGGGATGCTGCCAAATTTGTTTCCACAATATTAATTGATTATGAGGAGCCAGACGACTGCCATAAAATATATCTATCATCACAGAAGTCCCCGAAAGAAAAAAGAAAGGCCACCAGACCCCTCATCAACTAAAACTTTGGCTCAAGAAATGATTGAAGAAAAGTATAACCAGAAGGACTGGACACACGCATACACAGATGGATCCGCTGAGGGGACAGTAAAGAATGGTGGAGGAGGCGTTTTTATAAGATTCCTAAATTGAAAGATTATCCGAAAGGCCTTCCCAACTGGAAAGATCTCCAATATCAGGGCAGAAGCTATGGCACTACTACAAGCTCTGAAAATCATCACCAGATCCGAACAGAAGCCACCAGCTAAGATAGTTATCTCCACTGACTGCAGATCATTACTGGAATCAATACTGAACACCAGAAATGATGAATGAGATCAGATCTGAGCCTAACATCATCCAAAGGTCATCAACCATTGCCCTTCAGTGGTTACTCTCCCATTGTGGAATTGCTGGAAATGAGAGAGCAGATGCTATATCAAGAAGTGGCAGTAAAATAGAACAATACAGCCACTCATTGCCCTATCGGGAAGCAAAACCCATCATCCACAATAAGTACAAAAATCAGTGGAAGGAGGAAGGGGATATATGCAGCAGAGATGACCCAATACACCATCTAAACAGACCACAATTTTCCGCCTGAGAACTTGCCACTGCAGATTACTTGGCCATCTCTATCGCCTCAGGATCCCACACGAATGAATGTCCATGTGAAACTGGAATCCAGACCCCAGAACACATTCTCCAAAACTGTCCAACCCATGATGACCCGCGACGTGTGACCTGGCCAAGGGGTTATGAGCTCCAGCAGAAGCTATTGGGCTGCCGCGCCGACCTGGTAAAGACTGTAGACTTCGTCCTCGCGACAGGCCTGCAGATTTAGCATTACAAACTGAAAGCAGAAGAAGGATAGTGAAAACAGATCACACGACTTCCTGAGATAGTCTATAAATAGAGAACGAGAAGCGTTTTAAGGGAGCGTCACGTGAATTTTACAGAATGGCAAGCATAACAACTGAGATCATCTAAGTCGCTATAAACTTATTATTTTCTGCCCGTTCTGTGAGGAAAATTATTGACTCGTATTTTCTGGGCCCACAGCTGAAGGTGATTCAATCAATCAATACCCTTTAGCTCCCCAAGGAGCATAGGCCTTCAACAAACACATGCCAAGTTCTCCTGTCCCGTGCTATCCGCTCAAGTTCTTTCCATGTTTTCTTCATTTTTGCCTTTGTATCCAGTTCTCTTCTCCATGGTTTTTTTTTGGGTCTACCTCTGTCTTTCCCTTTGGATTCAAGAACTAGGACTGCCTAAACCTTGATCTTACATAGAGACGTAAAGACACTTTGTGATGGCGCGAGTCGAAATTTGAGTTTGATGTGAACAATTCTAATTAACAAAAATGGGCGTGGCTGAAAACATTTATTTTTAAAGTAAAAAAAAAATCAGAACCAAAGATCACATTTGGTGAAGACCACCAGAAATGCACTGAGTTAAGCGAAAATCTACATAAACAAGTTCGAGTTAAGTGAAATATACTGCCTTTCGTTTCTATGTGCTGACAGCTGTGACAAAGGTGCTACGAACTGACAATTTACTACATTTGATGCTACCACAATTCGTAGTTTTATTGCTCCATGTAAATTACTTTTTGACGCTATAATTACGTTCGATTTTTATCCCTGACTGCCCACACAATATTATTGTATCGCCTAAATTAGCCATAAACAACGCCTACTTATGTTGGTCTAAAACATCAGCACAGATTATGTTGGTTTTTGAAATACAGTGGTATCGTTCTAAAGTGTATATGTCCTGTGCTTAATATGGCTATGAGAAGAATAATATGCACATTACTTCTGGTTTCTTCTGGTGTATGTGGTAAGTACAATTTTGACTTTTCATGCGATATGCAACAATTTGAAGGCAGTTCTATAGCAGGTACTGCCGCAGGGTATACAAGTGACTTCTCTATAGTCTTCTTTGATCCATAACCGCCAACCGTCAAAGCAGTCAGCGGCCATTACGCCTGGGGCGTCTTGTAGGGCAGCAACAAATTGATTCCACCTTTCTCGGTCGGCGGCCATCCTTCGTACAGTGCCCCAACTCTGGTTCATTCTTTGCATCTCGGCTTCCACAGTTCTCCGTCAGGTTGTTTTTGGTCGGCCTCTCTTTCGCTTTCCCTCGGGGGTCCATAGCATAGCTGTTCTTGCGATGGCACCAGGGTCCCCCCTGAAGACATGGCCAACCCAACTCCAACGTCTGCCATCTATGATGGTGTGCATGTCCTCCTGGTTACTCCGAACACGTAGTTCTTGATTGCTGATGATGTCTGGCCAAAAGACTCGGATAATTTTCCTCAGGCAGATTGTGTGGAAGGAGGACAGTTTCGACATTTCCTTCTCTATTACTCTCCAACATTTAGCACCATAGAGAAGCACAGAAAGTACACAGCTCTCATACGGTCTATAGTAGACCTCAATTAATACGATCGAGTGATCGGTTCCGTTACTCACTGCCTTTGCCTTTTTTAACTCCAGTGCATAATTTGATATCCATTGACACATGGGGCGTGACGCTATTAGGTTTTGAACCCAGTAACGTTTCCGCAAGAAGCAAGGGCTTTCCAAGTAAAAGCGATAAACACATGTGATCAAGATACCAGGATATGTTGTTTTGAACATCCTATGGGGAAACTATAGCTCTTATAAGCCATGCCAGCAAAATACTATTACAAATCATAATGAAAAGGATGCAACAAAAGCTAGAAACAGAAATAAACGAAGTACAGGCGGGTTTTCGACCAGGTATATATATATATATATATATATATATATATATATATATATATATATATATATATATATATAATATATATATATATATATATATATATATATATATATATATATATATATATATATATATATATATATA
The DNA here is from genome assembly GCA_024509875.1 of Oreohelix idahoensis. NCBI lineage: Eukaryota > Metazoa > Mollusca > Gastropoda > Stylommatophora > Oreohelicidae > Oreohelix > Oreohelix idahoensis. Next base: position 188,904 of record JAMPIV010015901.1, read on the forward strand.
TATATATATATATATATATATATATATATATATATATATATATATATATATATATATATATATATATATATATATATATATATATATATATATATATATATATATATATATATATATATATATATATATATATATATATATATATATATATATATGTGTGTGTGTGTGTGTGTGTGTCAGGAACCACTTATCGTGGATAGCACTTCACTGGTTACATCACTGCAATGTGGATTTATAATAATAAATAAAGGCTTGTTCTTCCAAGGGTACAACCACACCACAATGGCTGACATAAGAAATAACACCTTTAACCGGAACTTCCCTTTAATACTTTATACATACAATGCGGCCTCACACGGCCAATAAACGCATCAAATACAATAATGAAAAACCCACTGTAAACTTGCCTTAACAGCTTAATCTATCACCTCCATATATGAAGGTACGAATTACATCAAAAGCACTGCTATGAATATCGCTCACCTGAGCTGCAAAAACTGAGACAATGACACACTCAAATCATTGACATCTTATTAAACTACGGTATGTAGAAATTACAACCTAGACCCTACACTGCTCTAGAATTACAACGTAATTATCAACCAGGACCGAAATATGGCAAGCACTCAGTTAATAGTCCATAACTTGAATAACCCAGCAATCTCGCTGGAAAAAGGTAAATATCCGTCCGTCCTGGACTAAGGCTAGATTCTGACTGCCCAACTTTGCGCCTTTTACCCCGACTTCCGGTAGTCACATGACCCACCAGTTCGGCTACCCTCGGCCTTCCCGAGTGACTTATCGCCGACCACAATACATACGTTGCACTGCGGAATAGCACTGTGACATCCACCCCCCCCCTCCTTTTGAGAAAGAAAACGAAGTTTTCTTCCATCCGGAGGAAGCTTCGCCCGACCCCCGCAGGAGTCTGTACGAACATATGCCCCTACCAGCATATCCTCATATGAATAGAGAGTGCAATAGTTCTCCACTACCATTGTCGTTACTGCATTCACCAACCAACCAAAAACACAACATGAGTATGAAGTAGGTTACCCCAGGTTCTGGCAGTCGTGAACAATGACAACGACTGTCCTCCCCTGGTCAACCATTACACAGTGCGCTGTACACTACTAGCAACTATTACATAAGCAAACATTACAGTTGATATCCAAATAGCACACACAATTTTTCGTAACAAAATTCAACCACATAGTTCCTGTTAAAGATGTTATTTCTTATGTCAGCCATTGTGATGTGGTTGTACCCTTGGAAGAATGAGCCTTTATTTATTATTATAAATCCACATTGCAGTGGTGTAACCATTGGAGTGCTATCCGCGATAAGTGGTTCCTGTCAATATACAGTATAGATATATATATATATATTACCCTGTGAATTTTAATGTGTGAAACTCGCTATTGGATGTCAAAGTCATTTGAGGCTGGCAACCTCAGAGTATAGAATGATGATTCATGAACCACCACTGCACGGGCTGGTGATTGCTTTATTGATAGTTTCGTAAAGAGAACTAAAAGCATAAAGTAGTTCCAGGTTCCCTATGCAGCAGGGAGGGAAAATTGAAAGAAATGATGTACATTCTAAGTATTATACTTACATTTTCAAAGCAGTGTAAATGTCCATATAAACATATTCACTTAAAAATTAATGTAAGTTTTCAAGCTTTAAACTTGCTTATCGGGCAGATAGGGCTCGTGATTCTTGGTTGGTAGCTTATCTAAGAGAAGGAACTCTGAATTCAAACCACCGCTGCTTTGCGGGAATATCCATTTATGGAATTGGCTTCGGGAGTAAACCCTGAGGATAAATCCGGAGTCGGAGTTCCTAAGGCAGTCTAATGTTGATTCGAGATTATTCTGGCAACTCCTGCGACGTGGCTGGTACCAAACTGTATCGGCTACTGCCTTTCCTTTGGATCTACCAGCTGTGTGGAGAGGAGGAACATGCTGCATGGGCAACAGCTTGATCTCCATATAACTGTGCCCAAGCTCGCGCCCTGGAGAGGACACCCCAGCTTCACCCTATAGGTGTCGGCAAAACACGGGAAGTAGCAGTAACCGGTTATAATCATTTTGCCCAACTGGCGTAGTGCATGGTGCCAGGGGCTACTTCCGACAGTGGGAGAGGTTCTAGGATCTTACTGGACAGCTACCGCCCGCTTCAAGCTGGGCAGCCCCCAGTCAATAAGGTGTTGTCCCGCCACTGTCTGCTTTCCCCATTGGGTGTATGGGGATTAGGGTCAAACCCGAACTGTGGACAGAAAATTTTGCACCAAGCAATTATCGTAATAATAGAAATAAGCAAACTCTCAGATTGGGATGCTAGAACGTCCGGACTATGTTGACTGGACTATCCGATAACCTACAGGACGTAAACGATGTAAGGAAGACAGCCATAATTAATGATGAGCTTAAACGACTCCAGGTGGATATAGCTGCACTTCAGGAAACGCGCCTGGCGGGCTCTGGAACGGTGAGCGAGAAGGACTACACATTTTATTGGCAAGGGAAAGATCTTAGTAAACGTAGAGAACACGGAGTAGGTTTTGCGGTAAAAAAATCGCTAACTAAAATGGGTGAACCAGGCGAGAATGGATCAGAACGCCTGTTAACGCTCCACCTGCAAACTAGCGCAGGTCCCATCACCCTTGTCAGTGTGTATGCTCCTACTCTGTACTCTGCCTAAGAAGCTAAAGATGAGTTCCACGAGAATCTAGCAGCAGTCATCAAAAGCATACCTAGGCAAGAACAGCTTGTTCTCCTTGGTGACTTTAACGCTAGAGTGGGTGCCGATAATGTTTCATGGCCTTCATGTCTGGGCAGGTTTGGTATTGGCAAGATGAATGAAAATGGATAACAGCTTTTAGAGTTGTGTGGCCAAAATGACCTCTGCGTGGCCAACACCTACTTTCAGACAAAACCCCAGCATAAGGTGTCATGGAGACACCCTCGATCCTAGCACTGGCACCAACTGGACCTGATTCTCGTCAGAAGGCCACTTCTCAGGTCTGTGCTCTCCACGCGCTCGTACCATAGTGCAGACTGTGATACAGATCACTCCTTGGTTTGCAAAATCAGAGCACAACCAAGAAAACTCTATCATGTCAGACATGAAGGGAAACCACGCATTGATACCAGCAAGATGTCAGACCCTGTCATGATCGCTCAATTTACTGCGACCTTCAAGAAAGTGCTCAGTAGCTCTCAGCATGGTGATACTATTACAGAGAACTGGGAGCATCTACGGAACATCATTCAAAGTACTGCACTTGCCACCTTTGGTAAGAAAGCGGCACAGTCAAGTGACTGCTTTCATGCTTCATCAGATGTGATGGCACCTGTCATTGAAGCTAAGCGCAGTGCTACGAATGAATACAAACGTTCACCGAGTGCCAGAACCCTACAGATCCTGAAGGCTACGAGAAGCAAAGTTCAACAAACTGCTCGACGCTGTGCAAATGGCTATTGGCTCCAGCTCAGTGAGAGCATCCAGATCGCAGCGCAAACAGGCAACATTAGACAAATATATGACGGTATAAAGAAAGCACTTGGCCTCCAAAAAAGTAAGACGGCACCTCTAAAAACCATCAGTGGAGAGAAGCTAACCTATAAGGGTAAGCAGATGGAGAGGTGGGTAGAGCACTACTCTGAGCTTTACGCTAGAGAAAATACCGTTACGCCTGCAGCCCTTGACGCTGTCAAATGTCTGCCAACTATGGAGGAGCTGGATGCCGAACCAACATTAGAGGAACTCAGCAAGGCCATTGATAGCTTGGCCTCTGGCAAAGCACCAGGCAGTGATGGGATTCCTCCTGATTTAATCAAATACTGTAAGAGCACGCTAATACATCCCCTGCTTAGGATGCTGTGCCAGGGCTGGGAAGAGACAATTATTCCTCAAGACATGCGAGATGCCAAGATTGCAACACAGTATAAAAATAAAGGAGACAGAAGTGATTGCAATAACTACAGAGGCATCTCTCTTCTTAGTATTGTTGGTAAGGTTTTTGCCAAAGTCATCTTAATGCGACTACAGAAATTAGCTGAGCGCATATATCCAGAGTCTCAGTGTGGATTCCGAGCTGGTAGATCAACAACAGACATGATCTCCTCTCTCCGCCAGCTTTAGGAAAAATCAAGAGAGCAGAAAAGGCCTTTATAGACCTCACAAAAACATTTGACCTGGTTAGTAGGGATGGACTCTTCAAAATCCTGCTGAAAATAGGCCGCCCTTCTAAAATGCTGGAAATGATAAAGTCATTCCATGACGACATGAAGGGAACAGTCCAATATGCTGGAAGCACATCACAGCCCTTTGACATACGAAGTGGCGTTAAACAAGGTTGTGTTCTGGCTCCGACCCTCTTCGGGATCTTCGTTGCCTTACTCTTGAAACATGCATTCAGAGATGCATCTGAAGGAATATGCCTTTACACTAGGTCAGATGACCGCCTGTTTAATCTTTCAAGGCTGAAGGCAAAAACAAAAATCAGAAGGGTCACTATAAGAGACTTGTTGTTCGCTGATGATGCTGCAGTCGTCACTCAAAGCCAACAGGAGCTTCAGAACGTGATGAATCGCTTCACTAAAGCATGCACGGACTTTGGCCTCACAATAAGTCTAATGAAAACGAATGTGCTGAGTCAGGATGCGGGTGCTGCACCAGTTATCACTATCGATAACTATGAATTGGCAGTGGTGCACCACTTCACATACCTAGGGTCTACCATCTATGACAAACTCTCACTGGATACAGAAATCGACAGTCGCATTGGCAAAACTGCCGCTACCTTTGCCCGCCTTACATCGCGTGTTTGGGGAAATTCCAAACTCACAACGAAGACCAAAGCTGCGGTATATAACGCCTGCGTTACCAGCACACTCCTATATGGCAGCGAGACCTGGACGACCTATGCTAAACAAGAAATAAGGCTCAATACCTTCCATTTACGGTGTCTACGCCACATCCTCGGCATCTCGTGGAAAGATAAAGTGACAAATGTCGAGGTGTTGTCACGTGCTGGCCTTCAAAGTATGTATACACTGCTTAGACAGCGCAGACTTCGCTGGCTTGGCCATGTTTGCTGCATGGAAGATGGTCGCATCCCAAAAGATATCTTCTACGGACAATTAGCAAATGGCAAGAGAACAGTTGGGCGACCACAGCTGAGATTCAAAGATGTGTGCAAGGGAGATATGAGGGCACTGGACATGGATCCAGCAACATGGGAGGATGAAGCTGCCGATCGCACTAAGTGGCGATGCTATTTACGGGGCCATCTCAGATTGGGCGAAAAGAGGCTCACACAACAAGCAGAGGATAGGAGAAAACGTCGAAAGGAGCACCAGGAAAATAAGCAGCTGAGGGCTGCCACCCCAGGGGCGCATTCTCATAGTCAGTTATGACTGAAGGGGCTATTATTATTATTATTATAAACTTGCTGGCATGGGTTGGGGAGCAGACGAGAGAGTACTGAAGAAGCTATGTACTGGGCGAGTGAGACCAGTCTTAGAATATGGCATTGCAGCATGGTCAGCGGCAGCTAAGTGGAACTTTGACAAAATAATGAGAATCATAACAGGAGGCATGAAGTCAACACCCATACAAAAGTTGGAAAAGATTACTCACCTCCAGCCTATGGAGGATAGAAGAGATATCAGTGCCCAGCCAGCAACAAGCTGAGAAATTCAGGAGGCTGATAGACCACCCAATGCACCAGAGAATAAATGGACTTGGAAGGGGAAGACTGAAGCAAAGCAACTTTGTAGAGACAGTCAAAACAAAGATAAGAGCAGACCCCATAAACGCATTATCAACAGCTACGCAAATATGTACTGCACACAAGCTACTAATTTGGAAACAACAGAGCTTCCCTGAAATGATAGAAAACGTTCCTGGTATTGAGAGAAAGAACAGCCAAAATGAAACAGAAAGGGGAGTCCTAACCACAAAATATATAGAGAAACATTACCCAAGCAACACCTGGATCCATGCATAAACAGATGGATCAGCAACTAATGCAACATAAGATGGGGGTGGAGGAATCTTCCTGAGCTTAAGCAATGGCACACACAAAAAGATAGCAGTCGCAACAAATAAATTTTCAAGTAACTTCAGAGCAGAGGCAGAGGCCTTAAAAACTGCATCAGAAATTCTAATGGCAGAAGAAAGCTCAGAGAGACCAGTAGCTATCTTCCCAGATGCGCTGTCAGTGATTACAACGCTGAAAAGTCAAAGTAATGCTGAACTTGATGACCTAAGAGTAACACTTCACAGACTATGTCAGAAGTACAAAAGAGTCGTGTTACAGTGGGTCCATTCTCACTGCAACATCCCTGGAAATGAAGAGGCTGACAGATTGGCAAAGGAAGGGGGAAAACTTCCTCAACTTGACACAAATATAACCTATGAGGAGTCCAAGAGTTTTATCAAGCGCAGTTACAGGCACAAGTGGGAAGAAGAGCATCCAGGCCACACCAAAAATGATCCATATTACCAGCTCAGCAGAAGTGAACAAGTGGTAATCTTCAGACTTCGCACAGGTCATAACAGATTGAGATACCATCTATTCAACAAATTAAAGATAGGAACTACTGATGAGTGTGACTGTGGCACCGATAAAATGACTGCCGAACATCTACTTCAAAGGTGCCCAACATAAGAGGAACAGAGAAAACGCATATGACCATCACCAGTACCATTCCTGGAGAAAATTTACTGAGATATCAACAGCCTCAGGCTGACCACTGCTTTCTTTGAACTTATTCAAGTTGACATCTGAGAGTGAACGAAGAAGACGAAGCAGAAGAAGCTTTAAACCAGTGTAAATGTCTATGTGAAAATATTCATTTTAAATTAATACAAGTTTCAAACTTTTCCATAAGTGTAAATATAAATGAAACATTAATGAATTTATATAGTGAACACTTTTCAAACAGTGGAGATGTAAATGTAAAACATATTGTATCTGTACGTTTAACCTTTTCATTTAAATGTAATGTAAAGCTAAAGCTAATCAGTTTAAATGTAAAGAAAGTTTTATCTCGAGGAATTAAATTTAATTCTCATCGAGGGTAAATTCTAACATGGGATGGTAGGATAGAAGAGTGGGGCACATAACTATGTGTCGGAAAACGCCATACTCAGAAGAGCGTTTCGTTTCTATTGTTATAACCAGTTATTGGTTGTACCAGCAGAAAATACTAACTCTGGAACCAAGTGGAGGTAGAAGTGGACTGACGTTGTGCGAGAAGCCATCATAAGAGGGTCTTATAGACAGACGCAGAACCAGCTTGGCCGTTACTCCTTGACGTTCTGGGTACGTGCGGCGCCCGAACTTTGACCAGAGACGAGTGACAGCAGTGTACAGAAAACCTACCCATTAAGAGGAGGATTAGAATCATCATTGGCAGCTAAGTTAACCTATATGTTGCCACTTGAACTTCTTATCAAAAACCATCACCCGAGTGATGAAAACCTTATTCTGTAACTAATTATTATTCCTTTCTTTTAAGCTGTTAAACTTAAAGTGATTATTAAATTATTTATTTGTAATTATACCAATTTAACTTCGATTCGATCATTTTAAATGTATTACATGTTTGTCTCAGTCAAAGTTACTAAACACACACTCTAAACAGAGCTATATTATAATAATAATTCCACTGATTAAATCAGGTGTGGGGGCTTAACGAGCTAGAATAAAACATTGCTTAAATTCTTCATAAAAGTTGTCGGCAGATTACAGAATTAACGTGCTCAGCAGCCGCCATCATTGTTTTCGCTTATCTGAATATCTTGTGAAGACTCCCATGTGATAGAAGCTTTACTACTCTTCTATCTACATTTCTGCCAAGAGTAATCTTGTGTAATGACAGACTCCATTGAAGCCTATAATAGATACTCTTGAGTTTTGGCCCCTGTTGGACCAACGCTGCAAAGCAGTGGAGTCAATACCGTCACAATAAGGTAATCTGAATTTAAAAAAGTACAGCAATATTGAAATAAGAGTTTACAAAAAACAACAAGAGCAGCTTTTATTGCGTTGTGAAATAAGAATCTTCAACACAATAACATATTTTTTTCGGTGCACAACTTCACATAACTGGTGTCTACCATCAACCTCTCTGGACACAGAAATTGACAAAGCTGCAACTGTCACAGCATATTTCGACACATATTAGATGATGACGCCATAATTGAGAGTATGGGAAATTGAGTAAGAATGGAACTCTCGAAGCGGACACCTAGCTAGTGAGTTGGAAACGGATGACGTAGGAATAATGATTTTTTAATTGAGATGGCGTAGAAACTAGAGTTATGAAGCCGGCCATCGAACTGAGAGGACGTATGTCAGTTTTTGGGTCGTCTCTGACTTTACCACCCCTGAAAACGTACTACCATCTATACGATCAATTGAAATAAACGGCCTTTACACAAGAAAGAAGGGACTTCGGAGACACAGGAAGTGCTAGGTGTTACAGGTATGAGAAAGAATAATAACAAGTCTGATGTATCGTCGGATGATTCATCAGATTTTGAAAGACGTCTCAAAAGACTGAGAGATAAAAAACCGTCGGAGTTGAGACAAAGAAGGGAGAACAAGATTAGAACTTGTGAGATGACAGAAGTTGAAGAGATAAATGCATTATGTGCAGACATCGATCAGAAGTTTGAAGAATTAGAAGCCAGGAAGAACCAGGTGGAAGTAACTAAAGATACTAGAAAAACAAGCAGAGGTCGATGTAACGACGGAATTAAGAATGAAGAAGTTGAGAGGAACTCAAGAAATAGTAGTAAAAGAGAGGACGAAGAAGAGTTAGCAGCACATTGTGCCTATACCGACGCAACAATTAGAGAGCGGGAAGGAGAGAAGAGAGTACAGAGAATCAACGGTGGAGTAGAGGAGATGAAGAAAGCAATAAAAGACGAACTGAAGAGAGCTAAACTCGACACAGTAGTACTAAAGTATGTACATAAATTTTTGGAGAGAAGGTTTGATACAGACTTATCGGGAAGACACGAAGAAATTCGCAGGCTTGTGGTGAGAGTGATGGAGGAACTTATTTACTGGGAAATCAAAATAGTGGATAGAGACGTGTTCTCAGATTCGACATCAATTTACTCGGATAGTGTATCGTCAGATGAAGAAGATAAGTTAGAATGCACAGAGGACGAAGACGCGGAAGAAAATACAAGGTGTAGAAATAAAGAGTCATATGAGGAAAGTATGGCTTACGGAGAGGTGCGAAATGGTGGAAAAATTGAGGAAAGGAGTGGAAGAAGAGGTGAATGACACGAGTAAGAAAATGATTAAAGAGGATGAACCAAGCATAGAGGAGTTGAAGAAGGTGATAAAAGCCATCATAAAGCGGCCTGATTTTAACTTCTCAAGAAGCATGGAATGGAGATTGCTAGAGGAAAGGTATCATACCTACTTTCCGGAAACAAGAGATGAAATAGATATGGTTCTGACGAAAATGATAGATGACGAAAACATGAAGAGACGACAGAGAAGGATAGAGCAAGCAAATCGTGAACGAAGTCAGAAGAGAAATAAAGGAAGAAGCAAAAATAGATATTGCTAAACAGATTTCGTTGGAAAGGCACAGGGACAAGGAGGCCACTGTAGCGAATATAGTGGAGTTTATGAATATGTGAAGTAGAAGGGGAGATGAGGAGTAAAGGAGAAATAAGTAAATGTTGGAAATAATGAATAAATAAAGGTAGGTTAAGGTCATGGAAGAATGGCGGGGATATTATATGAGAGGAAGAAGAGCCATAGGAGATGGCGAAATTAAGAGTGAGTAATTGAGAGGTTGGACGGTGAGGTATTAAGGGCCATGAGAGATGGCGAGCATAAGAGAATCGCTAAAATAAGTAAGTACGGGAAAATTGAGAAGTCACAGAGTAGTGACGAACTTATGAGTTATAAGATAACAGAGAAAATGGGTAAATTAAGAAATTATAAAGAAGACCGGCTGAATTATTGGAATTCAGAAGAGGCCACTGTATATTAGGGAGCAATGGAAGTAAGGAAGGAAGTGGGAGATTAACAATAAAGAACGTGTAAACGTATAGATAGTTCCAGAGAGGGAACGAGGTTAAGAGTTAGAGTGGAGCACAGATGTGCTGCAGCGATTGCTAAAGTCTTGTGAAGACTTGTGAGGAGATAGGCTTTTCCAAAACCCAGAGGGTAAACTAAAATTATGCGAGGAGCATAGAGAACGAAATGAGATAGAAACTAGAAGCAAGAAGGGAAAGAGAAAGAAGAGATTCTCTGAGGGCTGAATATAGCAGCTATGGGTGCAAGATGGAGGCGATAGCTAGATCTTGCATACGGGCATAATAGGGTCCAAAAAGGACTATTGTGCGAGTTGAGCTAGGGAATAATGTTAATGCTCACCTAGCTGAGCGAGGAGTGATAACCTAGACGCAATGGCGGAAGGACGGAAGAAGTTGGCTTTAGAAGTAAGGAGCAAGACGAGTGGAAAGACCTGTAGGAGTTGTGTTCCTTGGTAGAAAAACAATGGGTACACTGAGTACAGAATTAGACGAGTATCAGTCGAGGGCTGAACTTGTTTAGGTAGCAGCGAGTGGAAGATGATAAGAAAAGGGGGTCATATATTTAGTACTTTAACTATTATTTTGAAAATGTTTGACTTTAAATTATATGTTGAAGACATTAGTTGATGTTAATGGTAAATAGTTCAAATTCCCATAGGAAAGGGGAGCTGTATAAAAATGTTGTTGTGTGGATTTTTTGTTTTGTTTTTTTGTTGTTGTTGTTTTTTTGTGTGTAAAAGGACTTATTGAAAATGTTGCTATAAGCCACATTTTCTCTGAAGAGCCCAGGGGTGAATATGTCACAGCATATTTCGACACGTATTAGATGATGACGCCACAATTGAGAGTATGGGAAATTGAGTAAGAATGGAACTCTCGAAGCGGACACCTAGCTAGTGAGTTGGAAACGGATGACGTAGGAATAATGATTTTTTAATTGAGATGACGTAGAAACTAGAGTTATGAAGCCGGCCATCGAACTGAGAGGACGTATATCAGTTTTTGGGTCGTCTCTGACTTTACCACCCATGAAGATGTATTACCATCTATACGATCAATTGAAATAAACGGCCTTTACATAAGAAAGAAATTCGTTTGTTTTGATAGTTTTACCTGTTATACAACCACCTGTACCCTGTTCACATCACGTGTTTGGTCAAACTCTACTCTTCATTTGAATACATTGCATAAGACAAATTTATCTAATGTTTACATTTTGTTTTTGAATTGGACAAACGTCAGTGTCTAAGATTTGCAAAACTGCAGTCACCTTTGTCCGCCTCACATCGAGCGTTTCAGGAAACTCCAAACTCACAACGAAGATCAAAGCTGCGGTATATTTTATATAACACCTGCGTCACCAGCACACTTCTATATGACAGCGAGACATGGACAAATTTTTATAAGCAAGAAAGAAGCTCAATACCTTCCATCCAAGGTATCTATGCCACATCCGCGGTATTTCGTGGAAGGACAACGTAATAAACGTCGAGGTGTTGTCACGTACTGGCCTTCAAAGCATGTATACACTGCATAGACAGCGCAGACTACGCTTGCTTGCCCTGTCCGCCGCATGGAAGATGGTCGCATCCAGAAAGATATCTTCTACAGACAACAGGCAGATGGCAACAGAATAGTTGAGAGACCACAGCTGAGGTTCAAAGATGTGTGCAAGAGAGACATGAGGGCACTGGACATAAATTCAGCAACCTGGGAGGACGAAGATGCCGATCGCACCAAATGGCGATGATATCTATGGAGCCACCTCAAATTAGTAGAAAAGAAGCTCTCTCAGTAAGCAGAAGAGAGGAGAAAACGTCGAAAGGAACACCCGGAAAATAAGCAGCTGAGGGCTGTCACCTCAGGGGTGCATTCCTATAGTCAGATATGACTGAAGGGGCTATTATTATTACAATAGATACTTCACAGGTTCAATCCAGGGCTATCTAAGCGATGCAGATTTCGCCTCAGACAATCACCTCCTTGTGTACATTACTTCTGTGAAGTCCAGTCCGCTGTAAGTTCTCTATCAATACTATAAGTCATTATATTTATATCGTCACAGTAGCTCAGCTACCGCTGGGTAGACTCTAGCATGTCCAAGGGACCCCAGCCCATCTCGGGCCCCTTAAAACAGTGACTGGAAAAAACCATCGCTTTTGTATATATGTGACTAAACAATCTCGATTGTTACATTTTCCTGTGTCATCCTTTACTTTCTTCTGTGCTCTTCCCTTTCCTTGTTCTCATCCCATACAGTATTTGTTGTTTTTACTTCATAGTTCAAGATTATTTGTCATGTCTGGGCCTAATTGAGTATCCTTTATTAATTGTTTTGATTGCTGACTTTCGTTTGAAACAATATTGACTCCTGGTGGTGCAGATTGAAGTGTCTGTGTACGATTGTGTAACACACTTCCGACTTGACAGTAACGCATAGATTAAGCGTAGGAGTGGAATTACCACCTAGATCTATCGTTTATCGATAGCTCGGCATATTATTATCTCCAAATTGCGCAAACCCAGGTTGCCTGGTAAGTTGTTAAAGTTTGCATATGATGTGACCAAAAACACAATGTAAATGTCAATCTAGTTATAGATTAAAACACGGACAAGAAAATAACGAATGGGATTTTTGAACCACGAAAGCGACGTAATCGTTTCTGCCCAGATTTTGTTGTAAGCAATAATTATAAGAAAGTGAAATCTTGAACGAGATTTTCAATAATAGATCTATTAAGTAGTGAGTGTAAACATTATAAACGGAAGAGGCAAAATCTCATATGGTCATGTTAGTCAGACACCTGAATTTTTAGATGACATGCAGAGAACATTAGTTTATGTTGTCGTGAAGAATATTCTAGATCAACGAGAGTAGGGAAGGGGGGAGGGTGATAGACACCAACAAAAATCTGCAAGCTGTTTATTATAGGTTGACATTTGAGATACAAATCTAGGCTGCTCTTGATTTGACTTTTAGCTCACTGTTGTCTACTTTCTTTCATGGTTATTGGCCTGTCGGGCTTACTGTCTTTGGCCGACGTATCTTTGCATAGTAAGTTTTGCGAATGTATAGTGGGCCGGTATTGTGATGGCATATAATACTATAACGGGTCAAGACTGAGTGACCTTATCGAAAAGAAAGTAGACGCTGGACTCGCAGGGTACAGTTTGCAACGAGACATCATTTAATGGGTACAGACTTGAATATGTTGACGAAACGATACAGGCAATCATTATTGAAATAAATGTTCATACCAAATTGTAATTCATGGCAGGTGAATATACATTGTCACTAATGGTCAACATGGACGTTGACTGACTTCACTAGCCGTTACCACACGAAGGTTAACGGAAGCTCTACGGCAACGAAGTTGTAGGATGCATGGGTTTACAAAAATAACCACGTTAGAAGCGTTAAGCATCAATATATTTAATGACGATTCAATAACATCCCCTAGCGTTATATTGACGCACTAACAACCGACTCCACTGGTCGGTTGAAGCTCTGCAATAAACGGTGCTGGAGAAACATGTATCTGTGGCTTGATACAATAAGCCGATTATGGCTGAATATTAATAATATATTCTTCGTGGCACGTCGGGCACAAGGAAAGTAATATCATCTCACAGATGATTATTATTGTAACATGGCCGTGTCCTCTCTAGACTTGGGATAAGATTCCTGGGCCAAATAAAACGTCTGTTCACGATCAAGGATCTATATATCTGCCTCCAGTATGTTTGCTGGATAGCAACAAATCACCGCGACAAACCGCGCCATACCCGTTTAAGAATGGTGCGCGGTCGTACGCAAATAATTAAACATACAATTAAATTAGATGTGCTCAAATGTGCGTCTACAAAATACTAGACTCACATGTGAGGATCTCAAACATTTAACTCCCCCGCGAAAATAACTTAACACCCACGAAACAATATGGGAGTATAAGCAAAAATATTCGTTATAATCTAGCGCCATGCAAGCCTAATTCACTTACTTTTTCAAGGAGAAATCAAAGACAGCAGGGAACACAGGATATCACGACCTTAGCCAGAGGACCAAACGTGAATTATATGATTAGATGATAGTAGCCCCGGAGAACCCACTTTGTGCTTTAGGTTCTAGGATCCTAGTTCAAGTGCTAAACGTTAGACACCTAACTCGCCTGAAAAGATAGCATCTTAAATCAATTGCCCGACAATATTCAGAAGTTATGTGTGCAAAAAGTATGTGTTAGTTTCCCGACAACTGAGGGTAAACTGTACTATATATTTTATCATTTTATATTTGCAGTTTTTATAGGTACAATTTGCTTGTGCACATACAGTGGTAGATGAGGCTGGCAACCGCATCACTGTAAATAATGTGACACATGAACCACCACTGCAAGAGAGGGTGACGGTTTCGTGCATGTTTGCTCATAAGGAACCAACCACTGAGGCCGGACTAGGCTCCATAGAGAGCAGGTGGCGTATGGTGATATTTTAACAGGTAGTGTCGGTAACAGAAATTAGGGTGAAATTATATTGTTACGAGATCAACTTTTATAATTAAAATTTGATTTATAGTCAAAGGGAAATAATCCAAAATACATTCAGGAATGGGCCTGGAGTAGTGTTTTACGTCCCTTGAGGAAAAGTGCTGAGTCTCTTTTTTGTTCTGTTTTTGCTAAACTGAGTTGCCTACGTGATCACATTTCTCGTGCGGTGAATAAAATAATGAGTTGTTTGTGAGACAAGTCGATCTAGAAAGTTCGGAAATATACTACTCGTCAAAAGTCAAGGGCCACTTAGAAAAACCTTGGTTGAAACCATAAAACAAATCTGAAATAAACGTAATTGGTATAAAACGGCATTTATTGAATACCAAATTGACATGTCACGTAAAGAAATGGAAACACACATTCAAACGCAATGAAGCTGTGAAGTGTGTCACCCACCTTTTCAAAAGTCACACAATAGATATTGGACACATAGACATTTCAAAATCGGGTATGACCACCGTTTGCAGCAAGGCATTCAAGACAGCGTAGACGCATCGAGTCCACAAGGGTCCGAAGAGCATCCTGAGGAACAGCTTGCCATTCCTGAAGCAGAAATGCAGTCAGCTGTGCAACATCCATTGGCAGGGGGTGATATGTTGACAATCGTCGACCAAGGACATCCCAGAGGTGCTCAATTGGAGAAAGGTCAGGTGAATGAGCTGGCCACGTGTCGTAGATTTGTGATAGGTGAATTAAGACTTGGTTTGGTCCCTTCTGAATAGCAATAGAAACAAGTGATAGCTCAGTGAGATGATAAAATAGAAATAGATTTCACGAGTGAGATGGAGGAAATATATTAGAGTCGGTCTCTGACCCTCGAGATGATTTCTCTCAGTCAGCCTATCATCTACAACAGATTAAGATTTGTCAGACCGTCTAGTATGATATTGTAACTGTCTTTTTTTTCTTGTTGAGGTGATCACTGGCCCAAGACAGTTTACATGTTGTTAGATGTGTAGTGCGAGCGTATGATGAGTTGAGTGTGGGTGCGAATGAAGACGCGAATGTGTTTAGGCTCGTATAGATGTAGATCCTGCAACCCATACTCTCACATGCAGTAATCAAGGATGCTTTGACACTGCAGGCATGTTTCAAGACATTTATTGACGGGAACACACATAATATCAACAGGAACAGTCAGTGTAACAAGGTCATGCTGACCTGACATCGATAGGTATACATTTGGCATTCAAAAAGGTAAACATCAGAATAGACGTGCATGGTCAATAGCAAAGTTCTTCAATAATGACAGTTCGTAGCGTCGCCCTTGGCGTCTCTGACTAAACGCGTCAGATGCCTTAGTTACCTTGACACACAGGTGCAACTTGGCACTCCCTGCCAATTGCACATATCAGGCTGTAGTATAATAGCCGGAAGCACAGGCCTCGTCCTAACGTCGGCCGTGTACTTCTGTTAAATAGGTTATCACCAACCCTGCAGTAATACTTATTGTAGATAGAAGTTCCGCCAATCTGCGGCTCCCACAATATATCTTCGTCACTGGATTTCTGGACAATATAAGACTAACAGTCTTGGATGGCTACCTCGAGCACAAATATATAAGTTCTGAAATGGCGGATCCGTGAACTGCTGTTCACCCTAGGTAATCCTTTACATGTTCTGCCACCGAAAAGCGTAATAATGCATAAAGGTCGGTATTACCTGGTAAATGAATCCTCAGAACTACACAAGGAATTCTGTCGTCATCCCGACGCACAGAGATTCACTGGGGAAAACTGCCATAGCAGTTACTTCGAAGATTCTCCCCGAAAAACAATGGACTCTTGGTCCCTTCAGAAAAACAGGACCTCCCGGCTTCCCGGAAGTATATCTCACTCCCGCTTAAAAAACCTTCCCATAGGCCCACGCCGAACTGTCAACCTCTGACCCTAAAGGTCAAACACAATGAATGAATAAACAAGGGAAGACAACCCCTAATCAACCTGACATCGCAGGTAAAGACACAATTATACTTATGATACAAACATAAGCAAATAACTTGACAGATGACTCCGTCGAAAATGACAGCAACATTACTACCACCCCCCTGTAAAAAAAAAAAAATGCAATTTTTTTTTTTTAATATGTTCATGAGCAAGATAGCACCAGTATCACTTCTGTGCTCATGCAAACAATGAACCTAATATCAGGTACAATAGAAGAGGGTACAAATCATCTCCCAACATAGGAGAAAATATTTCCTTTAAGCCAAACAAACTAAGGGATACCATTCAAGAAACCTAAGTTGCTGGCAATACCAATCATATATCAAACATTACTAAATAATATAATCATAGCAATATACAAATGTCAATGCTATTTTAGCAACATATCACTGATGGATGGACAAAATGAAATTTGTTAAATTATCTAAACATCATCCAAATACATTTGTATTACAACATATTATGATATTAAGGACAGACCTAAGTCTGAAAATATATCAGGAAAAACTAGGACACAAGATTTAACTGGAATCATGTGGGCATCTAGACAATATGTCCGCCATCACATTATCCGAACCACGGATAGCTCGCACCGTGAAATGGAAAGGCTGAAGAGCAATAGCATAACGAGTAGATCTCGAGCTCTTCAAATCCTTACTTTGCATAGCCGTAAGAGCTTTTTGGTCGGTTTCCATAAAGAAATGCGCGCCCAGAAGGAACCTTTGTAGCTTAAGAATGGACCAAACCATAGCTAACAATTCACGGTCCAAAACCGAGTAATTCCTTTCTGCCGCATTCAGCTTCCTAGAAATATACATTACAGGATGCAGAGTTCCTGAATATTCCTGCATTAGTGCCGCTCCAATGCCAGTGGAAGAGGCATCACTACGAAGGACAAAAGTCTTATCAATCGTCGGTAGTCTTAAGATAGGATGAGATGAGAACAAATTCTTAACCTGATCCAATGAAGATTGGCATTCTTGGGACCAACGCACCATATTAGGAGAACCTTTTTTCAATAACGTTGAAAGTGGTGCCATAATGGAGGACAGATTCTCAATGAATCTTCCATAGAATTGTATCAATCCCAAGAGACTACGCACTTGCTTTTTTGTCTTCGGAACCGAGATATTTAATATCTTTGAAATGTTTTGGTCCTCTGTCTTCAACAGACCATGACCAACTCGATGACCTAGGAAGGAAATTTCACTAAACCCAACAAAAGCTTTAGAGGGTTTAGCAGTCAAACTATGCTCACGTAGAGTAGATAGCAATTCCTTCAGACCCACATAGTGTTCTTCCCAAGTATCGCTGAAAAGACAGATGTCGTCTAAATATGCAATGACATCTGCACGATCTGATAGAATTCGTCGCATCATGCGCACGAAAGTCGCTGGGGCGTTTCATAAGCCCGAAAGGCATAAAATTCCATTGAAACAGACCCCTAGGTGTCGAAAAAGCAGTGAGAGGTTTGGCGTGTTCCGTCAATGGGACTTGCCAATAACCTTTCGACAAGTCTAGTTTAGTAAAGAATTTAGCTTTAGAAAGTCTAATAAGTAGATCATCTAATAACGGCATAGGTTCAGCATCGAACTTCGTAACTTGATTTAATTTGCGATAATCAACGCAAAGACGTATGTTATTGTCTTTCTTTCGAACAATAACTATCGACGAAGAATAAGCTGAAGTGGATGGTTCAATTATTTGTAGTTGAATCATTTCATCCAATTCTTTCTCGACTTGTGCTTGAAAATGAATAGGTATTGGGTATGGTCTTACTCTGATCGGATTACGATCAGTAAGTATGATGTCATGTTCTATGACATCTGTGTGTCCAGGAATGTCGGTAAGGACATCCTGATATGATTGTAACGTAGAGGATACTTGACGTTGTTCCTCAAAAGACAAGTTAGAAGAGACTGTAACGTCTCTCCACGATTCCGTTGAAATAAGTGGAATCGTAGGAAGAGGTAAGTTCACGTCAGAAAAAATAGTTTCCTCATCCTGTATAACGGACAGGGATGAGATGTGACCATGTTGAACTGGAGAGTCGTCCGTCGCCTGGAAAATAGGCTGTAAATAGTCTGGACGTTCAATAAACTCTGTTAACATATTTATATGGAAGGTTTTATGCCTTCCATCCACATCGACAATATAGTCGACATCAGAAATTTTCGAGACTATAGTGTATGGACCCTTCCAAGAAATGAGAAGTCTATTCTCTCTTGAGGGCAGTAAGACATATGCTTTGTCTCCAGGACAAAGTTGACGTAGGCGTCTTTTCTTATTAGCAAATCGCCTAGCTTTTTCTTTCGCAAATTCGGAAGATGAAGTTGCTAACCTGCACGATTCGATAATCTTTTCTCTAAGAGCTATAACATATTCATATGACGATTGTGTATCATCGTCAATATTATCGGAAGTTATCAAATCGTGTAACAAGGACATTGGCCCGCGCGGTTGCGCGCCAAAGACAAGTTCGAAAGGAGAAAACCCTGTATGCTCGTTGGGAACCTCTCTATAGGCAAAGAGGACTGCAGGTAAAACCCTGTCCCAATCTTCAGGATGATCCTCCGTTATCTTGCCAAGTAAGTTCTTTAGTGTCCTGTTAAGACGTTCTACCAATCCATTGGACATTGGATGATAAATACTACTGAGAGACCTTTTAATGTCTAGCGTAGCCATTACCTGAGACATAACGTCCGAAATTAACTGAGTGCCGTGATCCGACAGTATTTCTCCGGGGAATCCCAGACGAGAAAATACGAGCCAAAGAGCATCAGCGATATCGACAGTTGATATGCTCTTCAGAGGAATAGCCTCTGGCCAACGCGTGCACATGTCCACGCAAGTGAGGATAAATTGGTGTCCTCTGGCTGACTTAATTTTGAACGGACCAATGATGTCTATAGCCATTTTCTGAAACGGCCGAATCGGAATATCTGCAGCCTGAATAGGAGCAGCATGTCTCGGACCCCTAGACTTGACCTCTTGACAAATTTTGCAAGATCGGCAATAAATTCGGATGTCTTTATTCACGAATGGCCAAAAGAATGACGCAAGGACTCTAGTTTTAGTTCTGGAAAAACCCATGTGTCCCGCACACTGAGAATCGTGTGCATGCCGAAGAATTAAGGCTCTCATACACTTAGGCACAAGAATTTGCGAGTGCATAGACTTGTCCGAGTGTTGTACCATTCGTACCAATATACCATTCTTCATAGTGATATACGATTTGTGATTCGTATTTTGATTGGGATCCCCTTTCTTTGCAAGAAGGAAGTATTTCTTCAAAGAAGGATCCTCTTCTTGACGTTTAACAAACGAGTCATGGGAAATCACCAAGTGCTCGTCTTGGCTATCAACTTCATTACTATTATCAGATGAAGTTGGGGGATTAAGAGCTTGAGCTCTTGTCACCACTGCATTGACCGTTTGAATGTTTTTTTCTTCCCAACTAGAAATTTGTTGCGGGGGGCATTCCTTAACCCCATGAATACGACCGATTATAAGATCCGCAATAGGATTAGGAAGAAGACATGCATGGACATCTCCTGTGAAGAAAGGAGTGTCAATCCTAATAATAGCAGTAGGATAGCTTTCCATAGTACCACCAAATGTAACACATTTGATTGTTTTCCCGTGGCACAGCAAGGATCTATCAGAGACTCCTTAACCCCGACGGTAGTACATCCCGAATCGAAAAGTACTGAGACTAGCCTATCATTTATTAGACCTTTATGTAAGATGAGAGATCCTCTCCCATCATGCGCAACTGTAGCAGGTAGAGCAGGAAGAGGGTGACCACAACTTAGCGTAGATACAGTTGATGAGTCAAACAATGTTAAGCATTGGGGGCATTCAGTTGCTCTCCCAAAATCGAAAGCACAACCAGTGATAGCCCTAGAGTTACCACTATCATTTACTGTATTACAGACTCCATCAAACTCTTGTTGCGCAGAGTTTGCCTGTTGGTAAGGTCTTTTTTTGTTAAACCTAGGTCTACCTCGATTATCATTTCCCCTGTAATTATTTCGACTATCATTTCCCCTGTAATTGTTATCATATTGCCTATTGTAATCATCATTCCGGTTTGAATCCCGGTTTCTAAATTCACCATCGTCATAATCTTGACGTCGAGAATGATTACCTCGAAAATTTGAATAGTTATTATTTGGATAGCCTTTACGAAAGTGTCTCAAATTATTACCACTAAAATTACGAGAACTACCATCTTGTCTCCACTGCATAGACGAAGAACCATCATGTGTTGGATTACTCCGCTTCTGAGTGTAATTTGATTACTTCCCCTATTCCAATTTTGTTGAGCACCCTGAAATTTTTTTCTGAAATTAGGGCCATATGGTGTTGCCGAAGCAGCTGGCAACCCTTCTTTCACTTTAGAATTGCTAACTGTAGCATGGGGATGTGCTGTGGCATACTGACAACAGTATTCCTCCATTTCTTTTAAGTTTTTAGGCTTACGCTCATGAAGGAATGCAAGAAAAGAATCATTAACAGATGACAAAACCTTATCTCGCAATAATAAGTCCATTAGACCTTCATATGTTTTCTCAATCTGAGACAACTCAACCCATCGTGTAAATGTACGACGTATCTTTGTAACAAAATCAGAGAAATCTACTCCATTTTCTGGCAACATTGTCCTAAAACGAAGACGATAGTCTTCTTGTTTTAATTGGTATTTCTTTAGTAATGCTGCCCTGACAACATCATAATTAGTCCTCTCATGTTCGTCTATTGTCATAAGAGTAGTCACTGTGTCACCTGTAAAAAATGGCATCAGTTGTTCAACATTTTTTCCTTTTTTTTTTATGTTATGCGTATCGCACAAAAATTGGAATCTATCTAGATAATCTGCTACGTCATCCTTTAAAGGATTGAAATGAGGCAATTTAATCCTACTAACAAACTCCTTTGTCGTACTCGAAGTTGTTTGCTGAGCACCCGTACTCGCCAATTTCAATTTCTCTAACTCCAAAATTGCGAGTTTTTTCATCAAGTTCCATCTTCTGTTTTCTTTCCTCATGTTCCATTTTTCTAATTTCAGCCTCAGCAGCAGCTTGAAGTTTTTTTTTCCTCTGCAGCAGCTTGAAGTTTTTTTTCCTCTGCAGCAGCTTGAAGTTTTTTTTCCTCTGCAGCAGCTTGAAGTTTTTTTGTCTTCCATTTCCATCTGGAATTTTCTTTCATCAGCTGCAGCTTGAGCTTTCCTCTCCTCAGCAGCAGCTTGAGCTTTTCTCTCCTCAGCCTCTCTTTGATACCTTCTTTCTTCAAGTTCTAATCTTCTATTCTCAGCTTCTAGCTTCTTTAGTTCAGCTTCTGCTTTCAATTTAATTTCCTCTTTTTGTTTCTTTTCTTCTGACTTTAATGCAATGGCGAATTGAGCAGATGAATATTCTTCCAATTCTTTACCAGACTTACCAAGGGTCAACCCTTGCTGGATGAAGAAATCCAATGTAGACATTCTGTCTACTGAATCAGAAACCTGAAAAAAAAAATTAAATAAATTACCTTATCCCACTTCAATGGGAGACAAGTCTGAAATGCTAGACTTGTATACTCACTTCACTTTATTTTACTGTCTCAATCTTTGTAGATAACAAGTCTTTTATCAAAGAACTTGTATAAATATCTTATATAATATTATTTAACAAACTCTATATGAAGAGTCTACCTTATCAATAATATCAAAACATGACCAAGTATGTGTATGTAGACTGTGCATGACAGTAATGTAGTACAACCAAAAAAAAAATACAAAGACAAAAATACAAAACAATACAAATGGCAACACTGTTTTTAACCAAAAATGTGTAGAGAAATACACAAGAAAGGAGAGACCTACAGAATACAAACAAAACAAATCGACAATCAAAACTGAAAAACAGACAAAATATTACAAAAACAACGTTAAGTACAATTACATCACAGCTAACATCAATAGCGACCAATTGTCACTAGCAAATTTCCAAATTAAGAAAATTTGCACCTACAGACCGCTTACAGTAAGCCTCGATCAAGTGGCATATTTACCGTAAGACCCACCAACCGAAAAACCCGCAGAAAAATACACAAAACAGTAGAAGTGACATAAACATATAGCAATCAATTTCAATGTGTTGCAGAACAAGTTCAGTCACAGCTGAAACTAAAATAAATTTCTTGCTCCTTGCGAACACAGAAACGAAATGTCAAACGCGCACTGAACGTCAAATCCACTGTAACATAAAGTGGTATTCACGAACCAAAGTTACTATGACCTTCTCAAATTAGGGCTTGCACATTGAATGTTTGCAATTTCACGTACTGTTTACAGACACTTGACCTCCAACAATGTAGCTTGAATACTCTGACCTAGAAAAGTCTGTTGTTGAATGAAACGTGTAACAACCCGCAGTACTGTTTACAATAGGAACCCGCCTTCTATGCAGTTATGGTCCACGTAGCAAATGCCTAGATGTTAACTTCAGTACATGTCTTGTTATGGTTTATGTAGCATTATGATATAAATGCTCGTACTGTTTATTTGGGTCAACCGTTGATGACCTATTTCTGTCCTGTTGTAGCCAAAACTTGCAAGTGTAGAATTAGCGCTGTGTTACGGCTGTCCCGTGTGTAGCTTAGACCCACAGATCAGAAGTGTAATGTGTACTTGTCCTTCTTGTAACTTTCTCGACAAAACTGGAGACATCATACATGTAACAGCCAACCAGGAATGTAAATTTCTGAATCCATAAATGTCAACAATAATGTCAAATGCTCGCTCTGTTCTTTTTAAACCCACAGATCTGGTCCATCAGAAATGTAAGTTTCTAGGCCACATTGGCGACAAGAAATGTATCATAAGAGCCCACGTAACTGGTCCACCAGAAATGTAACTGTCTTTTTTTTCTTGTTGAGGTGATCACTGGCCCAAGACAGTTTACATGTTGTTAGATGTGTAGTGCGAGCGTATGATGAGTTGAGTGTGGGTGCGAATGAGACGCGAATGTGTTTAGGCTCGTATAGATGTAGATCCTGCAACCCATACTCTCACATGCAGTAATCAAGGATGCTTTGACACTGCAGGCATGTTTCAAGACATTTATTGACGGGAACACACATCGGAATAGTATCAACAGGAACAGTCAGTGTAACAAGGTCATGCTGACCTGACATCGATAGGTATACATTTGGCATTCAAAAAGGTAAACATCAGAATAGACGTGCATGGTCAATAGCAAAGTTCTTCAATAATGACAGTCGTAGCGTCGCCCTTGGCGTCTCTGACTAAACGCGTCAGATGCCTTAGTTACCTTGACACACAGGTGCAACTTGGCACTCCCTGCCAATTGCACATATCAGGCTGTAGTATAATAGCCGGAAGCACAGGCCTCGTCCTAACGTCGGCCGTGTACTTCTGTTAAATAGGTTATCACCAACCCTGCAGTAATACTTATTGTAGATAGAAGTTCCGCCAATCTACGGCTCCCACAATATATCTTCGTCACTGGATTTCTGGACAATATAAGACTAACAGTCTTGGATGGCTACCTCGAGCACAAATATATAAGTTCTGAAATGGCGGATCCGTGAACTCCTGTTCACCCTAGGTAATCCTTTACATGTTCTGCCACCGAAAAGCGTAATAATGCATAAAGGTCGGTATTACCTGGTAAATGAATCCTCAGAACTACACAAGGAATTCTGTCGTCATCCCGACGCACAGAGATTCACTGGGGAAAACTGCCATAGCAGTTACTTCGAAGATTCTCCCCGAAAAACAATGGACTCTTGGTCCCTTCAGAAAAACAGGACCTCCCGGCTTCCCGGAAGTATATCTCACTCCCCCTTAAAAAACCTTCCCATAGGCCCACGCCGAACTGTCCACCTCTGACCCTAAAGGTCAAACACAATGAATGAATAAACAAGGGAAGACAACCCCTAATCAACCTGACATCGCAGGTAAGACACAATTATACTTATGATACAAACATAAGCAAATAACTTGACAGATGACTCCGTCGAAAATGACAGCAACAGATATATAGTAATGTATATATACCTCACATACACACACACATAACTGACTACAATAGACACACAGACATGAAACTATGACAATGAGAAAATATAGATAATTTGGAACGAGCTGACCAACATACTGATTAAGTTTTAATTGAATTTTAATTATCAGACTAAAATTCCATCACAACACATAAAATTTACATCAAACATGTACAAATAGTCATAAAGTCAATGAATTGCTACAAGAATGATAGACCCGTTGGTATGATCTTTTCCCTCGATGAATAGCCCACAGTCCTGTTAGAAGAAAAGTGATAGCCCCAAAGAGTCACGGATACATATACTGAAGTCTTAGATTTCCCTGTAAAGGTATGGACAGACTTTGATACTCTAATCTATCCTAAGGACAATATTGTTAGCAACACAACTTGCTTAAAGAAATTACAAAGTGGGTGCATATATTTAAAAAAAAAACCATCACTCAGTCTACTCTCACTCTGTTCTTTCAGCAGGGATCCCTGTCTCACTTTCTTACCTAATGTCTGGATGGTGTTCGCCGTCTGGCACACTTTATGACACACCCAACGTAAATCTGCCTTTCGTTTGATGAAGCGGATACCCAGCTCTGCAGATCTTGGTTTCTTCCAACGGGTCCGGGGAGCGTCCTCTTCATGCGATATGTTGTTCAGATTTAGTTATTGTCACTTTACTAAGTTCAGGTAAGAATTAGTTTTAGCGGGCCCACAATGTCAGAATCACGAGGTTTCCGGTAGTTAGGAAAATGACCGGTTGGTAACTTCTCTCAAAAAAATTATTATTGTTCACACCACCAGTTGTCAAAATCGTCGGAAAGTTAATGTTGATAATATTTTTCGCCACCGAGGCTGCATGTACTTGATGTTTTATCAGGAAGAATTTTATCTGGCTCGGTAGGCGCAGTTATTCAATTTGTCTTAAAGTTTGTGAAAATGGGTACTCTGTCGTTCTGGATGCAAACACAATGCCAGACAGGTTTTACTTTGTACACCCACACGTCTTTAATTAAAAGAATGTTTATGTTCTCCACAGATATTTCTCAGTCAGTACTTAAACGCTGGTAAAGTTGGGTCACCCCAGTTTCACTGAATAAAGAGAAAACAACATATAAAATACTTATACATACTATTCCTCGGTTATAACTTACATTATAAACTGCAAGCGTAGAGCTTGTTTTATCGTTTAAAATTCCCGTGAAATAAGTTATATTCATAAAATAAATTGCAAATGGGCTGATCACCTGTTTGCTAGTCACTTTGATTACGGAAACAACGGCAAATGGATTAATTTGTTGTTGCCCTAAAGACGCCACTAGGCGTGATGGGAAACAATGGCAAAGGAATCAATTTGCTGTTGCC
The DNA here is from genome assembly GCA_024509875.1 of Oreohelix idahoensis. Lineage (NCBI taxonomy): Eukaryota > Metazoa > Mollusca > Gastropoda > Stylommatophora > Oreohelicidae > Oreohelix > Oreohelix idahoensis. Next base: position 214,905 of record JAMPIV010015901.1, read on the forward strand.
CTTAAGACGCCACTAGGCGTGCTGGCCACTGACTGCTTTGACGGTTGGTGGCTAAGGATGGAAGAAGAAGAAGAGAATAAAATCAATCATCATGAATTAGAAATACATACGTATTCCGTCAATACTCAATGATGAATCAGTGCAGTTATAGGTTAGTTAAAATATTCTCGACTGATTACTAGAAATATAACAAATTTTATTAATAGCCGAATGAGTTTAAGCTAGAAATTATAATTTATTCTGCTTTCCACTGTTACATGTCGACTAGCGAATATAACAGACTTATAAATTATTCTTCTGCACACAAATCTAACTAGTAAAATGAAATAAGCGATTTATCACTATATCATTCAACACAATTAGATATATAATAATTACCTCCACACAGAACTACAGGCGATCGCACAAACTTAGAATGATACGCTTATATTTATTGGTAGTCTAGAAGCTCGTCAAAATTTCCGAAACAAACTCAGACTTCGCTATACAGCTTATTCTCTTTCGCACGAAACAACCTGTCTACTGCAAATCTAGGAGACTGAATGAAGTCACGTTTAAACTCCTGGTAGGATATATGAAAACCCAACAAAGGATCCCACGTTATTTCGAAATCCAAAATAACGCCGGTACCTCCCCCTCCCCTAACACTTCACATTTACTCAGACGCCTGCCATAACCTATCAATACGCATCTTAACGCCTTCTCCGACATACGGCTATTCTGATCGATGTATGTCTGGCGCTTTCCCCACCTCAGGCCGAAAAACTGGCCGAAGAAACACTGCGACAGGGGAAAATGTAGACGGATGTCTGCTCCTATGTATGACTAGAACGTATATTCACAGTTATTCCGTCTCGTCCAGGGACTGACACGATTATGCAATACAATGTGTTACCAGTATGAGAAAAGAAACGGCAAAGTCAGAATGGGAAAATATATTTTGTCGCAAACGAACGAATGCGAAAAAAACCAGGAAAAGGATAAAAGAGCAATAATAAAGTAGAGGACACGGGTAGAAAAGAAAAGAATATAGAAAATTTATTGATCATAAATCTCTATGCGATACCACGCCATCCTGATGATTCCATGCTGCTGAATAAATGCATTCACCACACAAGCTCGATGGGGTCGAGCGTTATCATCTTGGAGGATGGCATTACCACCTATGGCCTCCAGAGCAGGCTGAACAATTGGTCTCAAGATTTCGTTCTGGTATCTTGGGCCGGTCAAGTTGCCTTGGATGATGTAGAGTGGGGTCCTGCCGTGTCTGTAGAAGCCTCCCCAGGCCATGACAGATCCCTTACCATAACGATCCACCTCTCGAATTGTGTCATCAGTAAATCGCTCTCCTGGTCGTCTCCAAACTCGAATCCTGCCATCATTGAATGACACAGTGAAGCGAGATTCATCAGTGAAGAGAACTTGACTCAATTGTTGCCTTGTCCATCGGATGTGCTCGCGACACCAAGCAACACGGTCTCCGCGATGCGCAGGAGTAAGAGGGATTCTGACTGCAGGACGTCGAGTAACCAGTCCAAATTCATGTAAACGTTTGCGAATGGTGCTTTGACTGACATTAACGTTTACAGTTTCTCTCAGCTGACATCTTAGAGTGGAACAAGTCACTGCTCGATGGCGCAGGGCTGACAACAAGAGGTACCGGTCATCATGTCTATTGGTGCATCTAGGGCGACCTGGCCGGTGGCGATCCTCCACACTTCCTGTGGCCTGAAATCTCTCCAAAGTTCTTTGGATAGTAGAGTGTGACACTGCAAGCCGTCTAGCAACCTCACGGACAGATAAACCACTTTCAACCCACGCTATAGCCCTCATTCTTTGTAAGGTGTCAAGACTTCTTCTCGGTGGCATGGTTTTTGCAAGTGATGAAACTACCCTAAGTCTGCTGATTGTAAAACAAATTAAGAGTGAACTTTGTTCACGAAAAGTCACCATTGCACGTGGAATGTCAATCAGCACGATTACTACACCTGTTTGGTTGTACGGAAGTTTGAAAAAACAGATTAAAAATGTGAATTTATGGTCAGCAAACCAAATTGCACGTGATCACCATGGTTGTCGGTGAGTTGTTTTTATGCTTAACGTGCATAGAGGACTGTCAGAGGAAGATATTGCACCTATTTTTACTAAAAACTTCCTTCATTTAATCATTCTATGCGCTTATATAAAAGTGTATTGAAAATAATAGGGTTGCCCTTGACTTTTGACGAGTAGTATAGTTGACATTGTTGTTCAAAATTAAATCAGTCAGATTTGAAACGCGATAGCGTTAAGAGCTAGAATGGGTTCTCTCCCAAGTGTGTCAAGTTATTATTTTTAGATGTGGCTTGCGAAATTGAGTGTTATCATCTGACGATAAGCCAAAATGATTTTGGTTGATTTCTGTGGTGACAGAACAATGAACTATCGTCTAGACACTCAATCGTAATCCATGCCACAATCATCTATGACAGTTTTGTGAGTCATTCTGAGGACAAGAAGACAGTGTTGCCAGTGCAAGAAAATGTGTGGATTTTCGAAACAAACCAGGTACGTTGAACATTTACGAATCCATTGCTGGTAGTGAAGGGTTGTAGACAAGTGACAAACTAACGAGCAGAATAGGAGCTTGGTAAACCAACAACCCTGGCGGTAGGCCAATTTCTCTAAGATACACCAAGTAAAGACAACAGAAAATAAGCTGAAACAGAAGAAGTATATCAGAACATTTTGACGGAAAATGTTTACATATAAAGAATTTAAAGTGGCAGAAAATATTGTCAGCAGTAATTTTCAAGTCGTGACTACCCTAACCACGATAGACAGTTAGAGGTACTAAGACAACGAGAGAGAGAGAGAGAGAGAGAGAGAGAGAGAGAGAGAGAGAGAGAGAGAGAGAGAGAGAGAGAGCATCAAACGGATTTATCATCTACGAAGATTGGGCTGAACAAGCTGGCCAACCTCAGTGGAAGTTTGTGCGCATCATTTCATATCTTTAACTTATGTAAATAAAGTTCAACGTTTATTTGCTACTGTTGTCAGAGTGAAGATAATCATCGACCATTGAGATCATTCATCACTTGTCAATAGTGAACCGTTTTGTCGTCTGTGAGTACGAGGTCATCTTAACATCATCAACTTAAAAGCAGCCTAGTGGCGTCTTGTAGGGCAACAACAAATTAATTTCACTTTGCTCGGTCGGTGGCCATCCTTCGTACAGTGCCCCAACTCTGGTTCTTTCTTTGCATTGCAGCCTCCACAGTCCTCCGCCAAGTCGTTTTTGGTCGGCCTCTGTTTCATTTTCCTTCAGGGGTCCATAGCATAGCTGTTCTTGTGATGGCATCGGGGTCTCTTCTGAGGACATGGCCAACCCAGCTCCAGCGTCTGCCAGCTATGATGGTGTGCATGTCCTCTTGCTTGCTCCGAGTAAGTAGATCTTGGTTGGTGATGGTATTCGGCCAAAAGATTCGGAGAATTTTTCTTAGGCATGTTGTGTGAAAAGAGGACAATTTCGACATTTCCTTCTCTGTAACTCTTCAGCATTCCGCCCTAGAGAAGCACACAGCTCTGATATAATCTTAATTTTGTGCTTGTGCTGTACTGAGAGAACTTCCAGATGTTGTTTATTCTAGAAAAGGCTGTTCTTGCTTTGTTCATTCTGTTGTTGATGTCTTTGCTTGCTCCGCCGTCTGGCGTTACTATGCATCCTATGTGAAGGTATCTGTCTGTACCAGTTGCTGATTCCTTACTGATATGGGCTCAGGGTCGCTCACATTGGCGTCATGACCTCTGACTTCTTTAGATTGATGTTCAAGCCTACCTGCTGGCTGTACTTACTAAGTCTATCCGTTTTTTCCTGGATGTGTTGATATGAATGTGCTAGTAGTGCAAAGGACAGAAGTACCTGGCACAAATGTGTTGAAGGCCTATGCTCCTTGGTGAACTGAAGGGTAGTGATGATGATGAAGTAAGTAGTTACATTTTAAATACATATCTGCTGGATATTGATTGCAGTTGTTCAACACATTATAATGAGGGCCTCACATAATTTTTCCCCTCATAGTCAGGTTACGCCCCTGTATCTACAATTAGAATGTTAAGACTTTCTCCTACACAAATAAAAAATCTTTATAGATGTTTATTTTATATTTCTTGCTTTCTAATCCACAGGAATACTCATAGATCCGCGGAGCCGTGGCTTTCGTTCACCTGTTTATGTTGACTGTCGGAGCGGTGATAAAATAATCCAGATAAAAGATCCTTTTGATCCTTCCGAATTTGTTTCCAATAAGTTTATTGCCATGGAATGGTATCGATATACTGACAATGGGTCGAAAGAAGTTCAGTTGCTTCAGTTTATGAAATATAAAAATACTAATTATCTACCAAGATTTTCCACCTATGCGTACTGGGGTTTACAGGTAAGAAATCTGTCAGTATCGAACTGGTGTTATTATTAATAATAATAATAAAATGTTAGAAGCTGTTACTACAGTTAATGTTATTTAATTCTGTCATAACCTGTAGTTAGACTAATTATGTCGGGGTGCGGCATAATGGACAAGTATCGTAGATTTTATCAGATAGGTAATAGATGTTTATAGTCCTGTCTGAACAGAGGTGATAGTGATGACAATGTGAAAGTAAGGGGTAAGAAATAGTTTTATCACGAGGTGATCGTGTAAGAGAAAGGACAGTCTCTGGATAGAATAATTTATCTAATCCAGCCTATCTAGACGACGATATTTAAATCAGACGCACTTTCTCTCCTTGTACGAAATACAAGTTACGCTACACTCAAATGCACACAATTCTGTGACAAATACGCACGAACGTGAAAACAAACTATGAATAACATATAATGGATAGGGGGTTGACCGACACGATAACTAAAGGTTTAATAAACTTTATTATCAATAGAAGATCACAACAATAAGCATATAACATCACTAGATCATGGTTTACAGACAAAATTGCAAAAAAAGAAATTAATCAAATAGGTTCTCCCCCCTCTGGTAAAGGAAAAGAAAAGACGATCCCAACAGAGGTTAATTAACCCTTACTTACTAACTTAGTCGTTCCCCTTCTACCGTGAGGTGTAGAGGTTTGGAAGAGAGAGCGCCAGACTTTCCTATCGGCTGTCTTCCTCCTGGCCTGGTTCCATTCTAGTCCTCGGTCCTTCAAAGATTGTCTAATGTCGTCCTCCCAGCGGACTCTGGGTCGTCCTGTGGGTCTGGATCCCTGGTTCTTTGTTTCCCATGCTTGTCGTGGTTAGCCGATCTTCTCCCATTCTGCAGACATGGCCAAACATCTTAGTTGGGACTGTTCTACTTGGGTCTGTAGGGGGTGGGATTTTAGGCCTTGACGTATCGTCTGGTTGTGGACCATGTCTCTTCTTGTTACTTCAACCACCTTCCTCAGATACCTCATTTCTGAGGTTTGGATCTGGCTTTTATGGGTTGTAGTCATTGCTCATGACTCTCATCCATATGTCAAGACTGGGAAATAGGTGGAGCGGTATACAGCCATCGTTGTTTTCTTACCAACCTCTCTCTTGCTGAGGAATCCTCGATTTATGGCTTGAAAAAGTCTCCCAGGGGCTGCTTTTCGAGTGGCCAACTCTTCTTTGATGCCTCCCTTTCGGTCTATAATAGCTCCAAGATATTTAAAGTGGTCGACTTGCTGCAGGACCTGTTTTCTCAGCTTAATCTGATGTCTTCTTTCTTCTCGTGATATCACCATGGATTTTGTTTTAGAGCTACTTATGACCATCCCTCTCTTCTCCAGCTCTTCCTTCCAGACTTGCAGACTTTTTCTAGCTTTTCTCCAAATTCTTCCCAGGACTTCTGTTTTGCTGCTAGCGCCTTGTTCTTTGCTTCTGTTCTGAGTATCACACGTTCTCTATATTTCTCTATTTGTCCTGTTGTGTTTTTAGCTGCTAAGTATTGTTTCTATGCCATTTTCTTCTCTCTTATTTTCTCTTTGACTTCCTCTGTCCACCAAGGTGTCCTCTTTCTCTTGTTCCCAAGTCGGACTTCCCCACGTGCTTCTGCAGCAGCTGTCTTTATGATGTCCTTGAATTTAAGCCACAGGGTTTCCAAGTCATCAGGTTGTTCTTCTGTGTTTCTCACCGCTGTAGCAATAAACCCCTGATATCTGGTCTTAATTTTTGGCTCTCTCAGCTTGTAGGTCTTAATGCTCATTTCTTCCGTTCGTTTACTTGGTTTCTTGCGTGATGCTGGGCAGTTCCTAGCCTGAGCAACTCTTTCAGTTGTTCTTTTGATTGTAAGCAGGTAGTGATCACTTCCAATCTCTGGCCCCCTCCAGACTCTAGCATACCGGACATATTTGAATGAGTTCCTCCTAACAATGGCATAGTCGATCACTGACTTCTCATTCTTTGTTGGTTCACACCTAGTGTATGCATGTATGCGCTTATGGCGGAACATTGTGTTGGTAATGATCAGATTCTACTCACTGCAGAATCTAAGGAGTCGCTTTCCATTGTCATTGAGAGTATCGTCTCAATATCTTCTGATAACTCCACCCCATCTAGCATGGTCCTTTCCAACTCTGGCATTGAAATCTCCGAGCATGATAATTTCGTCTATGCAGTCATCCACTGTCCTTTGAAGCAGCTCAGAGAATTCCTCCTTGACCTCTGCTCTCTCATCCTCATTTGGCCCATACACTATGACCAGGTTGACTATTTTGTCTCCTTTTAGTTTTACAACCATAATGCGCTGAGAGACAAAGTTCCATCCCTTGATACTATCTTTCTGGTTTTTGGCCACAATGCAACCCACGCCCCCTTTAGCTCTTTCAGATGTGGGTACACCACTGTATAGCAGCGCGTTGCCATCGAGATCCATGACTCCTTGTCCCTTTTTCTTTGTTTCCGTAATAGCCAGGATTTCTAGTTTTGCTTTCCTCATCTCTTCCACCAGCTCCTCTTCTTTCCCATTTATACTTCTTGTGTTCCAAGTTCCATAAGTCGATGTCCGTAGTCCATTCCAGTTCGTCGCCTTTAGAATCAGTCCGCTTTTCTCTATTATATTACTCGTAATCATAGTTTAAAGCAAACAGGTGATTGGCCTGTTGTGCCTTTGCATGGTGAAGGGGCTGCTTCCTTACGGCCTCCATGCAGGCCGCCCTCCTCCTTTTTCAGCCGGGCTTGGGACCGACCTAGGCGTTAATTAACCCAAAAGATCAAAAGTTAACAATAAGTTATGAAATAGTCAGTATGGGAAAAGAATAGGTTCCTAATGTAATCTATCCCGTGACTACTCAGATTAATAATAATAATAATAAATTCTTTAAGCACCAAACACGGCGCATAAGGCAGAAACCAGTGCTCTCCAGGTTGTTCGTTGTGACGCCACTCCTCTTAGCTCTTGCACATTATTTAGGCCCAACGTTCTTCCTTCTCTTATTATTGTTCTTCTGAGTGTTTCTTTTGGTCTTCCTTTTTTTCCTCTTACCCTCAGGAACCCAAGTGAGCGCCTGTAGTGGTATTCTGTTGTTTTGCATTCGTAGGACATGACCGATATATGACCATCGTCTTTTCCTTATATAGTCGGAGACATATTTCTGCCTAGAGTCTTCTCTTATTTGTCGATTAGTCTTGAATTCTTTCCAACTGATGTTCTTGAGTTTTCTAAGACATTTGTTCTCGAATGTATTCAGCTTGTTCTCCAATGATTTTGTTATTTTCCAACTCTCACATAAAAAAAGAAAGAAGAAAACACATAAGTATATGATGTTAACAAAAGACATAAGTTTCTTTCTTCGTTCATTCAATTCACACACATGCAGTGGCCACTTTCAGATTTTTGCTTACCCCAGTAGTTGTCGCAGGCATTCCAAGGAAATACACTAATATGTGGGTATGTAATAATCAATAGCTATTTAGTGTCAAATTTAAGCCTTGTTTTTTGCTACAAATCCAGCCACTTTATTTAGTGAGACTCCCCGTAGTTGCTGACTGCAAATTTCAAGGGAGTCGCTAGACGCGGTGATTTAATTTGTCCTGGATACAATAAGTTATCTATGCCTTCAGTTGGTTGTCAAAGTAAGGTTGCCAAATCCAGCCACGACTCCCCGTGGTGATCGCCGACGTAGGATGAATAGAACATATATATATATATATATATATATATATATATATATATATAAATATATATATATATATATAAATATATATATATATATATATATATATATATATATATATATATATATATATAGTTTTTATGTTGTTTAGCCTCAGGTGGATGAGACGCTAGGTTAAGTTACACAAATGTTGCTGACAATATATTTCGCCACAGCTGGCTGATGAGATTGGTATAAGTAAATCTGGTAATAGTTCTGGTCCAGTTAATATTATAATTTAATGGTTCTATTCTGGTTTCTCTCATGAAAATGAGGAAGATTGGACCACAAAGGTCACATCAAGAAGCTCATCAATATTAAATATCTCTGGATGCTTATAATATTATAAGTTCGTATGATCATAAGTTCATATGGCCATAAAAAAACCGCTAGTACTCAGGTTGATCAGCCTAGATTTTTAGGAAAGAAAATATAAACCTTTAACCAAATTATCAATATCATATGTAACACGTGTTAACATAGGACCTCTTCACATAATTATACCGTCAGTAGACAGTTATTTAATGTATGTGCTAGTCAATTTAAAACATCTCTTACTGGGAAATAGCGAGTAACTAAATTCAATTTTACGGCTGAAAAGGATTTAGCTATAAGTTATTTAATTAGCACAGAAAATCTCAGTGAAATATAATGAAAACTTTAAACATACTAAATCACTTAAAGGCTAGTATATAAATTACCACAATCAGAAAAATGAAACACTCCACGAAAATCTAATAATTTTCACTCTGTACAAGAAATCTAAGATGTCGAGCTAGTAAATTTCAGATAGATTTCTGAACAACTGATCATGGCTATCGGAGAGACATGGTATATATCCTAAATTCCGTTCTATCGCTCTTTAATGCGAAAGTCACATCTACTGCCAGACCCGAGCCCATTTGCCGTTCGATTCTTGAATGAAAGGTAATTTTATCACCTCTGCCACCGACAACCTCTCTGGCTTGACTTTCAATATCTCCGCCTTGCCGAATATCAGCTTCGCAATTAATTGCCCAGAAAGTTTTACAATCCAAGGTCCGTCTCAGACTTAACATCGCCCCTGATCAAAGAATCTATTACGCCATGCTCCGCTCTCTGTCTCTCTCTCTCTCCCTCTCTCCCTCTCTCTGTCTCTGTGTTCCACCGTGCTTAATTGCCAAACGGCTCATGTGTTAATTGCACTAGTGAATCCTTCGTCCCTGTAGCAAAAAATAAACTAGATGGGGAGGGGCAAAAGTGGATGATCACTGCTGCACTATTTCCATCTGTGACATTTCGTCCAGGCTTGAAGACATGAAACCCTTTATGTCTCCTGTTTGAAAATAACGCTGCTGTTATCCGTATCTTGCGAGTGATTGCTATATTCACTTTCCCTTTCTTCCTCCCTGCTCCAGTTTCTACTCATAAAGTCTGCTCAAGTGACCGCATGGCCTTCCACGCTAGCATTATCCCTACTACTTCCACGCTAAGCATTTATACGTGCTATAATATGCTACATTTAAGAATGACAGACCTCAAAAGCAAATAAGACGTTTTTACACAAAACGCAGTATCATTCAAAGTTCAGTTGGCAGTTACTGCTCTGACAGGGCAAACGTACGTCAGTCCCAGATAAAAAATAATGAATGGGTTTTATGCGCGGAAAGTGGGAAATGAATGTTTGTGTGATCTGGATTTTTTAAAATCCAATTGTTAAGTTAGAAAAGATTACACATGTGAAAAAAAAGTCGTGTGCAATAGCGAAAAAAGTCGTGTGCAGAAAAAAGTGGAAAACAGAGAGTCGTGTGCGGGAAAAAAGAAGAAAAGTGTGGAAAAATAAGAGATGTGGGCGATAGGCAGAGATTTCAGGATTTATGATGTCTAATGACATCAATAAACTCTAATATAATTTTCTACTGAATTGATGTTTGTTGAAATTTACAGTAATTTCTTTTGGATATACGTTGTTGTGCTGAAACTGTTTTGCTTATCACCAAACTCAAAGGGAAGAACCTACCTGGGAACAAGAAGAAAAATGAGTTAAGGTCAAGTATTACCATCTCTTGCGGAAGGCCAGTTAGCACTTGAACTACAACAACATATATAAGATTAACTCTGACTAAATAAAAATCAATATAACTACTAGTGCCATATAACCTACACGGCCACACTCCCTCGTTTTGTTTTCCTGGTATGTATTCAACTTTGAAAGCATATACACTTAGGAGCAACGCCCACCGCATAATCCTCGCGTTGAATTCCTTATTCGCTCCCAGAAAAGCCAGTGGGACATTGTCCGTCTGCACTGTAAATGAAACGCCGTAAAGGTATTCGTGATGTTTCCTGATACCACTCACGAGTGCTAGACATTCTCTCTCCACTGTGGAATAGTTCTGTTCTGCTGTGTTCAATTTTCGGCTGCCATAAGCGACTGCGAATAACAGGTTCGGATCATTGTCATCTGCATGTAGCAGAGTTGACCCGATGCCTTGACTCGATGCGTCGACCCGCAATATAAAAGGTCTCTTAAGGTCAGGTAGCCGTAAAATTGGGTATTCGGACAGCTAACGTTTGAGAGTGCTGTAAGCGTGTTTGCACTTAGCATCCCAAATAACTGTTTCCGGTCGCCCCTTTTTGGTAAGGTCAGTAAGGGGTGCCGTTAGCCTGTTGAAATTGTTAATAAATTTCTGGTAGTATGCACATAATGATAGAAATGAACGTGTGTCTTTCTTCGTTCGGGGCCTCTTTGCTGCAACTATTTTCTCAATGTTCTTGGCAACTGGCCACATGCAGCCTTGAGAAATGGTATGCCCCAGGAAGTCAAGCTTTTCAAATCCGATAAGACATTTGCTAGGCCTGGCTGTGAGACCAGTTTCCTGTAGTCTCCTGAGGAGCATAGCAATCGTAGCAATATGTTCATCGTAGGTTTCCGATGCAATTAATATGTCATCCATGAAATTATTGATATGTGGACTTTGCAAGGGTTCTAAAAGCTTTCTCATCATTCTGGTAAAGACTCCCGGTGCGTTATGCAATCCGAACGGCATCACGTTTAAGGTATAGTGTCCTTCACTGGTGCTGAAAGCTAACAGGGGCTTAATTTCCTCCTTGACTGTATTTGGTAGTAACCTTTACTCAGGTCAATCTTTGAGAAAATTCTTGCCCTGGTAAGCTTGGTGAACAGCCCAGAAGCGATCTGAAGAGGTTCCGGCTGGAATTCCGTTACAGTGTTAAGTAAACGGTAATCTATGCACAGCCGAACTTCCTTATTGGGCTTCTGTAACAGCACTACACTGGAACTATAAAGAGAGGTAGACTCACTGATAATTCCTGCTTGACGTTGCTTGTCTATTTCTCCGCGTAACGTATCAGCTTTAGCATACGGGATGGGGTATACTCTGGTCCGAACAGGTGTCTCGTTTGTCAGTTTCATATCTAACTCTACGAGATGTGTTCGACCAGGTACATCCGTCAAAACTGCTGTGTACTGTTTCAGTAGCGCCCTCGTTTATGTCTGTTGTTCTTCAGAGAGATTGTCACCGAATTTCACATCTTGGAAAGATTCCGTTTGTTGCAATGGATATTCCATGCAACTTTCGTCATCTTCCTCATCTTCTGTTGCTATGGCGACCGCCAGAAGGTGTTCGGAGGACGGCACTGGTCTTTCCAAGTATTTCTTTAGCAGATTTACATGGTAGACCTTCTCCTTTCCTTTAATAGAGATCTTGTAGTTTGTTCTTGAGATCTTTTTCAGGACGGTAAAAAGCTCTTGCCATCCGATGCACAATTTGTTGCTTCCGGTTGGAAGTAGCAACAAAACCTTCTCCCCTGGTTGGAGTTCTCTCTCTTTAGCCGCTTTATTGTACCGTTTAGCGTGCTTTGCGCGTGCTTTCTTAATGTTGGTTGTTGCTAGATCCCATCCCAGTTGTAACCTTTCCTTAAGTTCCGATACATACTTGCTGGCTGAGACGACTGTCTCATCGGCCTTCTGGTCAGTCAATGACCGGAGTAAGGCTTCTAGCGGCCCCTTAATAAGTCTGCCGAATAAAAGAGTAGCTGGTGGTAAACCTGTAGAGGCCTGGGGAACTTCCCTGTAAGCGAATGAGGCTGCAGGAATGAAAAGGTCCCAATCTTCAGCTTTCTCTTGTCCCAGCTTACGTAACATCATAGTGAGGCTGCCGTTGAAGCGTTCCATGAGCCCATTTCCGAGCTGGTGTGGATGTGTTTGGCCCTCAAGATGTTAAAGATCTCCTCCATTAACAGGCTACGGAATTGGGATCCGTTATCCGTCAAAACTTGTTGAGGAAATACCAACCGCGTGAAAATTTGCACTAGGGCTTCTGCGACATTCTTGGAATCCGTGCATGTTAGCGGTATAGCTTCATCCCACATAGTGCATGTGTCGACTAAGGTCAGGATAAACCTGTTCCTTTTTTGGTCCTTTCTAGGGGTCTAACAATGTCGACAGCAACCCGTTTAAATTGTGTTCCCACTATTGGCATTTCACCCATGGGAACTGGGGTTGTCCAATGCTTGGGTGCCACACGTTGGCACTGATCGCAGGATTTCACGTGCCTGATAATATCAGAGTTCATTCCTGGCCACCAATAGTGAGTCGATATTCGCTGATTAGTGGCGTTTTGTTTTATATGTCCGCTAAAGGGAAGAGAGTGCCCCATTTCTAAGATTTGTTCTCTGTACTGTGTCGGTACTAGGAGCTGATTATGCTCTTCATCAGGGTTGTCCTTTCTACGATATAGTACGCTATCTTTAGAAAAGATGTCTCCGTTGTGTCTTGGATCCTTAGCCATGCGCAGTTTCCTAAAGCAGGGTTCAAAGGTAGGGTCCTTTTGTTGCGCTTCTTTAAGTTCCTTGGGTAACAAATTTGGCGCAGGCTCCCGTTCCTTCTTGGTTTGCCCTCTTGTGGTCACTGCTGCCACAATCGGCTCTTTCGGTCTCCCCAAAAAAAAAATCTACATCCAAGTTTTACTGGGTAGATAGGATCGTCCATAATAGCCGCTTTGATAACACCCCGGACAAAATCAGAGTGTATCTCCACCAATGCGATGGGAAGCGTCATGGGTGCATCACTCTTGAAAACTCCACATAATTTGACGGTGTCTTCTGTCTCTTGACCATGTTTGACCAAATGCCTTGCGACAATACAGTCAAAAGATAATCCTGTGTCAAAAAGACAAGATGTTGAAGTCCCGTTCAAAATAACAGTTCCTCGCGTTGAGGGCCTCTCACCCTCAGGGTGAGAATAACTGACACTAATTCTCCGTTGCGAGTTTGTTAACAAGCAACCGATTCTATTCGTCCCGGTGTGCTTGCTGTGATCAGATGTCCCTTGTGCAGGGGTCTTTCCTTGTCTTGACATTTCTGGCGGCTGTGCCATGTAGGCCGGTCGGGCTGATCAGAATTCTTGTTGGTGGAGTATTTCTTTTTAAAGAATTTCAATATTTCCTGCGGAGGGTTCTGAGGTAAAGTTTCTCGTTGATTATGGTGCTGGGAAGAATGAGAAGACGGCTCTGAATTATTTTTCCGAAAATGCTCATCTGTCGGCTTGCGTTTTGTGCTGGGAAGCTCGGCCAAAGCATTCCAGTAACGTTCAGACTTACTAAGAATGTCCTCCAAAACGCTCCAGTAAAGCCTTCTTTAGCATGTCACAGTTGTCTTGATGGCTGCTTCCCAGTTTTACGTAGACGTCATAAGCACTACCATTTAAAGCCCGCGAAAGCTTTAAACACCATCGGGAACTTTCTAACCCATACAGTGTCGCCATCCTCTCAAATTTCTCGAGAAACGAGTCAATTTTTTCATTGGGGCTAGGGAAGGATTCTAGAGCGAAAGACATAGCTAGGAGTTGAGGAGATTGGTTACTGGAGAGATCAGTGACCTGCGACTGAGGTGGAGACTCTCCATTCCTGGAGGAAGACATAGCACCGCGACGTTGGACCTCTAGGGCCTTAAGCGCCAGTTCTTGCTGTCTCTCCTTCCCTCTATCCTCATGCTGTCTGTCCTTCTCCCTTTTGTTTGCCCTGCGAGCTTCCATCTCTGCCTCAGTTTTCTTCTGCTCCAATTGAGGTTGACGCTCTTCCGCTTCTTTCTCTCTCTATCTTCCTTCTCCCTAGCTTCTGCTACTTTCTTCTCCGCGTCATATCTGTCAAGTTCTTCGTTGACAAACGCGGTCACTTCTTCTCCTTGCAATCCTGTTTCCTTTGCTTCCTCTCTTAGCATTGCTCTAAGTTTAGCACTCTCAACCATGTCAAATAACTGGATGCTGTTAACTCGAGAAAGAAAGAAGAAAAGAAGGAGAGAAAAACTCTATCCGTAACCAACTTTACGAGAAAAAGACCAACAACAAAAAATAATTCACTGAGATACCTCCTGTCCCGTTATCAGTTATCTAATCTATCGCTGCTGTTACCTGGCACAAGGCTCCTAATACAGACGACTAAGCCAAATAAATGGTAGATAACGCTAATACTGGAAAATCAACTATTACTAACGGTTGGAAAAAAAATTTTTATTATAAAAATGAAGGAGAAAAAAAACCATTTCTCTTATTTTAAAAATCAACCAAAAACTCGCCCACTCTAGAAGTCAGTTTAGAGTGAGGGACGTTATTAACTTGACATTGAAGTCAGAATGCGGTCCTTAGCTTAAGCTCAAACCCTGCTGCTTCTTAAAAAAAACCCAGTGATTGTTAAACAATCACGCGTACTAGCGGCCTTGAACAAAATACCATATCTCATATATCTGACAAAGATTATTATCAGAACAAATTGCACGTAACTCTATGATGCTGTGGAAAGAAAAACAGTCCTATATGTGTGTGGTCAAACACCCGGCAACTAAGATCGTTGTCTAGAGGATAATTAATTTTTATACCCTAACTTCACAAGACTAACTCACACACTCTCTATCTATATAGATGAAAATTCAGATTCAATATCAGACTTCAGACTTATCTAGACTCAGACTTAGAGTTCAGTACCACAACGAGCGACCATTATGTCGTAGATTTTATCAGTTAGGTAATAGATGTTTATAGTCCTGTCTGAGCAGAGGTGATAGTGATGACAATGTGAAAGTAAGGGGTAAGAAATAGTTTTATTACGAGGTGATCGTGGAAGAGAAAGGACAGTCTCTGGAAAGAATAATTTATCTAATCCAGCCTATCTAGACGACGATATTTAAATCAGACGCACTTTCTCTCCTTGTACGAAATACAAATTACGCTACACTCAAATGCACACAATTCTGTGACAAATACGCACGAACGTGAAAACAAACTATGAATAATATATAATGCATAGGGGGTTTACCGACATGATAACTAAAGGTTTAATAAAGTTTATTATCAATAGAAGATCACAACAATAAGCATATATATCACTAGATCATGGTTTACAGACAAAATTGCAAAAGAAGAAATTAATCAAATAGGTTCTCCCCCCTCTGGTAAAGGAAAAGAAAAGACGATCCCAACAGAGGTTAATTAACCCAAAAGATCAAAAGTTAACAATAAGTTATGAAATAGTCAGTATGGGAAAAGAATAGGTTCCTAATGTATTATATCCCGTGACTACTCAGATTAGTGAGATAAAAAAGAAAGAAGAAACCACATAAGTATATGATGTTAACAAAAGACATAAGTTTCTTTCTCCGTTCATTCAGTTCACACCCATTCAATGGCCACTTTCAGATTTTTGTTTACACCAGTAGTTGTCGCAGGCATTCCAAGGAAATACACTATTAAGTAATAAGACTTTTTAGTGTCAAATTTAAGTTTTGCCAAATCCAGCCCAGACTCGCCGTAGTTGCTGACTGCAAACTTCACGGGAGTCGCTAGAGTCGGTGATTTAATTTGTCCTGGATACAATAAGTTATCTATACCTTCAGTTGGTTGGAGTAAGGTTCATGCATGGTGATCGCCGACGTAGGATGAATATATATATATATATATATATATATATATATATATATATATATATATATATATATATATATATATATATATATATATACACACATAGTTCCTATGTTGTTTAGCCTCAGGTGGCTGAGACGCTAGGTTAAGTTACACAAATGTTGCTGACAATTTATTTCTCCACAGCTGGCTAATGAGATTGGTACAAGTAAATCTGGTAATAGTTCTGGTCCAGTTAATATTATAATTTAATGGTTCTATTCTGGTTTCTCTCATGAAAATGAGGAAGATTGGACCACACAGGTCACATCAAGAAGCTCATCAATATTAAATATCCGTGGATGCTTATAATATTATAAGTACGTATGATCATAAGTTCATATGGCCATAAAAAACCGCTAGTACTCAGGTTGATCAGCCTAGATTTTTCATCATCATCTCAACCCATAACCCGTCATGGGTCGTAGGGGTGCCATGGTGGAAGCATCAGCAGACAGGGTCCTCCACTGCTCTCTATTCTCAGCAATGCGTACAAGTGTGGAGAAACCGTGTCCTGCCCATTCTTTGATGTTATCAGCCCAGGATTTTCTTTGCCTTCCTCTTCTCCGTTTACCTTCGACTGTTCCCTGGAGGATCGTTTTCGAAAGGGAGTCATGACGAGTTACATGCCCAAACCAGGCAAGCTTTCGACGTTTCACTATTGACAAAAGTGGTTCTTGATGGCCTGCATAGGTGTTTATCTTCTCTCTAACATAGACATTTGTTTTGTGCTCTTTATAGCAAATGCGCAGATTTTTAGGAAAGAAAATATAAACCTTTAACCAAATTATCAATATCATATGTAACACGTGTTAACATAGGACCTCTACACCACTCCACTATAAATTAGATTTAATACACACGTGTCTAACTTATCTTATCGTTTTTAACGTGTGATATGAACACTAGTCATTAAAAAAAAATTACATAAAAATGGATAGAAGTAAATAATATATACCGTCAGTAGACAGTTATTTAATGTATGTACTAGTCAATTTCAAACATCTCTTACTGGGAAATAGCGAGTAATTAAATTCAATTTTACGGCTGAAAAGGATTTAGCTATAAGTTATTTAATTAGCACAGAAAATATCAGTGAAATATAATGAAGTCTTTAAACAATACTAAATCACTTAAAGGCTAGTATATAAATTACCGCAATCAGAAAAATGAAACACTCCACGAAAATCTAATAATTTTCACTCTGTACGAGAAATCTAAGATATCGAGCTAGTAAATTTCAGATAGATTTCTGAACAACTGATCATGGCTATCGGAGAGACATGGTATATATCCTAAATTCCGTTCTATCGCTCTTTAATGAGAAAGTCACATCTACTGCCAGACCCGAGCCCATTTGCCGTTCGATTCTTGAATCAAAGGTAATTTTACCACCTCTGCCGCCGACAACCTCTCTGGCTTGACTTTCATCATCTCCGCCTTGTCGAATATCAGCTTCGCAATTAATTGCCCAGAAAGTTTTACAATCCAAGGTCCGTCTCAGACTTAACATCGCCCCTGATCAAAGAATCTATTACGCCATGCTCCGCTCTCTCTCTCTCTCTCCCTCTCTCTCTCTCTTTCTCTCTCTCTCTCTGTTCCACCGTGCTTAATTGCCAAACGGCTCACGTGTTAATTGTAGATCTAGGCTTTCTGCCATTCCGAAACGTGTTGAATTGAAGTCACGAGTTCCAGTTTCTCCGGCTTGGCTTGCATTTAAAGGAAGATCACATCTTGTCCCACGCTAGGAGGAAGAAAATTGTGGCATACTGTGCATTTCCCGCCACCCAAGGAGACTCCAGATTTGCAGAGCTAAAATACTGTGCTCTGGTTCTGGTCTCCTAAAAAATCGCCACGTCCTAAACAGAGCCATTTCTCAGCTCCCCCTGGCTACCATAACGTCCATAGTGAGATATTCCTGTATGCAGCCAACCAGGTAAAAGCCAGAGTTACGTCTGTGGATCAAGTGACTCCTCCAAGCTTAGTGTGCAATGCTGGGTTCTCAACATGTTTCAAAACAAGGAAAATTCCTGAAAGTGCGTGGATGATTTCAAGAGTCAAAGAGGGTGCAATTAGCCTCACAGACAGAGGTTCACATCCACATCCAAATACGATAGCGTTGTGCCTAGCTAGTGGTCATATAAGGATGACACTAGATATGCATCCATGCATAAATAAAAAATAAACGAGAGAAAATCCGTTGTAGGAAACAGCGATACATCCTGAAGATAGGATTACAGTCAGTCCTTGTTATGGGATCTCCAGAGTAAGAAACGTAGTGAGAGACTGACAATCACATGGAAACGGGACTTTGACACAGACATGAAAGGGATAAGTAAAGACATAGAACCCCTTTAATGGATGGCACAGGAGAGAAGTTCATACCATGAATTAGTTTGAGGCTTATACTGTTTACCAAGTTGAAGTGTAATGGTAATACTGATATTATGTTGGCAGCAGTTGTAAACTTACATTTTCCTTCTCCCATTTAATAATGTTTCACTTCTTCATTTGATAATTTCACATTCTGTATTTGTTAAGTTTTTGGTTTTATCAATAGACGTATTCTGTTGTCTTCTGAACAGATACGTGATATAAACGTTCATGATTCGGGCACGTACACAGCTAAGCTGATTAACCTAGCTGGAAATAAGGAACTGTCGATCCAGATAGTAGTTACCAGTAAGTCTCCAACTTAGTGGATCACAGTTCAATATTGAGAAAGAAAGTATAGGTTCGTGTATGAAAGTCGACTGCAGAGCGTTTCAAGTGCTGCTAGCATTTTTATCTAGTAAAACAATTTGGTACAATAACCACCATTGCAAAAGTTTTTAACATTCTCTGGCAAAGCTGTTTCTAATGTAAGTGTTAATCACAAATTCCACTTTTTTTTATTTCTGTCGTTAAAAAATTGGTTATAATAACAATTTTTAGACGGCCTAAAAAGATATTTAAATTTATAAATAACATGTAAGGACTGCCCCAACCAGGCATGTCGTAAGAGATGAATCAAGTGAGGATAGGCATGCGGCTAGCAAACCGGCCATGTAAAACAATATGCTGCAGAAACCGCTATTACAAGAGCACATAGTTCTTCGACGCAAGCTTCCTTCATGGGGGATACTGTAGTTGTGGCCCCATACTCCATGGGGGATACTGTAGTTGTGGCCCCATACTCCATGGGGGATACTGTAGTTGTGGCCCCATACTCCATGGGGGATGCTGTAGTTGTGGCTCCATACTCCATAAAGAGTGAAATCGGAAATACGGGGAATTAATGGAAGAAGAACTTGACGCACACGTTTGTGGTTTCTGTTTACAATAAGGTCATTTAAAAAATGTGCCACAGGTATTGCCCGGGGTTTCTGAGAAGACAGGGAATAAGCGGGGCTACTTCTTGCTCAAGCATATCGTATGAGCCGACGTATCTGAAGTTGTGTGTGTTGCTGGCAACTTCATCATGTAAAACTTTATTTTAGTCGCTTAAGACACGCATGTGGAAGCAGTAGTTTTATGCTTCCATTGTCTCATCACATGCTCTATTGAACTACAGTAATGCCTATTTTTTACCTGATGATAGAGTCATACTGTCTGATCGGTCGCTTGGTCTCTTATTTCCATTAAGTTTGTCTGTTGTTGCAGTACGGTCAAGCTTTCATTTTTATACAAGCAAATAACCCACCGAAACGTAAAGGGAAATAATTACGGTGTCTTCTTTCTGTTGCATGTCCTGATGACTGCACTATTTCTCCTGGGGTAATTTCATTACTTACTTAAGGCAGTCTTTTGAGAAAAAACATCAATGCAAATGTCGAGGCAGTCCTTTTGTATCGCTCTGTCTGTAGTGTTTATGGTATCATCCCATCCATGTTTTGCAACATCTCTCTTTACTCTGTTGCATTTTGTGAGGTTTGTGGACTTCGGTTTACTTAATTTTTAATTTTAATTTTTTAATTTTAATTTTTTTAATTTTAATTTTTTTTTAAATTGCAGTTGAAACTATCTCAGATATAACTATTGAACATTTTCTGATTTATCTAATTATATTTGGGGGTTTATCTTATTTCGTTTGCTGTAGTTGTGTGGTGAATATTATTTTTAAAAGTGTTTTTGTTCATCCTGAAAACACATTACAAAAGGAATTTGACAAAGTACGTAATAAAGAATATATGGGAACAATTTGAAAGAATGGTGCAGAAAGTGACAGCTTGGCGTGTATTTGTTGATGACATGTACTCCACAGGGGGCTGAGAGCTCCTTATGAATGATTGAGTACAGTTGTTTATGTTATGTATAAGAACAGAAAGTTAAAAAAAACGTTGTGAAAGCTTGAAAGCATTTATCTTTCACAGATTCCCGATACTGTCCATATTAACAAATTTACAGAGTGGACTTCAGAGGGAGGTATGGTCAGGTGTCGGTTGATTTGTTGTTGTTTTGTTTGTTTTAGATAAATTGCAAGGTGTGATTTACAATGTCATATTTAACAGTATATGGTTCTGAATAAGCACCCTTGTAATACAAAAGATACATTTTATAAATGGGTGCTTGCGTAAATTAGAAGGGTTGAAGCTGTAAGGCAAGGTCACCAATGTGGAACTGATGACAAAACCAGACAAGTGTGCCAGTGGAACAAGAGATTAGAAGATGCTGGCGATGAATATAAGACACCCATTGAGGAAACTTGTTGATAGTATTACAAGGCAGCCTTTATTATGGAATCACCAGGGTAAGAAAGGCAGAGGGAGGCAAAAGAGCACATGGAGAAGAAAACTGAAGACGATGTGAAAGGCGTCAGGAAGACACGGAAAAGCCTTACAGTCCGGATTTGTCCGGCTTTTCATGATTGAACTGTGCGTCTGGCCAGATTTTTTAACAATGTTGAAAAATCCGGCTTTTTTGCGATTTTAATAAATACATAAACTATGCCATTTCAAAAATTCCACATATGAATTTCCATTGCGACGACTGACTTAAAGTCACCATATCCACATTTCGAGCAAATAATTTATCAACAATCCCGTAACTTTCACGCTGTTGGATTGTTTATTATATTTTGTCATATTTTAACTCACATTTTGTAATTTTCGCTCACTATATTTATTGCCGCCTTTTCGGGAAAAATGCACTTTGAATCACAAGACGGTATTAAGTTTAGTCATTTAAAACCTTGTCGTGTTTTGCAAATTACCAACAATTTCAAAGTTAATATTGTTAACATTAATTAATGACATTATATATTTACTATACAAACCTAAACAACGAGCCGAAATGATAGTGTTTAATTACAGATGAATTGAAAAGAAATTAATATGAAACAAATCCTACGAGTGCCTTATAACATACCTTTATATTTGTTTCATATTAATTTACTGTTTACAGGCCTCGTGGTTTCCCTTCCGTATGTGTTGAAAAGAAATTCCATGTTTTGCCAGTTGTCGGAAGTAGAGTGTTCGTGTGCAGTGGTGGTACAATTGTGTCAGTAACAAATAAAGGTTGCTGCTTAAAAAAAAAAAAAAAATCCACACACACACACACACACGCACGCACGCCCGCGCGCGCGCGCGCGCACACACACACACACAAACACACACACACACATAAGACAACAGAGAAGCCACAAGAAAGCTCTTGTGTAAGAAATTGTGCATTCAAAACTGACATTTTTTTTTTTAGACAGAAGAAACATGAACGGAAAGGAATCTTCTTCTGCATCTTCTTCGTTCACCCTCAGATGTCAACTTGAATAAGTTCAAAGTTCACCCTCAGATGTCAACTTGAATAAGTTCAAAGTTCACTCTCAGATGTTAACTTGAATAAGTTCAAAGAAAGCAGTGGTCAGCCTGAGGCTGTTGATATCTCCGTATATTTTCTCCAGGAATGGTACTGGTGATGGCCATATGCGTTTTCTCTGTTCCTCTTATGTTGGGCACCTTTGAAGCAGATGTTCGGCAGTCATTTTATCGGTGCCACAGTCACACTCATCAGTAGTTCCTATCTTTAATTTGTTGAATAGAACGGGAAGGAATGACGTTACTGCTACAGAATGCCTTTTTTGCTTTTCATAATGTGAAACATCACAATAGTTTCAAATCAGTGGGTTGTAGGCCTACGTCAAAACACTGTCCTCGAGTCAGAAATGGCAAAAAAAAAAAACTGGCAAGAGCCAGAACCAAAACATTCGTTATTCTCATTCATGTGACTGCAAAGCATGTGACTGATACATTTTTTGAAAGACTGGAAGAAAATAGTGTTGCTTTTTTTTTCAACAAACACGGTTCGAGCAAAATGTTTGAAACAATCATTCAGAGTTGGGGTTTTACAATACAAAGGTGCCGACCGTAAACATGTTAGCAGAAACAATTTTAAAAATGTATAATTGAACCACTGGTAAAATATGACTTTATCAGACAATGTGATGCATTTACTTTTGATAATTGTAACAAAACATTATATGGGATTGGGCACACTGCAAAGGGTAAAAACTTGTGTATTTCTAAAGTATTTCAGCTTTATTAAAAAAGATTTTTGTCGTCGTAATATGTCAATATACACAAAATCAAGGTGATTTGATGACATTGTTGTTTGATATGTACAAAAAAAATAAGTTCTACTGTTATTTTTTAATATGCTATTTTGTAATGTATGTCCTACTTTTTCCACTATAGTGTCCTCCCTTGTCTTCCTTTTCATTGCAAAAAATAAATAAATAAAGAACAATTTCTTAATTTTTACGATGAACGATATGGTAGCCCTAGCATAAAGTAGACCTCGGTATACCGTTAGATCATATTGGATGATTTGGTAGATCTGTAGGTGCCTGAAAAAAAAGGGGAGGGGGGGGGGAGGAAATTGTTAACTTTTGAGAAATTCTGGATAAGCCGTTTGTCGCAGCCATTTATAAAAACGCTATATCCCTAGGATTACCGGTAAATTTGATGACATATTATTTAGTTTTAATTTTGTGTCACCGCTTTGTTGATGAAATTCTAAGACGTGGATAATCCAGCCGAGACGATAATTACATTAAGGCTGCACTTATAAATCCAAATACCCTTAAGCCTGAAAATCCAAGTCAGAAGGAGGTCCTCTAGTAAAGTGGGTCATAGGGTAAAATATTTGCCTTGTTATGTACGAACATCTAAAGACACAAACATGCACGAGAAGATACGAGAAGAAATTGAATAGAAAGTACAGGACAAGGTGGCGGGAATTAGTTGAAGTCGTGTGCTTCACAGTGTGACGGTATTGCCTCCCCTGCTTTGCAGTAGTGGGCCAACAGTGGCCAAAACTCAAGAGTATCTAATTTGGGTTTCAAAGGTATCTACCTTCGCACAAGATTACTCTTGGCAGATATGTAAATAAAAGGGTGATGACGCTGTAGCGTTGTTATTTTTATATATGTATGTTCTTGTTGTCTGAGGTACTGTTAAAGTTCAAGCATCATGCTGACAACACGAATGGATACGGGTATGGTAATCACAGGACAATAACTGGCCGAAGAACATAAGCCATCTGGTAGTGGGTCCATGTTACGATTCGTATAACATTTATTTAGTTCAGGCAAATGGCAAATTTGAAGAATCTTGAAACATCAGTCTCCTCAAAATACAAGTGCATGGTAAGTCCATAGGTACATAAGTATTCATAGTGGTATAACATCAATGTATCGTCTCAACTATTCACTTCTGGCCGCTGTACTAATAGGTGCGTGTCAGCCATCGACACCCAAGTAATGTGGACCGAAAACGTGAATGTAAAATTCTTGGATAAATACTTCTCTACAAGGTGCGGAACTTCTTCACAAGTTCAGGACCATCTTAGAAACAAGTGGCGGCCTTTGAAGTTAATTTAATGCCACATAAAATACAATATTCCTCCACGATTCTGGGAGCTTGAAAAACACGTCTTGCTTTGACGACTTGAAGTATACGAAAGGCTACGAATATTAGCCGCTAGAATAAATTAGCGCAATCGCGTTACGCCATTAGCAACCGGTGACGTATTAAATGACCAGCGTTCAATACAAGTTCAAAAGCGTGCAAAAACACGAATTACCACAAATAGACATATTTCCTCAATAACAATGGCAATATGCCTGTGTGTGGCAATATACCATGACATATTAACTTTTGTTCTTTAACAGTCACTTCTATTACAAAGGGAGTCTTCATGCTCGGAGATTTCACTGCCAGAGTTGGAAATGACCATGCTAGATGGGGGTGGAGTTATCGGAAGATATGGAGAAGATATTCTCAATGACGATGGAAAGCGACTCCTTAGATTCTGCAGTGAGTAGAATCTGATCATTACCAACACAAAGTTCCCCCATAAGCGCATACATGCATACACTAGATGTGAACCAACAAAGAATGAGAAGTCAGTGATCGGCTATGCCATTGTTAGGAGGAGCTCATTCAAATATGTCCGAGATGCTAGAGTCTGGAGGGGGCCAGAGATTGGAAGTGATCACTACATGCTTACAATCAAACAACAACTGAAAGAGTTGCTCAGCTTAGGAACTGCCCAACATCACGCAAGAAACTAAGTAAACGAACGTGAGAAATGAGCATTAAGACCTACAAGCTGAGAGAGCCAAAAATTAAGACCAGATATCAGGGGCTTATTGCTGCAGCTGTGAGCAACACAGAAGAACAACCTGATGACTTGGAAACCCTCTGCTTAAATTCAAGGACATCATAAAGACAGCTGCTGCAGAAGCATGTGGTGAAGTCCAACTTGGGAACAAGAGAAAGAGGACACCTTGGTGGACGGAGGAAGTCAAAGAGAAAATAAGAGAGAAGAAAATGGCATGGAAACAATACTTAGGAGCTAAAAACACAACAGGACAAATGGAGAAATATAGAGAATATGTGACACTCAGAACAGAAGCAAAGAACAAGGTGCTAGCAGCAAAACATAAGTCCTGGGAAGAATTTGGAGAAAAGCTAGAAAAAGATGCGCAAGAAAACCAGAAATTGTTCTATAAGACCCTAAAGAACACGAGGAAGGAAAAACAATGCCCTCTCAAATTTATAAAGGAGAAGCAAGGCAAATTGCTTACTGCCCCGAAGGAAGTAATGGAAAGATGGAAAGAATATTTATAAGAACTCCTGGATGGTGAGTAGGTAAAGCATCAGAAATGATAACCACTAGAACAGAAGAGAAAACCAATGATGGTGAAGATGACATAAATATAGAAGAACTGAAGGCAGCAAGAGAGAAAATCAAGATGGGCAAAGCAGCAGGGCATGATGGTATAACACCAGAAATGGTTAAGTACATGGGAGCATCAGGCGACTTATTACTCTTAAGGGTCCTACAGGCAGCGGGTGCAACAAGACTATACCAAAGGATTGGGAGATTGCCATCATAACACCAATTTTCATAAAGGGTGACAATCGACAACGTGGAAACCATAGAAGCATATCCCTTCTCGGTGTCCCTATTAAAATTTACTCTAGAATCCTAGAGCAAAGACTCCGACGCTTAGCTGAGCTACAATTGGATAAGGTTCAGTGCGGATTCTGAGCAAACCGAAGTGCTCAAGACCTAATCTTCACACCCAGACAGCTGAGTGAAAAGGCCCTTGAGTATAAGAGTGAGATCCATCTTTGTTTCATAGATCTGGAAAAGGCGTTTGACAGGGTCCCCTGGAGCAAACTTTGGGACTGTTTGGCAAGGAAGAACATTTCAGCACCTCTGATTCATGCTATACAGAGCTTCTACAAGTCTTGCAGAAATTATGTGAGGACAGCAAACCATACGTCAGAAGAGTTCAGGACACCCACTCGTGTAAGACAAGGTGATATCATGTCACCTTATCTTTTCATACTCCTCATGGACCATGTCATCATGGCATGTTTTTTTTTTCGTACGCCCGCTAATACTCGAGGCGAAATCTCAGGTTATTGTTAATCTCTAACCTGACATTGATTTTACGTGAGTATCCCTTTTCTTGTACAGAGACAGGTGTCCCTCGCGATTCAGGCAGATACTCGCCGATTTCGGAGGTCCCCATTAGAGCTGGGTCGGCTCAGGAGCCGCCAATCCCTGGTCGACGACACTCCTTCAAATGTCCTCGCCAGGTCTCGAGTTAATCCAGTCCAATTCTCGGTCGACGAAAAATCCTCAAATGCCGTCGCCCGGGTTTGATCCTGAATCACCCGGTCGCCAGAGCGGTGTTGTAACCACTACGCTAGCGCGGCTCCTATCAAGGCATGTAAGGAGATAACAAGAAAGTATTCAGTGGGGTACTGGAAGATGAGACAGATCTGTATTTCAGAGCTGGCATTTGCTGATGATGTTGCCCTGATTGCTAAATCAGAGGCACATTTCCAATCCAACCTGCAAGTCTGGAAGGAAGAGCTGGAGAAGAGAGAGAGATGGTCATAAGCAGCTCTAAAACAAAATCCATGGTGATATCACGAGAGAATACATCAGATTAAGCTGGGAGAACAGGTCCTGGAGCAGGTCGACCACTTTAAATACCTTGGAGCTATTATAGACCGAAAGGGAGGCATCAAAGAAGAGTTGGCCACTCGAAAAGCAGCAGCTGGGAAACTTTTTCAGGCCATAAATCGAGGATTCCTCAGCAGGAGAGAGGTTGGTGTCACAGACGAACTCAGCTGGCCCTGAATCGTTGTAGCACGACCCTTTGTAGCGACCCCTTCGTTAGCACCAGAGCCCCCGAATAATTTTGGTAACTCTTCATCAAACGGGAATTTATTTTCACCTGGACTCATTGCTATGAAGCCGTTCCACGCAGATGGCCAACACGTTGGCTGATTAATATGTGGACATTTTATCTACCGGTCATTCTGGTCATCGCATTGATTTAAGGAAAGATTAAATCATGCCCACGGACATCGCCTGAGCAATGATATGAAGTTATTTTCATTAACTTGGGCAGTGGGGGCGTAGCCTACTTAAAACAGAGAGAGCGGAACAGGACCAAACAGACATGGAAGTGGTTTCAGGAACGTTGAGCGGGAGAGATCAAAGCAGTAGTGGTCCCTGAAACGAACGGAGAAGTTTCTTGCCGGCATTTTCCGCACCTCCATGTTAAGCGCTAAACCGACCGCAGACGGAGCGAACGGCGGAAGATGTCGGATGCAACGAACGGGGAAACGGGAAACCAGGGGACGGCATCTCTCTTTAGTCTGTCGGTCAGATCCCCGAAAGTCTCCTGAGATAAAAAAAAGTGTCAACTTCCTCATGCCCCCCTCATCTTTAATTCCATCTTAAATATATACAGACCACTAGAAAGCCAGGCTATCATTCAGTGCCAGAGATTTTTAAGATTCACTAGCTATTAGTAGAAATTTGCTAGATTCCCATCTGAAATTGGTGGCTACAAATTGGAGTGTTTCTTTTTCTGTGCACGGTATAATATATTTGTTAAAGTGATCAGTGGTCTAGTGCTTTCATTTTATTTCACTGGATTTTGTGTTTATTTAATCTATTTAATTATTAAACTCATCCCAAAAGTTCCAGTGGTAAATTTAATGATATATCTATTATAACATTTCCAAAAAATAATAGATGCTTAAATGTTAAAGTAACTTTTAAAGTCGCGAAGGAATTTATAATTAATAAATTTAGTTAAGTCGTATATATATATATATAGATGTGTATTTTAACCATTAGACTCGTGACGTGTTTTCTTAAATACATAATTAAATACGCGAGTGTATATATAATAGCCTTAACGGTAAATTTACCGCGCGTTAAGAATATTATTTGATTTTTGAAGTATGATTATGATTGTCATGGGTTTTATATCTTTTTCTCTAGAATGATCACCTTTGCGATCCCAGCATCATTAATAAATCATACAGAGAGTTTCCATACTCGGTTCTTAAACTTCCAGACAGTTTGATGAGACATTTTTAAAAATTTAATCTTGTGGCGGTCCGGTGCGGCCTAGCGGTCATAATTACATGAAAGAAAGCCTACCCAAGAACATTTAAAATATTATCATCAAATTTAAATTTCAATCTGTGAGATAAACTGGAAGATGAACAGTGCCAGTAGCAATAATTTATGTACGGCTCTAAATGTGAGAGGATACCGATTTACCTGACTGTGACCGAGCCTAGTTTTTCCTCACTGGATTAAAAACTTTACCGGTCAGTGGCTATCATCACGCACTGAAGGATTATACCATCACCTCATTTTTCACCCCTATGTCGAACTGCGTCAGTGCCATCCCATAGACTCGTTTCTTTATAATAAAAAAAACAAGAACTCTTAGAACTTCAAGTCCGGCGATAAGCGGGAATATTTGCTCTCAGTGAAACCTCGCATTATCTGGGGCGGGACATAGAAGGACTAGACAGTTTTTACATGTAAAAAGTTTAATTACTGTGTATATCATGCTATGGATTGTCTGATGCTGCAATCGGTAAGTGTGTGGTGTATATGAGTGTGGATCCTCACAGAGTGTATGAATGACAGGAGATTTATTTTTGCAAAACCCTTTGTTAACGTGCCTACCGGGTAATACGTTTTTCTGTATACCCGGCATTGTTCCTTTAAGTGGGATAATTTGTTAACTCTGTTTCATCCCCCCTCCCTTTTTTTTCTTTGCTTAGTAAAGGGAAGACACAATTGGGATAACAGTATTTTTGTCTACCACCATAACTAATATTGTAACACCTCTTTCAGAGTAATTAACTTCATTGTTAGGTTTCATTACCTATGTTCCTGATAACTATCTATCTTGGGACTGGGTTTACCTTTGTCTAATAAGCGGGAAGGGCTTAGTCGATACCAATCTTCTTTCCCCCCCCCCCCCCCCATCCTCACCTTGTTAATTGTATTTTCTGTACTTATGATAATTTTATGTAACCTGTTGGATGTTGTGATTGAGTTTAATGCTAATAAACAGCATAAACATACATAGTACTGTGTTGGACTACCAAGGCCCAAATCCCTCATATTTGTTTAAGATAGTTGTATCCACGTCGTCTGTGTGTCTGAAGCAACAAATCGGTGTGAGCGCAGATGTGTGTCTGGAAAACTGGCAAATAATTGTTTGACCAGGAGAGTGGAAGAGAAGATTGAGAGAAACGATTTGTCGTAAATAAGTCTGTCTTTACTCTCCTCCAGCACTCTGTGGAGCATCATATTTACTCGCTAACCTTTTCCTATCACTGAGCCTTTCATCATCATTCTACACTCTAAACCGGACTACTATTTCTAAGACTCCTTCTCTCAAAATAAATTTACGACAATATTTGGCTGGCTCGCCGGGATAAAGATATTTTGAGTCTGATCTAAGTCTGGGTCTAACTAGATAGAGTGTGAGTGATCTGTCTTTGTGATTTAGGGAAATAAATAAATAACTAATTACACCCCTAGACAACGCCTTTTAGTATTTGGGTCGTCCACACAGCATACTTACAGGTTGTTTTCTTTCCACAGCAGTAGAAAGTACGGATAATCATAAATTCGGGTTGCTAAATTATCCTCTGGCGGAGTAAATTAAATTTTTTTCTTTATAAGATTTGCTGGGATCGCGTGACTGGTTTTACCGTCACTAAAGGTTTTTGAAGCGTTTGAGTTGAGCTAAGCTAAAGACGGATTGTTCTGATTTTTAAAAATTAAGTTAACTACGTCTCATCTCATAATTGACTTCAGGGACGGAGTTTGTTGTTAGAGAATTAAAATTTCGGGGAAAATTTTTTTTTTTTTTTTTGGTCTTTTAAATTGTTTTAATATAAATCTTTCTCTACTGTTAGTAATAGTAGATTTTTTTCTAGTGTAACTTACCAATTAATTGGCATAGTTGCTTGCGTTAAAAGTCTTAAGTGACAATAATAGCGGCGATAAGTTAACACACGAGGTCATTAAGTAAAAATATCTGCTACTTAGCAAAAAAAAAATAACGAAGAAAGAAAGAAAAGTGCGGCAATTGAGAGCAAACAATAAAAATCAGTACCACAAATGTACAGACACTGCCGGAGTGAAACAAAGATCGATAGGGGCCGCCCCGTTTTGTCATACACAGGACGGTAAAGAATTATGAAAGGAACAAAGGTTGAAATGAAGAAGAGTTGGATATGTATATAATTTCGCCCAAATGTCTATTTATCCGGCGAAAATTTAAGTCGCCCACACCGAAAAGGCTTTAAATAAGATGTAGAGACACGTTAATAAAGGGTTAGGGGTGGCAGTGGCAGTTGTAAGCATAGGCAACCATGTTTTTTGCCTATTCTCGCGCTTTTAGGGGCCGCGCTCAAATAAATGCTTGTCTATATAAGAGGAATCTATTTAAAAGGGTCCTCGCAATTTCACGCTTACTTAGGGCCTCGCACAACTTTAATCTTGTAGGCTACCTAATCCTAAACACCAACCCTAATGCTAACGAAGTTAGCGACTTAATTTTTCGATAGACATTTTGGTAAGGTCGAACAAACGTCCCAATATTTTTCATTTCAACCGAAACAAATTTATCTTAGACATTCTAATAATAATAATAACAGCCCCTTCAGTCATAACTGACTATGGGAAAGCACCCCTGAGGTGACAGTCATCAGCTGCTTATTTTCTCGGTATTCCTTCCTCTCTTGCACACATCTTTGAGTCTCAGCTGCGGTCGCCCATTGTAACAGGGTAGACTATTAAGTAGCTATAACTGTTAGCCTTATAGTAAAGTATTTTATGAATGACTAGTTAGATAAATAAACTACTAGTCAAGATTCAATGACATCATCAGTCATGACACACATGAACCCATGATGTCATCAAACCTTGTGTGGCCTACATACAAGTCAGACCGGAAAACATTTAGATTAGAGAGAACTTTAAACAATGGTTGGTCATCATCACATAGAAACAATAATTTTAGACTAGAGGATTCGTAGATGGTTAGGTTAAAGATTATTTCAACGGTCCACTAGCCCCCAAGACCAATCATTTGAAGGTTTCCGGTCTTAACTCCAATAAGAAATATTTCCTCTGGCGAGCCATAGCACCAGACCAGTATAAAGACTGATGCATCTTAGAAACCAGACAGACAGAGAGAGCTTGAGACAGTTATCTCAAAGCTAGAGTCAGAACATCATAGGGCGTTCTTTAGTTTAGGTTTGGAGCAACCTGGCGCTACGACTACTAAAGAACAAAAGCCCTTGACTCCTACGTTTTATCTAGAGACCTCCTACCGAACAGGAAGGTTAGTGAACCAGCGCTAACCCCTGCCACAATTATGTGAGTGGTTCATTCCACTTGAAGTAAGTTCGAACTAGTTTTGATTGAAGTCTCGAATCATATTTTATTTCGCTAGGATTTCCACAGATCATAAAACGACTAGAGTATTAAGGAGCCGTAAGCCTTTCGCCTTGGAGGCTAAAGCTGGCAGTTTTGCTTTCCCCCACCAGAAATTTATCTCGAGCTGCCACTATTTACATGAAATACGAAACGAAAATAAAGAACATCTTTTATAACCATTTGGACTTATCAAATGCTCTGCATCATTGAAAGTTTCCATTGACCGTTTGAGTTGCTAATTACTTACCACCCCTTCAAGATCAATTTAGAATCCATCAAGGCACTTATGAGATCTACCAATTACCTGGGTTGTTCCTCCCTTCTGGAATTACTAACTTTGGTGATTAACCAGTATTTACCAGAAGAAACACTATAAGAAAAGTCCTGGGATTATTTCCCTTATATCAAGTAAAATACAGAATTACATCCCTTGCACAAAATCCACTATCACGATAGACACTGTCACACGAGCCTGGACTTTTAGTGCCGTTCCCGTCTACTCCTTCCTATTCACCCGGTCACATAGTTTGACTTTTGGTGCCCGTGACCTTTCACACACCAGAGATTGTCATTTTCGGTGTGGTACAGCTTATACATGATGGATCCAAATATGCAACAGCAGTTTGAAAATCAAGTACAATTGCTCCAACAACAAAATCTGTTATTACAACAGCAGATACATGACATGCAACAACAGCATGCGTTGACTCAACCATTGCCAGATAACGCTGAAGTTCCTAATAGTTCTCTACAAGCTATTGCTACCACCCTTAGCTTGGTTACACAGAGTGCAAATCTGCACAACATCAATAACATTGTTAAACCTTTTTGTGGCGATCCGTCCACTTTTCGGCAGTGGTTACGTGACATTGAGAAATTTACTTCATTGATTCCATCAGCCACTGATGCCGATCGCAAACGTGTTGCCTTCTTGTCATCTCAGTCACTTGTCACTGACTATCTACGTCGCCGGGCACAGTTATTTCCAGACGAGACCTTCGCCTCTCTACAGAAGGAGCTCACCCGCCGTTACTCTTCCGTTAAGGACCACCAACATGCTTGGACTTTGCTTCGCGGACTCCATCAGGACCGTCACGAGTCGGTTCAGTTTTATGCCGATAGGTTGTTAAACCTGGCTGAAGATGCTTTAGTGGAACCTTCCTCTGCATCTACTGATACGGAAAACCAACTTGTTGGCATTTTTATCGATGGTCTCCAGTCAGATGCGCTGAAACTTCATTTAATAAGGGAAGACCCACAGACAATCCTTGATGCCATACAACTAGCAATAAATGAAGACAATGTGAAGAAACGGTTTGCAAATAGACTTGGGCGTGAACCTCGTGCACACGATCACACAGATGAAGAGCCAATGGACATCAGTCATTACCGTCAGTCTTGGCAGCAACCATCCATGTTACAGCCGTGCGATACTCCATTGCCGGGATCTTATCGTCAACGGTTTGTTCAGCGCACTCAACACCGACGTCACCCATCCGCACTACAAGTTCAACAAGTAGCTCCAGTCATATGCTACTTTTGTGGTTTGGCCGGACACACATCAAAAAGTTGTGTACAGAATCAACATAATCTTAACAGGACCTTGAACCACGCTAGATCACAACCTCAACACCCGGTGAATGATCAACGTCAGCCGCACCAGCTCTCATGGTTACCATCCAACCCCATACAACCACCTCGTGTCCCTCCACGTTCATTCAACCGTGGACAGTTCCGCCCCCAACCTCTCATGGGCCAGGGAAACACATTCCGCCACCCGATAGATAGGATCGCGTCGTGTGGCTTTATTCCACCTCTTTTGGGCACTAGATCCTCTAACAAAACAAACACATTTCGTCACGTTCACAAGTCCTGTGATAGTCCGAACATTTTTTCTTCCTCTTCTACGGTCTTCCCGACTTCCATCTCTTATATCTCTCCTCCTTCGGTCACTCCTGATCCTTCTTCTTGTCTAATTGCCATTAATAAAAAGAATTATCGCGCTCTTGTGGATACTGGTGCTACTGTTAGTTTAATAAGAGAACAGTTATTTCGCCAGATCCGCAAACACGTCCAATTCTTTCCTTCTTCCACTTCTTTAACTTCTGTCACTGGACAACCTTTGCGTTCCATTGGAACGGCTATCATTCGCCTCCAGATTGGATCTCAATCTCTGGCGCATCCTTTTATTGTTGCTAGTGGGATGACTAGGAATTTCATTCTTGGTCGTGACTTCTTTCTTCATCACAAAGTGCGCATTTACTTTGACTTGAAACAGATCCGTGTCAATGGTGAGTTCATCCCTCTTCAGGATGATATCCACATTGCGTCTCTTGTTAGAGTTATTGCCCCTGTCACCTTAAAACCTCATTGTCTTACTATCGTTACTGGTCGGGTCAAACGGTCCGACTATATACCCTCAGGTCATTCTGCTTACGTGGAACCTCTACCTGACTCAGACATCATCGATGATCCCTGTATCCATGTCGTCGATGGCATTGTCACTGTGTCCACGTCACGTGACTTTCCCCTTATGCTCCTAAATTCTTCAGGAAAACCTCTTACAATACCCAGAGGTACTATTGTTGCCCGTGTCACCAACCACTCCCAACTGTCTTCTAAAACCCCAACCCCCCATACATGTTCTCTCAATGCTCCCTCCCTTCTGCATACTTGTCCTCCCCTGGGAAATGATGGACGATCTTCTTCCTTCAAGAAGCCCTCTCCTTGGAGTTACAATACCATTAGTGCTGTTACACATGCGCGTTTACCACATGGTAACTACCCTCCTCAGCACTACTTATCTTCCTCTCCTACATTTTCTACGCCACCCCCTCCTTCACATTGGATGAAAGAAACGACATCTTCTCCTCCACCTCTCCTTCCACAACTTTCTCCTTCTCCCTCCTCCTCCTCCTCCATGAATGTACCACCCACACGCCTTGCTCAATTAATGGAGCAGGTGACAACTGACTCCCCACATGCCAGTCGCATTCGTCAGTTAGTCAAGAAAAATCATGATATTTTTGCTCTCTCAGACATGGAACTGAAGAGAACTAATACTGTAACAATGGAAATCCATACCACCACTGAAGAGCCTGTCTCACTTAAGCCGTATCACACTCCACTTAAGAATAGGGAGATCGTGGAGAAATCGATTACGGATATGTTAGCACCAGGTATAATTGAGAGATCCCGATCCTCCTGGTCTTCCCCCATTGTAATAGTCACTAAGAAGGATGGTACTAATCGCTTCTGTTGCGATTATCGGGCCTTAAATGCCATCACCAAAGTTATCTCATACCCCCCTTCCTCGGGTTGACGATATCTTGGCAACCGTTGGCAAATCTAAGTGGTTTACTACCCTAGATGCCCGTTCTGGATTCTGGTGCATTCCGATGTCACCGGAAGCCAAAATGAAGTCCTCTTTTACTACACATATTGGGAGTTACCAATGGAATGTCATGCCATTCGGTCTAAAGACCAGCCCTGCCACGTATATGTCCCTCATGGACGAAGTACTGAAGGGCATGCAATCTTACGCCTTGGCTTATGTTGATGACATCCTGATT
The DNA here is from genome assembly GCA_024509875.1 of Oreohelix idahoensis. Classification (NCBI taxonomy): domain Eukaryota; kingdom Metazoa; phylum Mollusca; class Gastropoda; order Stylommatophora; family Oreohelicidae; genus Oreohelix; species Oreohelix idahoensis. The sequence goes on from JAMPIV010015901.1 coordinate 249,855, forward strand.
CACACTCCAGGAACCCTTGAGGATCATTTACTCCATGTGGAGAAAGTTTTTAACCGATTGAGAGCACATAATGTTATGCTCAAGTTAAGCAAATGTGCCTTCTTACAGACAGAAGCTAAATATCTTGGCTTCATAATCAACCAAGATGGTGTCCGTCCGGATGATGCTAAAGTGCAGGCCATCCGTGATATGCCTCCTCCTACTTCTGTTCGCCACGTTCGCGGTTTCTTGGGCAGTTGTTCTTACTATAGAAAACATATAATCAATTTCTCTCGAGCTGCTGAGCCTCTTATCGCTCTAACTAAAAAGTATGCTCGTTTCCGATGGACTGACGCCTGCCAAGATGCTTTCAATTATCTTAAGTCTTCCCTCACTAAGATTCCTCGTTTAGCATATCCAGACATTAGACGTCCTATGATTTTGTATACGGACGCTTCTTTTCGGGCCGTTGGTGCTTGCCTTGTCCAGGCCAACGTTTCGGACTCTCCTCCGATTATTGCCGAAGTCCCAAACGAGATGCCTATTGCGTTCCTCTCTCACGCACTTAGTCGGTCTCAACAAAAATGGACCGTTACTGAGAAATGCTGACTGTCCTCCTCCTGTCATTTCTACTCATGACACTTCTTCCAGCTCTCCTGATGAGCTCCTTTTTCCTTCTTTTACTGCGAAGGAACAACTTCGAGATCCTGCGCTCCTGCAGATTCGCTCTCAGTTTCAGCGTGACCCAAAATCCGTTTCCAATTACACTATTCAGTCCTCTGATAACGTTCTGTACTGGATTAACCCTAAATGTCCAGATAAACTCCTCATCTGTCTTCCTAAGCATCTTATCCCTCGTGTTCTCCATGATTTCCATGACTCTAATGGACACATGGGGCGAGATAAAACACGAGACATTATTTCTAAACGATATTACTGGTCTTCTCTCTATAAGGACGTTGCCGAATATGTTGACTCTTGTAGAACATGCAAGCAGCGCAACATGCGTCCTCTGCGTATCCCTACCCAACTGATGTCTCTGACACATTTCCCTATGGAATGCGTCAGCGTTGATCTATCTGGTCCCTATCCTCTTTCTCAGTCCGGTAATACCCATGTCTTGCATTTTGTAGACCAGTATTCTGTCTGGCCCGAATGTTTTTCCACTTTGTGGCTCTTCCTCTGAAGAAGTAACTGAAATCTTCCTTAATGATTTTGTGCCTCGCCACGGCTATCCTAAGACTATTCTTTCCGATAATGGGAAGCAATTTACTGGTCGACCTTTCCATTCTACTCTTGCAGCCCTTCATATAAGACATAAGATGACCAGCTTCTATAGGCCCCAGTCAAATGGCCGCAATGAAAGAATGCATAAGACTCTTCATGACATCCTCTCCAAATTCACAGCTGATAATCCGCAGTATTGGGATTTTTATTTACCCCAAGCTCTTGAGGCTCTGCGTGTCAATGTGAATGATACGACTGGTTTCTCGCCATACTACCTCTCCCATGACAGAGAACCACGTCTACCATTGGATAATCTCCTTACTCCCCAAACGAAATATATGGGTGATAATCCCATTGAGATTATCCTACGACAAAAACGTTTCGCCCACCAGCAAGTTCACCATAACGCTCTCAAGGCGTTTAAGAAGCGACAGCGTTTGCTTAATAAGGGCACTAACCTACCCTCCTTCCATGTGGGTGATTTAGTCTGGTTTAAGAAGCATGTCCGTAGCGATAAATTTGATCATCGCTGGCTTTCCGGGTACAAGATAGTTGAACAGACATCCCCTGTTACCTTCGTGATTTGGAATGAAGAGCGACACCACGAAACCAAAGCTCATGCTACCCAATTGCGACTAGATGAGCAACGCCCCTACACTGTCCCTCCTCCCGCTCTTCCGTCTGGCCGCCCAGTGCGAAATGCTACCCTCCAGTATAACCATTCAAACTCTCCATCCATGTCTGAACTTTCATTTAGTCCTCCATCAGACAACATCAGATCTGCCCCCGTCTCACTTAACACCCCCCTGCTCCGCTTACACCTGTCCAACCCCATGATTATGATGCTTCCTCATCAGATAGTGATAGTCCTACCAGAGATAATGCTTTACACAGACTCCGGTCTAGAGTAGTCCGTCGAGCTGCTGTTCCCTCCACCTCCAAGGTACCTTCTCCTTCTTCACCCTCCCATATGGTTGATCGTACGAGACGTTATCGTTCTTGTTCCACCTCTGAAGGTCCTATCCCTCCTCCTGAACTGTACTCCCGTATCCACGCCCGTGATGAGCGTTTAGCTGAGTTACCCTCCATTACTCCGGGCCCCTCTCATGCTCCGCCTCAGCATGATGTTATTATACCTCCAGTTACAACAACTCCTGTCGTGTCCTCCCCCTCCCCTCCCCCCTCTGCTCATATCTCATCTAACCCCGCTTTTTCCTCCCTCTGATTATCTTCATCCACCTTCCTCCGACCTTGATACCGCCCTTGATTCCGACTTTTTTTTGGAAGTTGAACCTGCCCTTCCAATCTTCCCTCTGATTGTTTTTTTCCTCCCCCTCCCTCAGATCTTGACAGTTTACCCCGATTCTGCTTCTTCCGATACTGAACATGATCTTCCTCCTACCCGAGCTCGTTTTACTTCTAAACGTCGTCATTCGACATCATCTGGCGATTCTGCTCCCCTTCCTAAGTACCTTCTCCAGCAGGCCGCCCATGTGCGTCCCCGTATTCATCACTCCCGTGGTTATGTTCATTCTCCTCACCGTAGTCCCTCCCCTCCGCCTCCACCTCCACCTGTCACACCTCCATCCCGTAGATTACGCATTCCCCGCCGTTGTCCACCTACCATTCCACAGCCTCCACCACGAAGCTCTGTCCCGTCCACTTCTGTTGTCCATGTCATTGTCCCTACACCAATCACCCCAACCTATACAGCACGATCCTCGCCTGTCATCGCAAAACATCGTAAGATTAGAAGCGATGAATATTTTAGCGAAGTTGATTACGAATTGAACTGAACATACTTCAAGATGCCAGTTCCTGTCATGTCGACATTTCCAGCCCTGAAATCGTTTTCTCGTATGATGTCCTCCCTGATTCTCATGTTTTACGAAGCAAGTCACTTGCCCAATGCTTCCGCTGCTGAATTGTTTGATCCTGATGTTGCAGTGAAGACCAACTGTTGTGCATCCCTGGACATCTCGGTTACGAACTTTTGTCAGGTTTGCAAGTTCTGCCATAAAGTCCAGGAATTTCTATTTATGGAGAACTATTACATTTTAGTCCGCAAGTAAAACATTGATGAATCTCCCAGTACATGAACAGTTACCCTTGCGGCCTCCTTTCAAACATTGATGATGGATATCCCGATTCAAAAGAACAATGTAGTCCTCATATATTGCTGATGTACCTCCTTTTACACGCGTAGTGTCATGCAGTCACGTTAGTTTTGACTAAATTAATGTTTGACTATCTTTTATCTCCCTTTGTTTTTTTTTCTATGCTTTTGACCATCCTTTAATCTCCCTTTGTTTTTTTTCTGTACTTTTGACCATCTTTTATGTCCCTTTGTTATTTGCTATGCTTCTGAAGCAAGATTTTGCTCAGATTTGAGTGTGCTGTTGTCCCCTGAATAAAAGTGTTTTAAACTAAAGTACATTTTTTTCACCGCCACTAATGTTGGCATCATCCATGACTTATTATAATATAGACTCCATTTTTTTGCTTCATGATTGTTTGAAGTTCCAGTTATTGTTCCACTAACATATGTGATTTAACTATTTGCCATTTCTTCTCCATTGAGTACCTTAGTCCGTTGATTGCCATGTTTTCCAATCCTTGCATTATTTCCGGTTATTGTTTATACCGGACAGTCATTTTTATTATTGAGACTCTACCCATGTTTCCCATACCTTACCACCAAGTTTCGTGGTTCCATTTTCATTTTGTTCCATTCAATTTTATTTACTATCACCCACTTCAGTCTTGAAGTGTAGGGTGATAGCCATATTTTATCGCGGCACCACGCCAATTTTGTTTCCAGTCTCTCCTTTGCGACGTTACATCGCTCGCTTGTCCCCATGATGTATTATGTGTTTATAATGTATTTGTGAGAGATATTTGATAACTATCGCACCCATAAAAGCGGTTTGCTAGTTTGGTTGATGATTGTTTCAGTTCCATTACTGTTATATGTTTGCCCATTATTAGTGCTAATGGTTATGGTTCCTACCATTTCATCCTGTCATTACATATGTGCATCTAAAAGTGTTATGTCTCCATCAGTCCCTACTTATGTCCCCTTGATTATGTCCATCAGTCCCTACTTATGTCCCTTGATTATGTCCCATCAGCCCCTACTTAAATACCTTAAACTATGTCCACATCACCACTTACAAATTAATTCTTAAAATGTTTAATAGAATTGATTCATCCATCATTCCCATATATTGATTGCTTGTATTCCCCATCCGACACGATTTTGGTGTGGGATACATGACAACCCCGATATCTCTCTTATTAGGGTATAGTCCATTTTTTAGGGACTAAAGTGTCTCCCAACGGGATACACTTTGGCGGTCCCCGGGCGTATGTTAAACCAGGGTAGACTATTAAGTAGCCTACAAACTGTTTGCACCTTATAGTAAAGTTATTTTATGAATGACTAGTTTAGATAAAATAAACTACACATAGTCAAGATTCAATGACATCATCAGTCGCATGACACACACATGAAACCCATAATGTCACAAACCTTGTGTGGCCTACATACAAGTCATAGACCTCGCGGAAAAACATTTAGGCAATAAGAGAACTTTTAAACAATGGTAATTGTCATGCCATCAACATAGAAACAATAATTATAGACTAGCGGAATTCGTAGAATTGGTAAGGTTTAAAACGATTATTTTCAACGGTCCACTAGCCTCACCAAGACCAACTCATGGTTGAAGTTTTCCGGTCTTTAAACTCTCAAAAAGAAATATTTCCTCTGGCGAGAGCCATAGCACCTAGACACCAGTATGAAAGACTGATGCATACTTAAGAAACCAAACCAGACAGAGAGAGCTTGAGACAGTTTATCTCAAAGACTAGAGTCCAGAACATCATAGGGCGTTTCTTTAGTTTTAGGTTTTGAGAGCAACCTAGGCGCTAACGGACTACTAAAGAACAATAGCCCTTTGACTCCTTACGTTTTTATCTAGAGACCTTCCTACCGAACGACCACGAGAAGGTTAGGTGAACCAGCGCTAACCCCTGGGCTTGCCACAATTATGTGAGTGGTTTCATTCCACTTGAAGTAAGTTCGAACTAGTTTTTTGATTGAAGTCTCGAATCCATATTTTTATTTCGCTAAAAATGGATTTCCACAGAAATCATAAAACGACTAGAGTATTAAGGGAGCCGTCAGCCTTTCCGCCTTGGAGGCTAAAGCTGGCAAGTTTTTGGTTTCCTTCGCTCACCCGGGATCAGAAGCAATTTATCATCGAGGCTGCTCCACTATTTTCCATGAAACATACGAAACGAAAATAACAAGAAAACATCTTTAAATAAACCATTTGGACCTTTATCAAAATTGCACTCTGCATCATTTGAAAGTTTTTCCGATTGACCGTTTGAGTTGCTAATTACTTACCAAACCCCTTCAAGATCAAACATGTAGCGAATCTCAATCCAAGGCACTTTATGAGGATCTATCCAATTACTCTTGGGATTGATTCCCTGATCCCTCTCTGGAGAAATTCTCTACTCTTAAACTCTGCGTGATTAACCAGTATTTCAAGCCTAGAAGAAAATCCACTATAAGACTACAACAACGGTCTCCTTGGGGAATTATTTCCCTTATACTCAAGTAATAGATACACACTAACATAACTCCAGCAACACCTCTCTTGCTAAAACATCCACTCTAGACCGACGATATGACACACTTTCACACGAGCCTTGGACCTTTCTTAGTGCCGTTTTCCCGTCCTACTCCTTCCTACATTCACACCGGTCACTAACCAATCGGTTCCTATTTGCCATGAGTTCCTCAATTAAATCAGGACGTTGCTGTTTGGCCGTAGTAAAGGTAAATTCTTCTCTCGACGAATGCCGAACACTGTTCCTTGATCAATGCGGACATGGCCGACCGGCCAGCGAAGTATCCATGAGCTGCCAAAAGCAGTGTAAACATGCTTTGAAGGGCCAGAGCAGACCGTAACGACAAACCATCACAAAAAAGGGGTGGGGGGGGGTGGGAGGCCGGGGTTGGGTGGTGAGCATGGGTGGGTGATGGCCTCCGGGGGGGGAGGCGGGTGGGTGGTGGGGTTGGGGGGGGGGGGGGGGAGGCGGCGATTGGCGTGCAGGCGAATTACCGAGGATGTGGCGTAGAAACCACCGAAGATGGAAGATATTGAGCATTCTTTATAGCGATATCCTTATGTCATGAATGTATGACTGGTAGACCGCATCCCACCTCTCAGTGTGCGATTTATATATGCGCCTATTGCAGCTTTGGTCACACGCTGTCTGAGTTTAGTGGAAAGTGTTTTTCCCCCAAACAACGCGTTGGTGAGGCGGGCAAAGGTAGCCTGCCATTTCTAGCTTTGTCAAGTACTATAGACATTTGCTTTTTATGTCCAACATCGAAGAGAATCTCAGAAATATCAAATCGTTAGATATACATTATTGGTTTATCGATGCTTCTCCTGGTTCTTTCTGTTCGTATAATTTCTCATGCGCTCACAACTGACCGGAGAGAATAGAGATACAAGACCATTTTTACACACACACATCGGCGCACACAAGGCACTATAGGCACACATCTGTCTAGGTGTAACGATGAGGCGTCCCATCTGAGGAAATAGACAATTATGTCATTTGATTGCCAACGTTTGCGAGATGTAGGAGCTATTCTCTTTAGTGCAAGTAAACAGAGACCATTCATTTTAACATATCGGTAAGGATGTGCGTGTTACAACATACTAGCCGAACGATTTAGCAATCTAAAATTTTGTGCAAAATATTTGGTTTAGACACAGTCATTGACAACACAAAGTGTCGAAAAGCGCGTCACTGAGAAATACATGACAGAGCGAGCGCGAGGTCTACCGTACTATTCAAATGCGATCATTCAATATCAGTGAGCCATCCCCCACCCCCCCCACCCCACCCCACCCACACCATACACCCGCATTCCCCACAGCAGGGCCTCTAAAATCAATTAACGACTACAACCACACTTCAAACATTAAAATCCATCATACACAACAATAATCCACCCAATTAACACATAAAAAAACTAACTAATCATTTCCTCTTAATAATCTCTCTATCAATCAACAACACCAAACACATAACCCAAATTCAAAACAACACTTTATTAACATCCCTTATACTTAAACTTCACCCAATCACAATTAAAATTCATTTCAATATATCACTAACCATATCCCAACCTCAATATCATAAATTTATATCCTATATCCTTTCTTTTAATTCTCCTTCTCTATTATTATACAATCTCTCTACCATACACTACATCTATAGTATTTATCATATTATTGCAGACGTCTACAGACGCCAGTCCCTACTCATTTTATCTCTCTGGGACTCTTCCAGAATCAGACCAACTCTGTGCTTGTAGTTCCAACATCACACTGTCTTTCTCTATTAGTTCTAAGTGCTACAATCTAAGTGCACAATGCCAACAAAGCTACCCACTGTGCAGTCTACACTACTATCCCTCCACCGCTTCCAACGTGGGGGGGCTACGTAGCGGCTTGTCTATAGGGTCGGAGTAAAAAAAAAATGCACTAAAACGCGGATTTACCCGCAAAAGAGATAAAAAACCTTCACTCAGACACGAGGCGTGCTACAGTTCGAAATACAGAAGTAAATAATAACGTCACATCCATCACCAATTTCTTGTCAATCACAGAACTCTACAAACAAGATTAACACATCACTCTCCTCTCAATACACCATATCCTCAAAAACAGATGCACGACCTTGGAGAACTGTTTCTCCCAACCATATTTAGTATCTCTTCTGTCAAAACTTGATCCGTTGTCAAAACTCGACACATGAGAGCTCTACAACTTTGACCATCCCAAATCTTTCAGCACCCCCCCACGACATCTACACAAAGCGGGGGGGTTGGGTTGAGCAAGGGAACGGGGGTTGGAGGGCGTGTGGGGGATTATGGGAGGGGGGTGTTGTGGATCTTGTTATAGGTCACTTTCTCTACTAGGATGGCACATTCTGAGAGAGAGTGCGTATTAACACTACCCAGCGACAAACACAATCAAACCAGCAGGGACTTCGGGATGAATCCCCCCTCGATTCACATGCAATAAAGATACTCTTGCTTTTTTGTATTCAACCCCCAACCTGTTCCTCAAAACTTTCAAACGTCGCTAGATTAATACTGCCTCGAATCAGGCAATCCTATCAATTTTGAGAGTGCTACGTAGGATAGCGGAGAGCGAGACATTGAGATATTCAGTAGTGTTTATTCAAGTTCAAGCCAACGTATCAATCAATAAACACTTACTCGATTCACCTCCCAACATACATTTCTCTCTCTATCTCTTGAGTCAACTTTCTCGGTAAGTTTTCGACGTTCACCTGGTTTATTTCACACAACCAGTTGATACTAGTATGCGAGTCTTCTACGGATCACCCCCCGTAGAGGAGCGATTTTTACTTATGTTTCTCGTCTTAGTGTATGTCCTGCGACGCCTGAGTATCTTCCTTCAGTGCTTATCACCCCCAATAAGATCACAAAGAGGCTCTCTAGTCATCTACTGCTAATAGCCCCCTAGATGACATCAGTTCCTATACATATAGCCCTGGCCAGTGCCTACCCCGCCCCAACCACATACTTGGTAGCACACAAGGTGGTTCGGTGGTAGTGGGGGGGGCGGGTGGTGGGTCTAGCAGTGAGCGCGCGTACCAGATCATAGTTCTTAGCCATGAGACAATCTCCACACGCTATTACTAGTGTAAGTGGTGTGAGGAGCACAGCGCCCTTGACTTAGTATGTTCTTTGCCGTGTCTGGTCATGGGTCGATCGCTCCTCCAACGACCACACATAGCAGTAACCAGCCGCCTCGACTTTCCCCCCACAATAGTACTGTCCTCCTTATTACACCCCTGGCGAGTTTTCTTTTTCGCCCCTTCTCGACTACTATTTCAACCCCCCACCGCAGTTTAGCGGTGACCATTCAAAAATCTAGATGTTACTTATACATCCCCCCCACTCATTGAGCTGTGTTTCTAGGCACACATCCTATCAGGCATCTGTCTGTGCCCACTGGGGGCCCTCGTTTGTCCGCGTGTTGCGCCTGCTCGCGGACTAGGTGTTGTAAACCCCATGACTGTCTGAGTCTCATAGCGGCATACGGCGCGTAGTTGAGGCTCATACGCCCCGTTCTTTGCGTAGATGCGCCGAGACGTCCTACGCCTGTCAGCATTAAAGTTACTAGAGCGCGAGCCTCGACAGTCTGCGTACCATTTATTCAGCATGGAGACAAGCCGGCTTCGACGGTGGAATCTTATTTTCTTTGAACGCCACACCCACGCGATCCCAATCCAAGGGATTACTCTCCCAGACCGCAGGTCTGCCCAGCAGGGAGGAGGAATGAATACAACGCTACTCGTCGCTTATGGTCCCATTCTGTGGTAGTCTGACTTAGACAGTGAACACGCGTGGAGTAAACGTATTTCTGTCTCCGAGATCCCTTGTAGCGTGGCAGAGCAACATTCGCTAGCTCACACTGAAAAACAACTTATCCGAACAGGAAGCTCTGGAGACGATTAAAAAGAAAAAAAAAAAAAATTTTAATTTATATGAACCAACAGTTCATTCTAACATCAAACGTATCCGAAAGATGGCTGGTATCTCGCATGTACGGTTTTCAGGGTTGGGAGGCATAAATTTCTACGCTGGGGCTATGTGCAAGCTCTTACCCCCGCGCGAGCGACGTGACACTGCAGGCGTCAATGTAGTGGCACTAAAAACTCATGCAAAAAATCTATGGCACTATAATAACTTTAACACAGATGGCCAGAACACGTTAATGCGATCACGGGTGGCAACAACCAAGTCCTGATAATACAATTCAACAACAGTGCAAGTGAATAGCAGCCGGGACTTGCAACATCATTTGTACAAGAAGTATAACAGTTATGTAGGCTTGAATTTCTTTGCAGTCGACTTTCGTCGGTGAATGGCATGTGGTACATCGCGATTAAGCATCCAACAATAATCGGCAAGCATGGTCACACTCCACCGTCCTTGATAACGTGACTCCATTACGGCGATATCTTGATGGAATCGTTCTCCATGTTTATCGCTGACTTCGCCAAGAAAAAGTCAAGATTCGAATCGAGCAAATGGATTTTGAGGGACATGTTACAGCCCATAATTCTGTATGCATCTATGCACTGCTTAACAATATGCACATAGTCGACAGATTTGTGATTTCCTAGAAAGTTATCGACGATCGATTTGAATGCCATCCATGCGCGAAGTTCCCTACCATGTAACAAGTTCTCGAATTGTTTGTCTGCAATAACTTTCCTAATCTGAGGTCCTACAAAGATACCTTCCTTTATCTTTGCATCGCTAACTTGCGGAAACTTTTCTCGAAGATAAGTGAAAGCTTTGCTCGTTTTATCTAACGCTTTTACGAAATTCTTCATGAGCACCAACTTTATATGTAGCGGTGGTAAAATGATGCTGTCTTTGTTAACTAATGGCTCGTGTATTACATTTTTATGCCCGAGCTGCATACGATCCCTGATAGGCCACACCTTTCTTGCATAATGTTCCTGTCTGTTGCGGCTGTCCCATTCACATAGGAAGCAACAAAATTTAGAATACCCAGTCTGCATGCCCATGAGAATTGCAATGACCTTTAGGTCTCCACAAATCCGCCATTGGTAGTCATTGTACTTTATTTTTGCCAAAAGTATAGCCATATTGTCATAAGTTTCTTTCATATGAACAGAGTAGGCGACTGGAATTGATGAAAATAAATTTCCGTTATGCAATAACACGGCTTTTAGACGAGTCTTGGAAGAGTCGATGAAAAGTCGCCATTCGTTGATTATGTGCTCATGACCGAGGTGCACCATTAGACCGTTTACATCTTTGCAATAGCAAATGTCATCATCCATCTCAAGGTATTGAACTAGTTCTCTGTGTCTATGACGAAATTTAGATATCGGAGTATTGGGCGCTAAAAGATTCCACTCTTTGAGTCGCGAACCGAGTAATTCCGCTTGTCCTTTGGTAAGAGCGAGATCACGTATTAGATCTGAAAGTTCTGAATGGTTAATTAAGTGAACACCATCATTCACCGGTATATAATCCGAGTCAGAATTAGTTTCTAAAGCAGATAAACTATCACTTTCTGATGGTTCATTCACGTCCAACGGATATTGTTCTGGTGGAACTGGGATCGGACACGTGATTGGATCATGAGGCACTGGTTTCGAAACCGATTCAATATTTGGATAAACCACAGAATTTCTAGTATTAAAAAAGAAACCATGGATATTTGTCAAGCAGAAGTAACAATCAGTAGCGGGATTTGTCGGTTCACGCCATATTACTGGCACTCCAAAAGGCATCGACTTATGCTTCGGCGATTTTCGTAACCAACCTGCCAATGTATTTGCACAAGTCGAACAAACTGCATTTGGCTTCCAAGATTTATTTGCATCATTAACTTTCGAATCGAAATAAAGTTCATATGCTTTCTTTAGTAATGGTGTAAAGTTTTTCTGGTAAACACGATCGGTAAAATATCCGCACACGTAACAGAACAGATCAGCCGAATTTCTACAACTTCTAGAAGCCATATTTCGCTCATAATTTTTTCAAAATACAGTAACTATTTGAAAAATAGCGTAACATATGTCATGCATCTTTTAGCAGTATAGAAAGTAGAATTATTTTGCATTTTATTAATTTTTAATAAGTTATATAGTAAAAATGAAACGGAGCAAAAAACGGTTTCCCAAAAATATATTTATTCACAAATATCTTAAGAACCCGATGTGATAGAGATAAACGGATTTCAAATTTGAAATCAGCGCAAGAAACTGACCTAAGAACACTTATTCTTATATAAGAAAGAAAAATGTTGTTTGTCAGTGTTACCTGACTTCTGCCAGTGTATGGTAAGGTTCTGTTGTAATCATACGAAGTATAGCCAGTGTAGTTCTGTGAGAAAAAGTTGGTGGTATTATTATTTGATATATCTCTATATGAATTTAGGACCTAAGGCTGGTGTAGTCAAAAAGAAAAAGGTAAAGGATTCCGTTACACGCCTATTGAGGCATATTGGGAATATGGTGTTAGGCCCATACTTTCTTGACCATCGGCACACTAAGGGTGACGTGGTAAACATCACGCCGGCCGCCTTAACTTCCCAGAGTTGCTCTGGTACCCAGTTGGTGCTGGGTCGACCCAGGAGCCGTTTGCGGCATAAAAAATTCCCACCTCATCTGGGGATCGAACCATAGACCACTGAGCTAGGAAGCCAGTACACTAACCACAACGCTACCGCGGCCCCCAAGGCTAGTGTAGTACTGTGTAATGTATATTGGAAGTACCAGACTTTGTTATGATAACTGTGGAAGATAATAGTGGATGAACTCGGGAGTTTTGTTTAACTAAAGTGGCCATGGGTAATTCAGTTAGTTGCTGAAGGATACGGGTAGTGAAGGGTGTTTAAGTATTATGATATTATTGTGTATACATTTGTGTGTAAATAATTGTACTATTTTTTATAACCCTCCATGGGCTGCCTTTAAAATAAGAAAAGTGCTGAGAAATTAGTTAGTAAAAGTTATTTTATCGAGATACAGCGAAGCAGTGTTGTGACGTGTAGCTGCCTAGGTTACGGGCTGGCCTCAGAGGCAATCAGGTCAGCCCGCGTCTGTGTTAAGCGTAAGAGACAAGCTGTTGTCGGTGAAAGAGAGGAAAAGGGAAGAGCTGTTAAGTCTGACCCGAGGACAGAAATAGGGTAGAGCATGAGAGCTTGTATTTTGGGGAGTTTTATTAGGGTATAGGAAAACGGGGTGTAGGTAAATCTTTGGATGTTAATGTGTTTAATTATGTATTTTATGAATTGATGTATATATGTTGTTATTTTGGTTTTACAGCGATTCACTGCGTGGTAGATAACCATAAGCCTGCAACGGACTTTGCCTTCTCGGAGAGGGAGGCAAGCGACATCAGTGTAATTAAAAAAACTGGTTACGCACAAAGACTCGGGCGCCTTTGCTACTTCTGCACGCCGGAGAGGCATTAGGAATTCTCCTGACGTGAGGAAACATATACCTCAGCGTTGAATTACCTAGAAACTGGAGCTCTTAGCTGTTACAGCCCAATACAGAACAAGCTACGTTGCCTGGTATTGTTTACATACTGCCACAATAAAGCAGTAGACCAAAATCAGAAGAGGTTTAAATTGTCGGTGTGTGAAGAATTGAGTACCATCATCATTGCTTGAGCTACAGCCAGAGGGATAAAAAAAAATTTATATATAGTCACCAAAGGCCCTTTCATCAGCTATTCTGGAGAGGAGAGAGGGAGATCATACCTTTCTAAATAATAACGGGAGGAGGTACCTGACGAAGGGGAAAGCATCTGAGCTTCAGACGAAGGCGAGAGCGTCAGGAAGGCACTGAACTGAAGGAGAGGGGAGAGAGTGGAGTTAGTTGTTTTTCCCCAGGAACTGTAGAGTTAGATAGAGAATAAGTATTCAGACGAGAGCCTCTGAGTTAGTTCTGCAGAATTCAGTGGAGTAGGATTTAGTGGTGTATAAGTTAGTTGTGTACCAACGGGCTGATCACCCTTTGAGACAGTTTTCGTCATATTACGGAAATAACGGCAAATGGGTTCATTTGACCTGCCCTAAAGACGCCACTAGGCGTGAGGGAAACAATAAAGGAAACCTATCTGCTGTTGCCCTAAGACGCCACTAGGCGTAATCCACTGCTTGTACGGTCGGTGGTTAGTAAGAAGAAGTTAGTGTAGAGCGCCTTTGAGACAGTGCATATTATTTAATGGCTTCATCTGACCTGTTTACTTAGAGACCCCCCACAGTGTAGTTTGTTAGTAATAGTAGAGTACAGGTGCTGTTGGCTCTTACTTAGAGACCCCCCGCCCGGTATATTTCTTTAACCTTTGTTGTTTTCGTGTAGTTGTGCACGAGAGCGTGGTGATATGATAATTGTGTCTTTCATTGATTTATTCTTTTTTTCAGGTTGTGCGACCTCGCACATTATTGTTGTTTTTGTTGCTGTGGTAAAGATTTGTTTGTTTAATAAACTATAAAATGTGCACTGGATCAGTCTGTTTTTCCCTATACTATACCTGTATTCTTTAACTGTACAGTTGTGTCTGTGGATATAAATTAGTGTAAACTTATCTCCGTCGGAGCAAGAGGTGGTGAGACAGTAACTATAAAAACAATTCACAAGTGACGAGGGAGAGTCAATCTAGGTTCTCATCCTTGAAGCTATAAGTCTCATCCTCCACAGTCACTTTAATTCCCATCTTAATCTATCTTCTCAGACTTTCCTCAAAACTGGTGTCTGGTCTCTTTACTCAGACAGACTCTTAATTAAGCCATTTCGTGACAAAGTGGGCGGTATCGTCTCGAGGATCATTGCTGGGTTCTTGCCTAAGATTCATAGATTGTTTCTTGTGGAGAAAGTCTTCTGAGAATATATTTTTTCTTTATATAACCCCTAGACTCTGAGCTTTTTAAAACTGATCCAGTCAAAGTTTTCCACAGATTGTATTTAGAATTTAGACAGGCCTAATTGGAAAAACTTAGAATTTCGGGAGAGTTAGAAATGAGGAAGAAGGTCGCAGAGGCGGAAGACAGGAAAAGGGCAGCCGAAATGAAACATTAACTTGCTATGCGTGCTCTGGAACTGCAGGGTAGGGCCTCGGATACCAGTTTGGCGAATTGCGACTCTCCCAGATCAGGGGCGGCATATGGATTAGATGGAAGTCTTTGGTACTTGAAGTTGTCACAGTCCCTCAAAGTTCCAGCTTACGACATTTATAGTACGATGATCGACGAAGAGCAGAATAATTTTGATACACTGCGTAACGCTTTGTTACAAAGATTCCAGTGGACAACACGTAAGTGCCAAACTATGTTCCGGGAGAGCCGGCTGGAAAAAGAAGAGAGTTTCACACAATTCGCGGAAAGATTAAGGAATTATCTCGCTAAATGGCGGGAGTTGGCTGGACTGGCGAAAACATATGAAGGAATGGAAGAGTTGGTGATGGGGGAACAGTTGAGAGCAACCATGTCTCTGGACCTGAGGCGGTATCTGACTGAGCATGGCGCCCAACAGCTGGACCAGATTATTGTCTTTGCTGAAAGGTTCCAGACGGCAAATGCCGAAATACTGGGCCAGAAACAGAAAAACCCCGACCCGCCACCCAGAGGAAATAACGCCTCTCCCATTAAGCCAACCAACGGGCCAAATGCTAGAGAGCCCTATTCACCGACTTTTAACTCCGCGAGTCCCCCCAAACAGCATAATAAACGAGACGAGACAAAAAGTGACCATGCCCGGAAATACGTACCTGATCGGCAGTGGGGCGACAGAAGTAATTATAGCTCGCAGTGGAGACCCGGGGGTAGCCGGGAAAACCCCCCGAAGAGAGTGGCATGTTTACAAACCCCTACACAGGAATCGGGAGAGGACAGGGGCTCTCAGACTGGAGGTGACCGACCTTCCACGAGGGGAATAGTAACTGTAAATTGGGTTGAAACGGAGTGTCTGTTTGATATAGGATTGAGCTTCGAATGTATCGTGGGACATCATCTAGTGAAGCCAGAACAGATAACTGGAGAATTTGTGGAGATTTGTGGGATGTTGAGAGGGGTTGCTCCGATGCGACTTTCTGTAGCGCAGATAGAGATGGTGTCGAAGTATGTTTGGGGCACGATCAAGGCGGCAGTAATGGAGGACCCCCTGTATTAGGTCATTTTAGGGTGTAGGTATGTGTACCTAGGGGAACCTAAGGAACCGGAAATAGTAGCAGCAGTGGTTACTAGGGAACAAGCCAAGAAGGAACGGGAAGGCAAGGCCCCAACGAACCCGTTGCCCGGGGAATTGAAGGAGGCCCAACAACAGGATCCGACACTGGAGGCCTGTTTTAAGAGATTACCCACGTCTAAGGACCCCAAATAAAAAGGGAATTTCTTTACAAACGAAGGGCTGATTTATCGAAGGGAAGGAGGGGAAGAGCAGGGCCATAACCAACTGGTAGTGCCAACCAAGTATAGGCCACACATTTTAGAAATGGGGCATGTGCTTCCATTTAGTGGGCATATTGGACAAGGGGCCACCATACATAGAATATCGGCCCATTACTATTGGCTGGGAATGACGCCGGATATCATTAGATTTGTAAAGTCTTGCGCCCAGTGTCAGAGAGTGGCGCCCAAACACTGGACTCCCCCAGTTCCGTTGGGAGAGATGCCCATCGTGGGTACCCCATTCGAACGGGTAGCGGTTGACATAGTACGCCCCTTAGAAAGAATTAAGCGACGGAACAGGTTCATTCTGACATTAGTCGATGTGTGCACCATGTGGGCAGAGGCAATCCCACTGGTTTCAACGGGCACGAAGCATGTCGCAGAAGCCTTAGTGCACGTTTTTACACGACTGGGGTTTCCTCAGCAAGTGCTGACAGATAATGGGTCTCAGTTTCGCAGCTTGTTGATGGAGGAGATCTTCAAGATTCTCAGGGTGCAGCATATACACTCCTCCTTCTATCACCGCGCCGGAAATGGGCTCGTGGAACGGTTCAACGGGAGCCTGGTGATGATGCTTCGCAAACTAGGGCAGAAGAGGCCAGAGGATTGTGACCTTTTTCTTCCGACGGCCCTGTTTGCTTATCGAGAGATCCCGCAAGCTTCTACGGGCTTGCCGCCAGCCACATTATTATTAGGTCGACCCATCAAAGACCCATTAGAGGTCCTGCTTATGTCGTTGACAGATCAGAGGGCCGACGAGACAATGGTGTTGGCCTCTAAATATGTAGAAGAGCTGAAGGAACAGCTACACTTAGGCTGGAACTTGGCCTCAGCTAACCTCCGTAAGGCTCGTGCAAAACAGGCGCAAAGATACAACAAGATGGCAAACGAAAGAGAACTCCAGCCAGGGGAGAAGGTCTTGTTGTTACTTCCCACGGGGGACAACAAACTGCGCATTGGATGGCAAGGGCCGTTCGAAGTTCTGGATAAGATTTCTAACACCAACTACCGGATCGCTATCCGAGGAAAAAGGAAGCTATACCACATAAATCTCCTTAAGAAATTTTTAGAACGGGCCCCCTCATCGCAAGAACAATTATTAGCACTGTCGGTAGCTATTGAGGAAGACGACGAAACGGAGAATTACTGGAATACCCCTTGCAACAGAAAGAGTCGTACAGAGATGTGAAATTTGGAGAAACACTTTCAGAAGGAGCGGCGAAAAAGATCAGCGCCGTATTAGAGCAATATACGGATGTATTAACTGACAAACCCGGGCTTACGCATCTCCTTGAGTGCGGCATGAAGTTAAAAGACGAAACGCCAGTACGGACTAAAATATGTCCTGTCCTGTAAGCAAAAGCAGCCGCTTTACGGGAAAAAGTAGACAAACTGCTGGCCGCCAACATTATTTCAGAAACTACATCCCCTTACAGCTCTAGCGTGGTGTTGCTACAAAAACCGAATGGCGAAACGAGGCTGTGCATTGATTATCGCTTGCTAAACACCGTAACGGAATTTCAACCGGAGCCTCTCCCAAGCCCTGCTAAACTTTTTACCAAACTAAGTAAGGCAAAAAATTTTTCAAAAATAGACTTAAGTAAAGGCTATTATCAAATTCCGGTGAAGGAGGAAGTCCGGCCTTTGTTGGCTTTCAGTACTAGTGAGGGCCTTACACGTTCAATGTCCCCCGGCGCCTTTACCCGAATGATGAGGAAGTTGCTAAGGCCGTTGCAGAACCCTCACATTCATAACTTCATGGACGATATACTGATTGCAACAGACACTGAGGAGGAATATGTAGCAACCGTCGCCTTGCTCCTCAGGAGGCTGAAGGAAGCGGGGCTGACAGCCCGCCCGAGTCTTCTTCTTCTTCTCGTTCGCTGTTGTTTAGAAATGTCTACACAAGAAGTCCGGTTTTCTGGATGTATGTTGCTGTGGTTGAAAGTTCTTCAAGACTCCCAAACAGCTTTGTGTGGATGTGCGTCTCTGTGGGCCAATGTTCAGTTCGCAATTGACTAAGCATGTGGCAGTCTTGCAGGATGTGTTCGGCTGTCTGTGCTGCCTGTCCACACGTACATAGGGGTGATGGGACCAATCTCAGTCTGTATAAGTGACTGTTCAGTCTGTTGTGTCCTGTTCTCATACGGAACAGGATCACCTGTTTTGCTCGATCAAGATATTGATAGTTGTCTCTTTGTTGATCAATTTTCCTGATGGCCTTGATAAGGGTCTTCTTTTCCTGGAATGTGATTGTTTGTTCTTTTTGTTCCTGTGTTGCTCCCTCTTTTGCTAACATATCTGCTCTCTCATTTCCTGGTATGCCACAGTGTGATGGTATCCACTGTAGCACTACCCTTCTTTTGATATTTACTTCGCATAGGACTTTGTTTAATTCTGGCAGTTTATCACTGTTGAGGGCTTGCAGAACTGACATTGCATCGGTAAGGAATACAACCTGCTGACATTGGCTTATTGTGTTATTTATTATTCCTGCAGCAATGCTTATGGCCTGTACTTCAGCAGCATAGTTTGAACAGAATATTCCAGTAGGTGAACAGGTGGATTCATTTTCTTTGTCTGGATAGACCACATAAACTCCTGCGCCTCCGTTCTTCACTGCTCTGGTTGCAGATCCATCAGTATATACTTGGATCCATGCTTCTCTGGGGTATAGTTCTTCAATCATGTCACATGCTGCTATTTTCCTTTGGAGAGTATTTAGCTCTCCCATGGGGCAGGTGGTAGTTATGGAGGTCTTAATACTGAAATTTTGATGTTGTTCCCATGGGGTTGGGAGGAGTGTGGGAGTTATTTCCTTAGTGATGTCTGGTAGTTCATCCTTGTATGTTCTAATTAGTTTTTTGGACCGATGCACAAAACTGCTTCTCTCTTCAACCTCCCACTGGCTAAATCTCCAAATCTAGTTTTCATTGGATGTGCGGGCATGTTCTTGTACTTTTCTGCTTGGATCAGGGTCTTAGTGTCTCGTCTGTATAATAAAGGTGGAATGCCTGTGATTTTTTCCATTTCATTTATTGGTGTGGTCTTCATGGCACCCGTGATCAACCTAAGCGCTTGATTTTGTACTTTATCTAAGGCTTGTAGGTGTGATTTGGCTGCTGTAGACCATGCTGCTGATCCGTACTCTAATATAGGTCTTATTGCACCTGTATACACTTTCTTTAGTGTTGTTTCGTTAGCTCCCCAACTTGATCCAGCTATTTTCCTCAGTATGGAAAGTTTTCTTCTCGCTTTAGCCTCTGTTCTCTCGATGTGGTGCCTCCATGTCATTCTCTTATCTAATGTAATGCCCAAGTACACCGGTTCCTCATCTGTTTGGACATGTATATTTCCAAGTCGTATCTCTCCTGCTTTGTCTTTGTTGGAGAGCGTGAAAAGTGTTGTTGATGATTTTTCAGCGTTGATCTGCACCATCCATTTCTCTGCCCATGCTGCTATGTTGTCTGCTGCCCTTTGTATTCGCTTATTAGCGATAGTTAGATGTTCTTCTACACACCACACCACCAAGTCGTCAGCGTATAGGGCAGCTCTCACACCTTGTGGCAGATCGTGGATGAGGTCATTGATGAATACAAGGAACAGGGTGGGAGACAATACTGAGCCTTGAGGAACTCCATGTTTTAGGAGGATTTTCTTGCTGTTGTGACCTTCCATAGTGACTCTTGCTTTCCGATTGTGTAGGAACGACTGGATCCATTTTCTCATATTACCCTTGATTCCGTTCCTTTGCAGTTTTACTATTAACCCGTCTTTCCATACTTTGTCAAAAGCTTTTTGGAGATCTATCCATAGGGTAAAGACTTTTCTCTTTTCTTGGAAGGCATCTTCAACGATCTGTGACAGGTATGTGATTTGGTCTTCTGTGCTGCTGCACTCTCTAAACCCTGCTTGTTCTGGCACTAAAATTTTCTCGGATTCCAAGTACCATTTCAATCTTCTGTTGATCATCCTGTCCATTGTCTTACATACACAGCTTGTTAGGCTTATTGGTCTGTAGCTGGTGGCCTTCCTGTTGTCTTTTCCTTTCTTTATGATGGGACACATGAGCGCCTCTCTCCATATCCGTGGCACACTGCCTGTCATCCAACTGTAGTTGTATATTTGCAACAGTTTGCTCATTGCTGTATATCCTAGGTGTTTTAGCATTTCGTTGGTTATACCATCCGGGCCTGGTGATTTCCTGTCTTTAAGTTTCCACACGGCTGTTTTTAACTCGTCCATATTGAAAGGTTTGGACATAACGTCCGGACTGTTTCCATTAGTTCTAGTGTGGATTATTTCTTGACGAATGTCTCGTTGTCTGCGTAAATTGACGGAGATGTTACTTTCATTTCTCTAGGATTCCGCAAATATGTCTGCTGCTTGTTTGCCGGTATATAGTTTCCCTGCATCGTCTAGTGTAATGGTTTGTCGTTGAGAATTGTTATCGTCATTCAATTGTTTAGTGAGTTTCCACAACTTTCTCCCTTCCTTTTCAAGGTTTAGTTTATATGTTTTTTCCCTCCAGCTTCTCCTCTGGGCTTCTAGCTTTCCTTTAATGAATTTTGCTTTTGCCTTTTGTAGCATGATATGGTTCTGTTGGGATGGTTGTACCTCTGCAGTGTGCCTTGCTTCATTCATATCTTCATGTAGGTTTTGTAGTGTGTTGGACCAATATGGTACATAGTTCTTCCTCGCTCCTCTCGGTATTGTCTCCTTTGCTGCCTTGAGTACTCCATTATTAAAATCCCAGATGACTCTGTTAATGTCTCTGTCTAGTACCTTAATATCTTTTGTAAGCAGATTTGCTCTGTGTTGATAAATGGACCAATTTGCTTTTTTATAATTCCATCTTGGCTGACTTGGACTTGTATTAATTGTTCTATTAATTTTGATGAATACAGGACGATGATCACTTCCACCGAGTTGTTCTCCTATTTCCCTTTCCACTATCCCAGCCAAATCAGGTGTGCAGAATGCCAGGTCTGGAGTAGAGGTGCTATGCCATCTTCTGGAGTAAAAGGTTGGAGGATCATTAGGGTTGTTTAGAAGGGTTAGGTTATTGTCGTCTTGCCAGTTTTCTATCTCTTCGCCCCTTCTATCTAGCTGGTTGTATCCCCACACTCTGCCTTAAGAAACAGGTGCTGAAGTCAGATGTACCAGGCCAGGAGGCGCACCAGCAACCATGGTACCATGCAACCCGCTTTGGTTTAATATGTCTACACAACAGATGTCAAAAAATTATCGTTATGGTGCTCGCCCTGTGAAGTCCCTCCAGGCAGGAGCAGTGCCGGATTCTGAGCCTCGACAGAATCCACCCTCAGCTACTGGAGGTCTCCTTAGTCCGCCAAATGGAGCCAGGAGGCGGAAGGAGAAAGTAACTGGCCAACCAGATAAGACGACGGCCCCTCTGAATGTCATGCATTGGAATGCAGAGGGAGTCAACAACAAAAAGACTGAACTAGAGAATACCCTATTTCGGAAAGAAATTAGCATATGCTGCATACAAGAAACCCACCTACAGGAAGGAAAACATTTTAAGATACGGGGCTATCAATGCTTCAGAGTTGACAGAAAAGATCGGAAGAAGGGTGGCATACTAACACTGATAAGGAATAACCTCAACGCTATAGAATCCAAGACATATAAAGAAGGTGCAGAATACCAAGTAATCCATCTAAAACATAACACTCTGGAACTGGATCTCCTAAACTTCTACTGCCCCAATGACATACCACTGAACATGACTAGCATAGATGTCCCCATTGGCAACTTCATAGCGGTGGGAGACTTCAACAGCCATTCCCAAAGCCCGCCCGAGTAAATGTTTATTCGGCTTTCACACCCTAGACTTTCTAGGGCACACTATCTTTCACGGATGCATGTGGCCGTTGGGGAAAAATGTGGAGAAATACGTAACGCAGCCCGCCCCATCACGAAAAAGGATACACGTTCATTTCTCTCCTTGTGTGCTTACTACCAGAAGTTCATTCCTAACTTCAATAGTCTAACGGCCCCATTAACCGACCTCACCCGGAAAGGTCAACCTGAGAAAGTCAATTGAACAGCGGATTGCAAAAGCGCTTACACCACTCTTAAGGAACGGCTGACCAGTTCTCCCATTTTCCGACTTCCCGACCTGACGAAACCTTTCGTGTTACGAGTTGATGGCAGCGCGACGGGGATAGGATCAACTTTGTTACAGGCAAATGAAACACAGCAGGATCTACTGTTCCACGTTTCTTACGCAAGTCGAAAATTAAACGCCGCTGAAAGGAATTACTCTACGATAGAACGGGAATGCCTCGACCTAATTTCTGGGATTCGCAAACATAATAAATATGTGGATGGGGTCTCATTTGTCGTGCAAAGCAACAACGGCCCCTTGGCGTTTTTGGGCGCCAACAAACAAAATAATGCAAAGATCATGAGATGGGCCCTTCTGCTAAGCTTGTACTCATTTTCGGTACAATACATCCCTGGAAAGGTTAACGTGGGAGCAGATTACTTAAGCCGGCACCTTGCTCCCAAAGAGAACACGGAAGAGGAAGGGATAGCAAGAGGGATCTCTACAGACATACATAGCGGCGAATGTAAAAAGAAAAAGTACAGTCTTTAGGCGGGAGGTCCGACATCAAAAGGGCGGAGTAATGTGGCAAAGTGACTGTAATTTTTATTTTCAACCAGCCCGTTCTTGTTTTATTATTAAAATTGCTTTTTTTTCTCTTCTATTTTTATCAGGGTTTCGGATTTTTAGATGTTTTCATTTCTTGTCATGGTTCTAGCATTGTAGGATCAACCCCACTAACCCTTCTTTTTCGGGGATAGGTGTGAACCCCTACCCGTGTGGTAGCGTGGGCTAGTGAGTCATTCTTGTTGATAGACGGTCAGATAAGTTTACGAAACATTGCGTACATTTTTCAGCGGGGCAGCAGGCTTCGTGGGGAATTTATTTTCTTTGACCACCCCCCCCCCCTTTTGCGTTCCAGCAGGGGGAATAACTCTTCGTCGCTTGTGGATTGGTAGTGTTAAGACGGTTAACGATTCGTCAGATGTTAAGATAATGTTATGATGCTTAACGGGAAGCTCTGACGATTAGTTTCGATTTTTAATGTATGTAGCATTCATTAGGTTACGTCAAAGTGGGGTAGATGCGGTTTTTGGGAGATAATTCTAGAGCTATGACTCACCGCGTCTGTCTTGCATCAGAAAATTGGCACTATATATACATGGCCAAATTATTAGTCGGGGCTCACAAGTCCTGGATTATTATTGCCGTGAACAGTGTCAGACATAAACTCAGTCTGCCTGGTTAGTGGATATTCTGAAAAGTCTGGGTATGTACGTAGTCTTAATAAGTTGTGTAGGAATGTTAGTGAAAGGATTTTAGGAAGTCAGAGTAAGCTTTCTTCTGGGATTTAATTTTATTTTTAGTCGGTAGTTTGCCATCAATTACCTGACATCTGCCAGTGTATGGTAAGGTTCTGTGGTAATCATACGAAGTATAGCCAGTGTAGTTCTGTGAGAAAAAGTTGGTGGTATTATTATTTGATATATCTCTATATGAATTTAGGACCTAAGGCTGGTGTAGTACTGTGTAATATATATTGGAAGTACCAGCCTTTGTTATGATAACTGTGGAAGATAATAGTGGATGAACTCGGGAGTTTTGTTTAACTAAAATGGCCATGGGTAATTCAGTTAGTTGCTGAAGGATACGGGTGGTGAAGGGTTTTTAAGTATTATGATATTATTGTGTATGCATTCTTGTGTAAATAATTGTGCTATTTTGTGTAACCCTCCGTGGGCTGCCTTTAAAATAAGAATAGTGCTGAGAAATTAGTTAGTAAAAGTTATTTTATCGGGATACAGCGAAGAAGTGTTGTGACGTGTAGCTGCCTAGGTCACGGGCTGGCCTCAGAGACAATCAGGTCAGCCCGCGTCTGTGTTAAGCGTAAGAGACAAGCTGTTGTCGGTGAAAGAGGGGGGAAGGGGTGAGCTGTTAAGTCTGACCCGAGGACAGAAATAGGGTAGAGCATGAGAGCTTGTATTTTGGGGAGTTTTATTAGGGTATGGGAAAACGGGGTGTAGGTAAATCTTTGGATGTTAATGTGTTTAATTATGTATTTTGTGAATTGGTGTATATATATTGTTATTTTGGTTTTACAGCGATTCACGGCGTGGTAGATAGCTATAAACCTGCAACGGACTTTGCCTTCTCGGAGAGGGAGGCAAGCGACATCAGTGTAATTGAAAAAAACTGGGTTCGCGCAAAGTCTCGGGCGCCCTAGTTACGCCTGCACGCCGGAGAGGCATTAGGAATTCTCATGACGTGAGGAAACATATACCCCAGCGTGGAATTGCCTAGAAATCGGAGTTCTTAGCTTTTACGGCCCAATACAGAACAAGCTACGTTGCCTGGTATTGTTTACATACTGCCACAATAAAACAGTAGGCCAAAATCAGAAGCGGTTTAAATTGTCGGTGTGTGAAGAATTGAGTGCCATCATCATTGCTTGAGCTACAGCCAGAGGGGTAAAAAAAAATTTATATGTAGTCACCAAAGGCCCTTTCATCAGCTATTCTGGAGAGGAGAGAGGGAGATCATACCTTTCTAAATGATAACGGGAGGAAGTACCTGACGAAGGATAACGCATCTGAGCTTCAGACGAAGGCGAGAGCGCCAGGAAGGCACTGAACTGAAGGAGAGGGGAGAGAGTGGAGTTAGTTGTTTTTTCCCCAGAAACTGTAGAGTTAGATAGAGAATAAGTATTCAGACGAGAGCCTCTGAGTTAGTTCTGCAGAATTCAGTGGAGTAGGATTTAGTGGTGTATAAGTTAGTTGTGTACCAACGGGCTGATCACCCGTTTGCCAGACACTTCGATTACGGAAACAACGGCAAATGGGTTGATTTGCCATTGCCCTAAAGACGCCACTAGGCGTGATGGGAAACAATGGCAAAGAAAACCTATCTGCTGTTGCCCTAAGACGCCACTAGGCGTAATAGCCACTGACTGCTTTGACGGTCGGTGGCTAAGGACAGAAGAAGAAGAAGTTAGTTGTGTAGGTGCGCCTTTGAGACAGTTTAGTCATATTAGTTAATAAGTTTTCATCTGACTGGATAAACGGGACAGAGGGAAAACTAGTGGAGAGTAGTCTGGTGTGTGTAGGACTCCACAGTGTAGTTTGTTAGTAATAGTAGAGTACAGGTGGTGTTGGCTGTTACTTAGAGACCCCCCGCCCGGTATATTTCTTTAACCTTAGTTGTTTTCGTGTAGGTGTGCAAGAGAGCGTGGTGATATGATAATTGTGTCTTTCATTGATTTGCTCTTTTTTTCATGTTGTGGGACCTCGCACGTCATTTTTTTTGTTGTTGTTGTTGCTGTGGTAAAGATTTGTTTGTTTAATAAACTATAAAAATGTGCACTGGATCAGTTTGTCTTTCACTATACTGTACCTGTATTCTTTAACTGTACAGTTGTGTCTGTGGATATAAATTAGTGTAAACTTATCTCCATCGGAGCAAGAGGTGGTGAGACAGTAACTATAAAAACAAGTCACAAGTGACGAGGGAGAGTCAATCTAGGTTCTCATCCTTGAAGCTATAAGTCTCATCCTCCACAGTCACTTTAATTCTCATCTTAATCTATCTTCTTCTCAGATGTTCCTCAAAACTGGTGTCTGGTCTCTTTACTCAGACAGACTCTTAATTAAGCCATTTCGGGACAGTAACAAAAATAATGTTGACAAGAGGTGTCCCTGTCGCACTCCTGTTCTAATCTCAAACGGTTATGTAAGCTGTCCATCATGATGAATTCTGCGTGTCATAAGTCTTTAAAAAAAAATTAAGGTGATGATATTCATTGGAACGCCATAATGCTCATCAATTTCCAAAGTGATTCTATGTCTATACTGTCAAATGCCTTTTCGTAGTCCACAAATCCGACGTACTTGTATAGCGGTGAATTCCATTCCAGACTTTGTTCAACTATTATTCTCCATGTGGCTATCTGGTCTGTACAGGATCTGTTTTGTCGAAAACCAGCTTGTTCATCTCTCAGTTGCTTGTCTATGGACTATTTTAATCTCTCAAGGATGATTCTGTTTAATACTTTTCCTGGCACAGATAGTAACATTATTCCTCTATAATTTGTGCACTCTTGTAAATTTACCTTCTTGGGCAACTTGACCAGATAACCTTCCTTCCATTCTGCTGGTATTTCCTCTCTCTCCCAGACTTTGCCAAGTAGTTTGTTTAATATCTCTGTAGAGGTATCAATGTATGTTTTGATGGCCTCTGCTGGAATGCAATCTGGATCATTTGCTTGTCCATCTTTCTGAAGCTTTATGGCTTTCTTTATTTCTTCTCTACTTGGTCGTTCACAGCTGATTAGTAGCTTCTCTTCTGCTGGCTGGATGTCTGGGGAGATTTAATTGGATTTGCAGGGTTCGTAGGAGGTAAATTGATATTTTTTTTACGCATTGCATCAACTTTGGGGGTTATTATTTTTGACAACACTCAAAACAGGGTTAGAATTAAGGTTAGCGGTGGTGGCAAGTTCGGTCTCATGGCGGCATGTGTCTATTATTTTTAGATTCTTCCAAATAAACGATATGCAAAATCAACTTTGCTCGTCTTGTTGCTTCTGTTCGTGCTAAGAGTGTGCTGCGATAGATTGTGTTAGTCCACTATTCTTAAGTATTATAACTTTTCTTAAGTATAACTTTTTCATAACCTTTATATATTTCTCTTCGTTGTTGCCTGTTTGTGGGTGTGGCTGACGAAGAGTATTCCCGAAACGTCCATCCTTTCTAATGTATTAGTTCATGGGTACAACTTACTCCAGGACCATTTTTCATTTGTTTCTTTTTTTTCTTTCTTTATTATTATTATTATTTTTCATTGTAAAATGGTGAGTGAATTGATATAGTCGTATAAAGACAGGCATACAGTTTGAAAGTCTATGAACAAGATTTCTGAAAGGGTAAACACAGACTGTTTAAAAGCACAAAACTCACCATCACAATCGCAAGAAACTGTATTAAATATTAAACTACCCTAGGAGCTGCACAACATAGTAACATTTTATATAACCAAACCAAGAACTAACTCCTAATTACCACAGGAAATTAGAACGGACAAACAAAAACACACAAAAATATTCACCACACAATTTCAGTACCAGAAGTAAAATAACTACCAATGAAAAGAAATAAACAAACGACAAATCGATGAAAGGTAGAGGATCTCGTTCCACGCCCATTGAGGCAAATTGGGAATATGGTGTTAGGCCAATATTTTCTTGACCATCGCGGCACACTAGAGGTGATGTGGTCAGCATCACGCCGGCGCCTTAACCTTCTCAGAGTTGCTCTGGTTCCCAATTCATAAGGCTGTTTGCGGTCTAAAAAATCCCACCTCAACTGGGGATCGAACCGTGGACCACCGAGCTAGGAAACCAGTGCACTAACCACTGCGCTACCACGGCTCCTACACACAAATATTTACCACACAATTTCAGTACGAGAAGTCACATAAACTACCAATGAAAAGAAATATACAAACGACATATCGATGAAATAATTTCAATAGCAATTTTAAAATAATGGAAAAAGATACAGTAAATCAAAAACTCTAAACCCGCCAAAACGCAACAGCGTTAAGAGAGATAAACATGTAAACATGGAAAGAGATGCATAATAAACACTACAGCCATTAGAAACTCTACAACAAACTGTTGAAAAATTTCATCCCAGCAGAGCCATGACAAGAAAAACAAACAATGTAATAAGCTATATAGAATAAATAACACTATATTCCCATATCCAGCAACCAGGGAGGATTAAGCTGCCTATCGCACTAAGTGGCGATGCTCCGTACTGTGGAGCCTCATATGTGGGCAATAAGAAGCTCTTTCAACAAGCAGAAGAGAGAAGATTTATAACACATAAGGCAGGGAAACCCGAGGCCTGTAAACAGTAAATTAATATGAGACAAACTTAAAGGCATGTTATCAGGCACTCGTACGAAATAAAGTAGAACACTAGGACAACAGAAAAACAACAGACATGAGTGGCTTACCCAGGATTCGAACCCTGGACCTTCCGTGCGACAAACACGACAAAAGGAATACCAGGGGGAAAAAGGGCAGCTAGGTGCTATCACCTTTATGACGACTCATTCCCAGTCAGTTATGACTGAAGGTGCCCATTAGTAAGCCCATAAGATAAACACGTCAAATGTAAACCTACGGGAACTAATAGTGTTCGTGTTGTAACAATGAACCAACAAAACGTTGTCTTATATGGTAAGTAGGTTGTTCAGTTTTGCCTGGTGTGAAATGTATATGTATTGTTGTGGTCTTAGGCAGCGTTGCCACTCCTAGGTGAATTCACCTTGATCTAGATTTTTTTTGGGTCCCATCTAGGTGTCATTTTCGTTCATTAGTTGAAGAACGCCACCTAGATTTCGCCCAAAATAGCCCCCAAATCGCCCACAGTAGCTCAAAAATAGCCCAATCGCCGATATCTTGGTATTTTTCAAAATTGAGAGTGGCAACGCTGGTCTTAAGTCTACGTTTGATTAGTCACTATATAAGAATAAATGATTTCTGGGAATTCAAAGAAAACGTTATAATACATAGTTGCAGATAATTTAAATGATGCTTAGTACGTGCTGAGGGATGAAACCGCTTTGTGTTCTATGACAGTGGCGTTCTTTGCTGTTCGAATGTCAAGTGGTCTATCGAAGTTATTATTATTCATAAATGTCACTATAGGGGGCCTACTTGAAAATGGTAAGAAGAAGCTGAGTTTTCTACATGAAATAGTCGGACCCTGTTCCTTAAGATGCATATAATCTTCTGTACGCCAGTTACGTGAAAGATCACATGTTCAGTATATGACTGGATTTCTTTCTAAATACCTATTAAGGTTTGTGGAACCAGTGGCGGCTCGATACTAGGGGATAGTGGGGTCCATTTCCACGAGAACCTTAAAAAAAAACAACAACCTGCTTTTCATGTCTCAGTCTTGTCTGCACTACTTAAATCTGTCAACTCAAGAGCAGTAAAGATGAACACTAAGCCATAGACATGATTATTAGTTTCTATCAACTAGCATAGTAAAGCTATGAGAAGGTCTACACTTGAAAGTAATTAACAGCACTTTGGTTTGATTTTTGAACCATGCACTTGAAAACTGGTGTTTGTCGTGTGCACCGGATACGCGGTTCTACTTCATATGGGTTATAATTAGGGTATATAGTATCCATAATTCTATATATCGTATTACATTGTTGTTTTTCTTGTGTGTTGGCTCTTCCAGGCTGTAATTTATCTGCCATTTGTTGTGACATTGTTTAATGTCTATTGTGTTTGAAATGTATCCTCTTCCATGATGCTATATTGCTTTCTCTCGCTATTGGCATCCTTTTACATGTATCTACTGGGCGTTTGTTGGTTTTTGAATATGTAGTTTTTATTTGTTTGTTTGTCTGGTTTTTTTTTTGTTCTTGTACTGACATTGTATGGACATTTTAAAATTTTTTTTGTTTTTTTTGTGTTTTGGTTTTTCCTTGTCATTCTAATTTGTTCTGGTTGTTATATGTTTTTGTTTTTCCTTGTCATTCTAATTTGCTCTGGTTGTTATATGTTTTTGTTTGTCCTTGTCATTCTAATTTGTTCTGGTTGTTATATGTTTTTGTTTGTCCTTGTCATTCTAATGTGTTCTGGTTGTTATATGTTTTTGTTTTTCCTTGTCATTCTCATTTGTTCTGGTTGTTATATGTTTTTGTTTAAATACAAATGATAAGGGTGGATTTAGGATAAGCCACAAATCTGGCCACTACAGACGTTGCAGGTACAAGTCCAATAGCCGTTGCTGATATGTAGCCAAGTAAAGTACCACCCCTATAGACACCAGGGATATTATAGGCTGTGATGTACGGTGTCTTGTCTGGTTTGTTGTTGCTTGTTGTAAGTGTAGATGTGATGTAGCTTCACAGATCTACAAACATGAGATATGACGTGGGAAGTCATAAACGTGTTAAACTGCTCTTGACGTTTCCATCATTTATTTTGACGATCCACAATGACAGATACGTTACATCCACATTACATAAGTCATAGACACGACAGTTCATGGTATTCAGCATAACAAAGTTCTTCGATGAATCTTCTATATATATATATATATATATATATATATATATATATATATATATATATATATATATATATATATATATATATATATATATATATATATATATATATATATATATATATATATATATATATATATATATATATATATATATATATATATATATATAAAAGCTGATGTAGATAATCCCAGCTTACTACAGCCTCAGCTTCATATCATCAATGTACATAAGTTTAACAATACTCCTCTCTGATGCTGGCAGATTAGATGTGCAAAATAAGTCTATTACTGGTCGCACGAGAATGGCGTTCGGGAGTACAGGGCAAGCTGACCTTTACAGGCATTCCTAAGTCTAGCCTCGACGTAGGTGCAATCGCTGGCATAGCGAAGTTCATAAAGTATAGAAACTTTTCTCTGGGCCTAGAGCGACCCGTGTACATATCAATCTCAGGTATGAAGATACCTGCGGTGTAATCCCTAGTAGAAGAACCTCTCCTTTTTGTAACAAGCAAGCGAGCAGAGAACGACAAATGTCAAACATCTAAGTAGATCAGAGTTCAATAAAGGAGGGTATTACCTTGCTTCGGAATCAACACCACAAAAACATACGCCTCCAGGCGTTTCCGAATCATCTAGGGAAAGGCCTCGTTAGCTAAACTAACTCACTAGAGGACTACAAATTCCCTATCAAAATCACAAACGTCCTCTCTGCTCAACACATCTTGTCGACTTCCTGACCGGAAGACTTTTTTAAAACTCCCTTAAAGTTCAGACATGCGCAGAACGCATACACCTGAGTAAGACTCAAAACGGGACGATGAGGAGACATTCCAAGCAAAGATATATGACCAAAATCACGCCTTATATGGACAGGGAATAAACATCAACTCTGGTTTCAATCATTCCAAGAAACAGTTGACCGATACTACCATATAAGGAGAATGACCTGACATCGATCGAAAAAATGGACCGGCGAGTCAAGACATAAGAGAAGGTAACCCCTATTGTAAAAAATGTAACTAGTCCAACAAGGGTTATCCACCTTCGACCAAAAAAATTTTAAGTGTACAATTCAGACAGATTAATTACACACAGTCTTAGAAAAATTATGTGCGTAACACATGGGTAGGTCAATTTTTAGTACAGTTTCTAGTGATGATGATGGTGATGATGATGGAGAGTTTTGTGTTCTCAAGTATTCCATGAGTGGTTTTCTGTGCTTTTCATATTTCTTTCAAGTTAGCACATAATGTGCTATGGTGTTCATCTCCAGACATGTTACACAGCAGGGTATCTCCACCATGAAATACCCTGTTCCTAGTTGAAGTCTAATCAGTTTTCTATTGCATCGTATTTTTGGTTCTACAGATATCTGAAGTGTTGTGTTGGATTTTTTAGCAGTTTATAGACGAGTCTGCCTTTCTTTCCAGTTTTCTGTCCGTCCCTTTGTTATAATATTTTTAATTATACTGTTTAATTATATATATATATATATATATATATATATATATATATATATATATATATATATATATATATATATATATCCCTTAGCATGATGAAATTCTGATAAGGGCTAGCCCTAGCTCTGAAAATGTCTATCTGTGCCGACATCTGTAATGATGACGATACATGTAAAATACGCATCTGCCCAACCCCAACGCTGTACGTGTGAACTGAGGGACAGAGATTTAGTTGTGTTCAAATCTCGTCTAACAAGTCTCAAGTCTTTTAGTACAAAAAAATGTGGTGTCCTTAACGGCAGTTTCAAGTCGAGTCTCACTTTTTATCTAGAGGTTCAGTGCATCTAAAACTGTTTGTAGCCACTATCGCATTTATTCACAAAATCACATCAATCAGTATAAATAATAATAGCAAATAATAAGCTCTAGTTTTAGTACTTTATTTACTGACTGCTTTTATTTGATCAAAGACTATTTGTGATATTTTTCCATAAAAGAACCCAGCAGTAGTGGTAATTTTTCAGTATTACATTTTAGAAATACTATCTCAGTTCGGCGAGTTCGTTCGTCAAAAGTGACAAGTCCCGAATTGAGTCGCTAATACCAAACTTCGAAATCGAGTCTCGAACTTGTCGTTATGGTGACTTAGTCCGACTCGAGTTGAAGTCGACTGACGAGTCGACAACACTTACTAAATCCATATTAAATGGCGTAGAGCACTTACAGGCAAAATCATACTATTTGAAGCTTATGTACAGTATTATTAAAAAAAAAAAAAAAAAAACTGGGGCCATTGCATCCCAGTCGATATTTACGGGGACTCGCTCTTAAATCTTGTTCTATATGTTTTTTGTGTAAAATTAAAAGGGGTGAAAGGTGGGGGTAGACCTATCTGAATTTCATATTAGTATTTAACCTAACCAGATTTGTACTAGACCTTTACAATTTTATCATACAATATGTATGCGTATGTATTACACACACATACTGCGATGCAGTTAACCGTAAGCATGATTGTAAAAAAAAAAAAGTTATTATCTCGCTCACAATAAATTACTTTGTCAAGTGGTGTGACTTTATGATGTGATGACGGTATGGAACTCGAAATTATATTGTGTACATATGAATGTTATTGCAAGATGGAAACAGCTAAGGTAGTGGGTTGTACAACTAGAAGGACTGATATATAAATATATACACACACATACATACATACATACATACATTATACTATGGAACATGTGTTGAGAATAGATATACCTAGAGAATTACTCAATATAGCAAAACAGTTGATAACAAGATCTAAAATTAATATATAAGAATCAATGATGGTGACTGGAAAAGGGTTAGTCTGATGGGGTATGTTGGGTTTTTTTTATTCGTTTTTTTATATTATTGTTTGTTTGTTTCTCCGAAAAGGGAGGTCACACACAAATACATTCATACAAATTTAGTTTTGATTTACTCTATTTGGACTGAGTAGAGGGGGGGAAGAAGGTACTATATTTGGGTATCGGAAACCTGACTTTATTTACTCGAATTAGTATACCATATGTCCTAATTATAACCCATCAAGGGTTGAACGGGATACTTTAAAAAAAATACTTACATATATATTTACACACCCATGCACACAACATATACTCTATAAATATCATTCAACCCAAAGCCTGCGCCAGGGAATAATGCGGCATGAAAACAATGCGAATGAATAGAAAAAAAAATGCTAAAAATGGATGGAGGTGAAACGAATGAAAGTTTACAAAGTTTTCTTAGATTATCTGGCAAGGAGTCTTCAACTTGGTATTAGCTGCAAAAGAGCGAGAAGCTCAGCAGCCCTAGTTAAACAACAACAACAACAACAACCTCTTATATTAGTGAAAGGAACTAAACAGCTGTACCCACAAATATTTAAATAAGCTGACCAGGAAAACTTTTCTTTGAAGCAGGCGAATATAAAGATAGATATCAACAAATATTATAAATTTACTGAAGAATATTATCTCTATTGTATTATTATTATTATCTCCATCGAGTAGTATAGTAATATGGAATGTTCAATTTATTCACAGTAATCGTACTCGCCCCATAATAAGCTTCCGGTTTCCTTCCGGAAATTTAAACACAACCAACACTGCCAGTGTCAACTCGACTTCAAGTTCGCATTACTCAGTTTGATCTTTGAAACCTTGATGGCACCGTTTTAAACTCCTTGTGTTATTTAATTGATACTATTATGGCTTTGGACAGAATAATCTATATCTTTCTTGTTATTCGGGGTGTCTTTGGTAAGTAAATATGCCTAGAACTCATTCTAACTTGATTCTTCTCGTCACCTCGGAGACAAGCCAGTAGTAACTTTTTCAAACTGCTTGTCTAATATCCTAATTGTCATGTCTGTTATCCTAATTGTCAGTTATCATCGGCATGTAGACATATTTATCCCACGTGGATTAATTTAAAATTTATTAGCCCTGCGTACAACCTTACTATAGTCGAAGGGGGTGAGAGACAGTAGTTCCATTTAGCCTAGCCTGTAAGGTTGAAATGAACAACAGTGGGTTAGCCTATATGTTCGACAGGGTCTTAAAAAAAAAAAAAATCTGAGATTCAGTAATAATTATTGGTAAGGATTGGGGGTTGGTGTAGGATAATAATAAAACCATAGCTTAATTTGGTTGAAATGAAGAACAGTAGGCCCTGTGTTCAATACGGCCTACAAAAATAAGGTAAATAGGAAGGATAGTGGAACAAGGTCTGCGATTTTTCCCAAACGTTATTGAAACTGAAAGTATAACCATATTGTTTCGACACAAAGTAAAATACCCACTTAACGCTAACCCGAACACCACCACCCTATTTCTGCTTGTTCGTGAGTGCATCTCCTCGGTTTAGAGGCTTTTTTCTTCCAGTGGTGCAAGCTCAAAAAAGCATCAGATTTTGGGTCAAGGTTAGCGCATGAAGTGCGGCAAAATTACAATGTGTCAGAATGATAGCAGACGTGTTCCGTTGTCAATACGTTCGGGCCTAGTTGGCAAAAAACATAAAAAAAATAAAAAGAAATCACCTATTACCGGGATTAATTCAATAAATAGAATAGTAGCCCTTTTCCTCCCCATGCACGTTATCACCATAATTTCACAAAACCGCCCAACCCCTCCCTTCACAATGCCTTAAAAAATTGCCTCAACTATATACCTGCACATTTACATATATCATCTTGTACGTAACCATGTAAGCGCCACAATTACATACATTATTCGTAATATGGGAGCCGCGCTAGCGTAGTGGTTACCACACCGCTCTGGCGACCGGGTGATCCAGGATCAAACCTGGGCGACGGCTTTTGAAGATTTTTCGTCGACCGGGATTTGGACTGGATTAACTCGAGACCTGGCCAGAACATTTGAAGGAGTGTCGTCGACCAGGGACTGGTGGCTCCTGAGCCGACCCAGCTCTAATGGGTACCTCCGAAATCGGCGAGTATCTGCCTGAATGGCGAGGGACACCTGTCTCTGTACAATTAAAAAGGGATACTCACGTAAAATCAATGTCAGGTTAGACATTAATAATAATAACCTGAGATTTCGCCTCGAGTATTAGCGGGCGTACGAAAAAAAAAAAAAATTCGTAATATTAGCCACTTGCCAAATATAGATCAATATGGCAGCCTCCAGTTCACTATCCTTCCCATCTGCAAAAATAATTAAGAGATGCAGTAATAAGAGGGTAGTGGTTAGGGTTAGGCTTAGAAATCCTAAACCTGGAATGACATTAAAAAAACACTTCTCACTGTTCTTTATTTTGACCTTTAATATTTTCTCTTCTGTGTGAGAAATCTGGTTACCAGAATTCATATGCACTTGTGTTAATGCCATAAGTCAAAGGAAAACATTTTAAATGGAGGTTTTTATGTTTGTTCTCTTTCTCGTTTTAGGAATAGTCATAGATCCCCAGAATGCTCAAACAGCGCCATCTGTTCACGTCCACTGTCTGGCCAGTAATGACATTATACAGATAAAAGATCCATTTAGACCATCTCAGTTTAATGACGCTAAGTTTGTTGCCATGGAATGGTATCAGTATTCAGATAATGGAACAAAGGAAATTCAGTTGCTTGAATTCATGAAAAATATGAAGACGCCAACAACATTCTTCCCCAGGTTCACAGTTTTTGAGTTCTGGGGTTTGCAGGTAAGAAACCTGATATTGTCTTCTGCTATCTAATATATAAAAGGCAGTGTATGTTTGTGCTTTATACAAATCTTTATGCCTTGAAATTTCTTTTTCAAATTTGTCAGTTACTCTTTAGGCTGTCCTGGGTAACTCAGTGAAGTTTTATTGACCAAATCATTTTAATTTTGAAGAAAAAATGTTAAAGTATTTTCATCGTTTTTTTTAAATGTACGAATAAAAGCTGAATCAAGGGAAATAACTTTATGTGACAAATAAAGGGAAATAATCAAAATGATAAACAGTCTTTCATATTTGCAATTAATATGCCAGTCTTTATTATTTACAATGCAATTTAAAATTGTTTATTATTCACTTATACTGTAAGTGAAAATAAAAAAAGTTTAGTTGTGTGTAGCACTTCTGTTTATTTGACTATATAAATTTAAAAGGATTAATTTTGAAAGGCGGAGTTTAAACCTAAACTCAAAGTGGATTCTCCTAGATGATATTCAACGGCTGTTTGTTCCTTATAAAACGTCGCTACTTTAGTTTCGCGCCCTTTCTCCTGACCCCCGCGGCAATAAATCTTTTTTAACAGGCGAGCACAGGTAGCACTTACTTTGATGGGAAATATCAGCTGACAGGTCCGAAAAAAAATGAAATTTAAACCAGTTTACATGCATTCCTGATAAGTGCAGGACTATAATAATTTTGTAGAAAAAACTTTGTGCAAAATACTATCTTTGTGTGGATTTTCATTGTTTTTTTTTGTTTGTTTTTTTTTGGTTTTGCAAAGCCGTTACAAAACAGCATCATCTGTTGTGGAAAATATTACCAAAGGTGGCACATTTACTAATTCAATATCTAAAAATCTTTGGAGTTCAAAATTATAAAAAAAATGTTCAGGAGAAATTTAAAGATTTTCACCACCTAATTTTATCTTCACATCACACAACAGAAATGGAATCCAGTGGAATCTGACTAAACAGCTTGATGTTCTGGATTTTGCAGATGACTTGGCTCTTCTGTCCCATAACCATAAGAGAAAATGAAAATTCTTGATGAGAGGTCACAAGTGGGCCTGAAAATACACAGGGAAAAGACAAAGATTATGAGAATAAGTACAAGAAATGATAACAAGATTGAACTTGAAGAAACACCACTAAAGGATGTAGAATCGTACACATATCTTGGTAGTAATATAGACAAAGTTGGAGGGACAGACAATGATATCAAAATAAGAATACAAAAAGCAAGAGACGCTTTCATTGCATTGGGAAACATATGGAGAACAAGAGAAATCAAGTCCAACACAAAAATAAGAATCTTCAACTCAAATGTCAAGTCAGTCCTATTGTATGGCTCTGAAACATGGAGAACAACAAAAACGACAACTAAAAAGCTACAAACTTTTATAAACTGGTGCTTGCGTAGAATAGAAGGACTGAAATGGTATGACAAAGTCACAAATGTGGAATTGATGACAAGAACCAGACAAGTGCCAGTGGAACAAGAGCTGAGAAGAAGACGCTGGCGATGGATAGGACACACATTGAGGAAATCTGTTTATAGCATTACAAGGCAGTCCTTGTTCTGGAATCCACAGGGAAAGAGGCAGAGGTAGACCAAAAAAAAAACATGGAAAAGAGAACTGGATACAGAGGTGAAAATGAGGAAAACATGGAAAGAACTTGAGCGGATGGCACGGGTCAGGAAGACTTGGCATGTGTTTGTTGAAGGCCTATGCTCCTCAGGGAGCTAAAGGGTATTGATTGATTGATTGAATTTCATCTTCGCAGCCCGCCGCGTTAATGTAGGGTAGTCAGTTTCATAGGTAAGGGATAACAAAAACAGACGCAGGATGGGGCAGAAAGAAAATGGACAACAGAGATTATGTGTGAGTGGGTGCATGTGGAAGTAGAGTTTGTCGGAGAAGAGGGACAAAGGCTAGAGATGCCATTGGCAAGTATTAACAATTTATTTGGCCTTATTTGTGGGCTCCTCTGTGACTACAAGAGGAAAGGCTTATTGGGGGTACAATATGACTGTATACCAGAAGATGAAGTATGGCTTAAAACTGGGGGAGGCAATAAAAAGGAAGTTTGAAAGTGCAGATAGTGAATTAAGAGAAATTAAATTCTAGAACTAATACCATCCTATTAAGCAATGGCTAGCGTCAAAGACACATATAATAATTTAGGAATATTTATGAATGGTATGACAGTTCAGTCAATAAAAGATTTAGAGTGGGAAAGAGGAACAGTGTTTTTTTGTTTGTTCAAGGATTTTGACTTTTTGATGAAAATGTATGGTTTGTCCAGAGCTCAAGGAACATACCCACGTCTTTGATGTCTCCAGTCAAATAAGATGATTAAGACATCAGTCCAACACAGAACTTTCAAACAAAAAAGTCCGGCCATGTCGATGAGACATTACAAGAGATTTATGAAATTTGGAAAAGGAAATAAAAAAACAAGTGGCACGTTACCACAATTCTTTACATAAACCAATGTTTGAAAT
This sequence comes from Oreohelix idahoensis, assembly GCA_024509875.1. Classification (NCBI taxonomy): domain Eukaryota; kingdom Metazoa; phylum Mollusca; class Gastropoda; order Stylommatophora; family Oreohelicidae; genus Oreohelix; species Oreohelix idahoensis. The sequence continues at coordinate 288,460 of JAMPIV010015901.1, forward strand.
TGAAAATGTGTTTCCTCTTTACCTTCACATTTTATTAGTCATCGTTTTAAAATACCACCAACTTCTAGAACAGGTAGCTGTAAGTACCCGGCGTTGCCCAATATTTAAAAAAAATTTGTTTTTAAAGGTTTATGAAACTTCTGAAAATGTAACCATTACAAATGATTTTTATGAATTTATGTTCTTTGTTCTTTTCATTCACATACGTTACAATTAAGATATTTGAATACATCATGTCATATTTACATGTCATATCATTGTTTTGTAAATTTATTAATGCAACATTATGTCCAGTGCTTTTTTATAAACAATATTTTTGGTGTTGCCCACTCTGGAGCAAGCAACATACAGCTGTCCGTGTGAAAAGCACGGACTTTCTAAGTTAATGCCCGCTGCCTTAAGTGACTGTCCTTGGGCCTTGTTTATTGTCATTGCAAATGCAAGTTGCACAGGATATTGCTGTCGCGTAAAATCAAAAGACATGTCAATGGGAGGAATGCATCTTCTCCTCTGGCACAACCTGTTGATATTGTTGCTTCTATCACATTTGGCATGAGGTTCTTAACGCATAATCTGGTTCCAGTACATCATTTAGGTGGATCATGGTTTCACAGTAATATTACAGTAAGACTGATCTGACATATTTTTGTTGGATTCATGCATACATTCCAACCCCCAGAGAAGAAAAACCTGTACAAAAAATCATACAAAGACTGAAAAAAAAAAACTTATCAAAAGAGTTTTAATTCATTTTAAAAATATTTTCAATCAGAGTGGGCTGCATTGTAGTTGAGACATGCACCCTTTGCCTTTTTACATAAGTCTTCACTTGTTTTAAAATACAAACAAGTGTCTGAGTTTATTTAACACTATCAAACTTGAGGTCTCATATCAGTTGAAAAAGGCTGCTTGATTTTATTGGGTGACTTTTTTTAATGCATATGACCTATCATCTCATTGAATCTGATGACGTGAATATTGACCAAATGTGGCGCACGAGGTGATAAATAAATATGTATATATTAATATAGATTAGATATATTAATAATTAGACAAAAACACCTGTACAAAAAGTATGTACAGCTGAAAACAAAAAAAAAACTTGTACAAAATATGGGTAACCTATACTAGTTGGCATGTATGATTTATGCCTTTTCTGTTCTTATTTTGATGTCATTATTGATTCCTCCAACTTTATCTATATTGCAACCAAGATATTTGTACAATAACACATCTTGTAAGGATGTATCTCTCAGTACCATCTGGCTGTCTAAACTGTTTAATATATAGGATTTTCTTGTTCGTTTACACATTGTCCATGATTAACTTCCATATGCCAGTTTGTATAACTATTACTATTACAGTAGAACTCCATTTATCCGAACCCCAATTATCCGAACATCCAATTATCCGAACACTTTTTCCAGAAAAAAAAAAAAAAAAATCAATCGCCACCAGTCACGTTAGACTACATTTCTGAATCTTTTCATGCGGCAAGCTTCAAATGGGTGCGAACAATTTGTAGAGGATGGGATGGGCTAATGGTCGGTCGCTTACGTACAGGAAGTCAGTTAGATCATAAAGTCAGTTAATATCTGGTTTACCAATCCAGTGTATGTGTGCGTTCTAGGCAGAACACTGGCTAAACAGACAGTTCAACTTAAAATAATTGTGTCTGCTACTACAGCAGAATAATTTTGGTGTACAGGTATTTCTCTGTGCGATATGGCATCTTCCAGTAGGCCTAAAGCATATAAAAGGAACCGCAATGTTTTGTCAATTGAAACGAAAACAGAAATTATCAAGAGACTAGGAAAAGGTGAAACTGTGTCTTCACTTGCGAGGATTTTCAATGTTGGGAAAGCTACCGTCTCTGACATCAAAAGTAAAAAGGATAAAATTATGAGTTTTGCATCGAAATTGGAGAGTGAAAATGGGTCGAAGAAACGTAAAACCATGAGAAATGCGAAATATTTGAAATTGGAAGAGGCTTTGTATATATGGTGTCTGCAAAGAAGAAGCAAATCGGAACCTATCTCTGGCTCTCTATAGTGTGAAAAGGCACTTCAGTTCAACAATCAGCTTGACGGTCCTCCTGACTTTAAATCTCGTCGTGGCATACGAGAACTGGAGATTCAAGGGTAATCTTTATCTAGCGATGCAACTGCCGCTGAAAATTTTAAAGAAACATTCTTGGCTTTTTTGGAAGAAGAAGGTTATTCACTCGATGATGTGTATAATGCCGATGAGACTGGCTTATACTGGAAATCATTGCCTCAAAAATCACTTGCATCTCAGCGCGAAGCAGCTGCCCCTGGGTTTAAAAAGTGCAAAGAGAGAGTAACAATTTTGGTAGCCGCGAATGCCAATGGAAGTCATCGTTTACCGGTGCTAATGATCGGCAAAGCCAAAAAACCATGTTGTTTACAGAATGTGACATGTCTCCCATTGTGCTACAAAGCACAGAAGAGTGCTTGGATGAATAGTGAAATATTTCTTGATTGGTATACAAATCAGTTCATCCCAAATGTGAAGAGGTTGAGAGAACAAGAAAAGAAAACTGGAAAAGTAATTCTTCTACTGGACAATACACCATCTCATCCAGAGACGGATACATTGAATGCAGTTGATGCAAATTGTAAAGTAATTTTTCTGCCTCCCAATGTAACAGCACTGATTCAACCAGTGGAGCAGGGTGTTATAGCAAAGCTTAAAAAGATGTACAAGAAGGAAGTCCTGCGTCGTTTATTGTTGGCTGAAGATGAAGAAAGTGTGGTGGCGTTTTCCAAAAAGCTTAATCTCAAAGACTGCTGCTATATGTTAGCTGATGCTTGGACCACCCTGTCACCAGATAATCTCAACAAGGCTTGGAATAGATTGCTTGGGAAAAAAGGAGGAAATGAAACTACTGCAGTGGACACAAATGATGATTGTATAAATGAAGTTGTGGAACTGTTTCAATGCCCGGATTTTCGGACTGTGACAAAGATGATGCCCACATGTGGCTAGAAGATGATAATGATTCTGGTTTTCAGTTTTTGAATGATGAAGAAATTTTATCTTTTGTGCAAAAAGAAAACCAAATACATGTAGTGACCGATGACGAAGACTCCTCAGAAGTACATGATGTAATTGTAGATTATGAAGAAAACCTAAAACGTCGACCAAGTCCTGAAGAGGCCTTTATAGCACTAGAATCAGCGATGGCTTGGTACGAGCAAGAAGATGACAGCTGTCCTACACAGCTTCTGCTGTTGAAGAGAATGCGGGACTTAGGAACCAAAAGGAGACTATCCAGTTTGGTGCAAAAGAGGATTCCTCATTATTTTAAATAGTGGGCTACATCTGTGCAAGTACATGTATACGTAAGTTGCGACTGGTTTTGAATCGTTTGTAATGTTATTTTGAAAACATTTCTCTTTCTTAAAAAAAAAAAATTAATACAAGTAGTACATGCACTGCAGTGTAATGACAGATTTTGGTGATACAGTAATCTAATACAGTGTGGGTATTATTATTACAGTACAAGTAAATATGTTTTATAGTGTATTTTCCTTGTGATGGTTAATTATTTTTAGAAATATGTGTACATGTACTTACTTACTTACTTAGTCGTTCCTCTTCTACCGTGAGGTGTAGAGGTTTGGAAGAGAGAGCGCCAGACTATTCTATCAGCTGTCTTCTTCCTGGCCTGGTTCCATTCTAGTCCTCGGTCCTTCAAAGATTGTCTAATGTTGTCCTCCCAGCGGACTCTGGGTCGTCCTGGAGGTCTGGATCCCTGGCTCTTTGTTTCCCATGCTTGTCGTGGTAGCCGATCTTCTCCCATTCTGCAGACATGGCCAAACCATCTTAGTTGGGACTGTTCTATTTGGGTCTGCAGCGGGTGGGATTTTAGGCCTTGACGTATCGTCTGGTTGCGGACCATGTCTCTTCTTGTTACTTCAACCACCTTCCTCAGATACCTCATTTCTGAGGTTTGGATCTGGCTTTTGTGGTTGTAGTCATTGCCCATGACTCGCATCCATATGTCAAGACTGGGACATAGGTGGAGCGGTATACAGCCATCTTCGTTTTCTTACCAACCTCTTTCTTGCTGAGGAATCCTCGATTTATGGCCTGATAAAGTCTCCCAGCCGCTGCTTTTCGAGTGGCCAACTCTTCTTTGATGCCCCCCTTTCGGTCTATAATAGCTCCGAGATATTTAAAGTGGTCGACCTGCTCCAGGACCTGTTCTCCCAACTTAATCTGATGTTTTCTTTCTTCTCGTGATATCACCATGGATTTTGTTTTAGAGCTGCTTATGACCATCCCTCTCTTCTCCAGCTCTTCCTTCCAGACTTGCAGGTTGGATTGGAGATGTGTCTCTGATTTAGCAATCAGGACAACATCATCAGCAAATGCTAGCTCTGAAATACAGACCTGTCTCATCTTCCAGTACCCCACTGAATACTTTCTTGTTCTCTCCTTACATGCCTTGATGACATCGTCCATGAGAAGTATGAAAAGATAAGGTGACAGGATATCGCCTTGTCTTACACCAGTGGTGGTCTTGAACTCTTCTGACTTATAGTTTGCTGTCCTCACATAATTTCTGCAAGACTTGTAGAAGCTCTGTATAGCATGTATCAGAGGTGCTGGAATGTTCTTCCTTGCCAAACAGTCCCAAAGTTTGCTCCAGGGGACCCTGTCAAACGCCTTTTCCAGATCTATGAAACAAAGATGGATCTCACTCTTGTACTCAAGGGCCTTTTCACTCAGCTGCCTGAGTGTGAAGATTAGGTCTTGAGTACTTCGGTTTGCTCGGAATCCGCACTGGGCTTCATCCAATTGTGGCTCAGCTAGGCATCGGAGTCTCTGCTCTAGGATTCTAGAGTAGATTTTACCAGGGACACTGAGAAGGGATATGCCTCTGTGGTTTCCACATTGTCGATTGTCACCCTTTTTGAAAATCGGTGTTATGATGGCAATCTCCCAATCCTTTGGTATGGCCTTGTTGCACCATGCTGCTTGTAGGACCCTTAGGAGTAATAGGTCGCCTGATGCTCCCATGTACTTAACCATTTCTGGTGTTATACCATCATGCCCTGCTGCTTTGCCCATCTTGATTTTTTCCAGTGCTGCCTTCAGTTCTTCCATCTTTATGTCATCTTCATCACCATTTGTATCCTCTTCTGTGCTAGTGGTTATCATTTCTGATGCTCTACCTTGCTCACCATCAAGGAGTTCTGAGAAATATTCTTTCCATCTTTCCATTACTTCCTTCGGGGCAGTAAGCAATTTGCCTTGCTTGTCCTTTATAAATTTAAGAGGACATTGTTTTTCCTTCCTCATGTTCTTTAGGGTCTTATAGAACAATTTCTGGTTTTCTTGCGCATCCTTTTCTAGCTTTTCTCCAAATTCTTCCCAGGACTTCTGTTTTGCTGCTAGCACCTTGTTCTTTGCTTCTGTTCTGAGTATCACATATTCCCTATATTTCTCTCTATTTGTCCTGCTGTGTTTTTAGCTCCCAAGTATTGTTTCCATGCCATTTTCTTCTCTCTTATTTTCTCTTTGACTTCTTCTGTCCACCAAGGTGTCCTCTTTCTCTTGTTCCCAAGTCGGACTTCACCACATGCTTCTGCAGCAGCTGTCTTTATGATGTCCTTGAATTTAAGCCACAGGGTTTCCAAGTCATCAGGTTGTTCTTCTGTGTTTCTCACCGCTGTAGCAATAAGCCCCTGATATCTGGTCTTAATTTCTGGATCTTTCAGCTTGTAGGTCTTAATGCTCATTTCTTCCGTTCGTTCGTTTACTTGGTTTCTTGCGTGGTGCTGGGCAGTTCCTAGGCTGAGCAACTCTTTCAGTTGTTCTTTTAATTGTAAGCAGGTAGTGATCACTTCCAATCTCTGGCCCCCTCCAGACTCTAGCATCCCGGACATATTTGAATGAGCTCCTCCTAACAATGGCATAGTCGATCACTGACTTCTCATTCTTTGTTGGTTCACACCTAGTATATGCATGTATGCGCTTATGGGGGAACTTTGTGTTGGTAATGATCAGATTCTGCTCACTGCAGAATCTGAGGAGTCGCTTTCCATTGTCATTGAGAGTATCTTCTCCATATCTTCCGATAACTCCACCCCATCTAGCATGGTCATTTCCAACTCTGGCATTGAAATCTCCGAGCATGATAATTTCATCTAGGCAGTCATCCACTGTCCTTTGAAGCAGCTCGAAGAATTCTTCCTTGACCTCTGCTCTCTCATCCTCATTTGGCCCATACACTATGACCAGGTTGACTATGGTTTCTCCTTCTTTTAGTTTTACAACCATAATGCGCTCCGAGACAAAGTTCCATCCCTTGATACTATCTTTCTGGTTTTTGGCCACAATGCAACCCACGCCCCCTTTAGCTCTTTCAGATGTGGGTACACCACTGTATAGCAGAGTGTTGCCATCGAGATCCATGACTCCTTGTCCCTTTTTCTTTGTTTCGGTAATAGCCAGGATTTCTAGTTTTGCTTTCCTCATCTCTTCCATCAGCTCCTCTTCTTTCCCATTTATACTTCTTGTGTTCCATGTTCCATAAGTCGTAGTCCGTAGTCCGTTCCAGTTCGTCGCCTTTAAAATCAGTCCGGTTTTCTCTCTTATATTGCTTGTAATCATAGTTTTAGACAAACAGGTGATTGGCCTGTTGTGCCTTTGCATGGTGGAGGGGCTGCCTCCTTACGGCCTCCATGCAGGCCGCCCTCCTCCTTTTTCATCCGGGCTTGGGACCGGCATAGGCGGAGTTTGTGTACATGTACTCGATACATTATGTAATCCAATTATCCGAACATTTGATTATCCGAACGATGCTCGGTCCCATGGGGTTCGGATAAATGGAGTTCTACTGTATTAATTTATTATTGTTTTCTTTTTCTTTGATGGTTTGATTTCCCAGATCATTGTATCCTACCATTATATCAAAAAGTGTTAGCCGTACCAGTATTTAATAATTGGTTTTATTATCTTTACAGATAAATAATGTTGAACTTAATGACTCTGCCACATACAAGGCTAAGTTGGTTCATCTGTCTCAGAATGTAGAGTGGTCTGTCCAGATAACAGTTGTCAGTAAGTATAAGTGAATGGCTGAGTGAATATTATTTTTTTATTCCTTCATGACACCGAACCGTCACAATAGTTAAACCCAGTGTAACATACCTCTGGAGGCCGTAAGGAGGCAGCCCCTCCACCATGCAAAGGCACAACAGGCCAATCACCTGTTTGCTTTAAACTATGATTACGAGTAATATAATTGAGAAAACCGGACTGATTCTAAAGGCGATGAACTGGAACGGACTACAACTTATGGAACTTGGAACACAAGAAGTATAAATGGGAAAGAAGATAAGCTGGTGGAAGAGATGAGGAAAGCAAAACTAGAAATCCTGGCTATTACAGAAACAAAGAAAAAGGGACAAGGAGTCATGGATCTCGATGACAATACGCTGCTATACAGTGGTGTACCCACATCTGAAAGAGCTAAAGGGCGTGGGTTACATTGTGGCCAAAAACCAGAAAGATAGTATCAAGGGATGGAACTTTGTCTCGGAGCGCATTATGGTTGTAAAACTAAAAGAAGGAGAAACCATAGTCAACCTGGTCATAGTGTATGGGCCAAATGAGGATAAGAGAGCAGAGGTCAAGGAGGAATTCTTCGAGCTGCTTCAAAGGACAGTGGATGACTGCCTAGATGAAATTATCATGCTTGGAGATTTCAATGCCAGAGTTGGAAATGACCATGCTAGATGGGGTGGAGTTATCGGAAGATATGGAGAAGATACTCTCAATGACAATGGAAAGCGACTCCTTAGATTCTGCAGTGAGCAGAATCTGATCATTACCAACACAAAGTTCCCCCATAAGCGCATACATGCATACACTAGGTTTGAACCAACAAAGAATGAGAAGTCAGTGATCGACTATGCCATTGTTAGGAGAAGCTCATTCAAATATGTCCGGGATGCTAGAGTCTGGAGGGGGCCAGAGATTGGAAGTGATCACTACCTGCTTACAATCAAAAGAACAACTGAAAGAGTTGCTCAGCCTAGGAACTGTCCAGCATCACGCAAGAAACCAAGTAAACGAACAGGAGAAATGAGCATTAAGACCTTCAAGCTGAGAGAGCCAGAAATTAAGACCAGATATCAGGGGCTTATTTCTGCAGCTGTGAGCAACACAGAAGAACAACCTGATGACTTGGAAACCCTCTGGCTTAAATTCAAGGACATCATAAAGACAGCTGCTACATAAGCATGTGGTGAAGTCCAACTTGGGAACAAGAGAAAGAGGACACCTTGGTGGACAGAGGAAGTCAAAGAGATAATAAGAGAGAAGAAAATGGCATGGAAACAATACTTAGGAGCTAAAAACACAACAGGACAAATAAAGAAATATAGAGAATATGTGATACTCAGAACAGAAGCAAAGAACAAGGTGCTAGCAGCAAAACAGAAGTCCTGGGAAGAATTTGGAGAAAAGCTAGAAAAAGATGCACAAGAAAACCAGAAATTGTTCTATAAGACCCTAAAAAACATGAGGAAGGAAAAACAATGCCCTCTCAAATTTATAAAGGACAAGCAAGGCAAATTGCTTACTGCCCCGAAGGAAGTAATGGAAAGATGGAAAGAATATTTCTCAGAACTCCTTGATGGTGAGCAAGGTCAAGCATCAGAAATGATAACCACTAGCACAGAAGAGGAAACAAATGGTGATGAAGATGACATAAAGATGGAAGAACTGAAGGCAGCACTGGATAAAATCAAGATGGGCAAAGCAGCAGGGCATGATGGTATAACACCAGAAATGGTTAAGTACATGGGAGCATCAGGCGACCTATTACTCTTAAGGGGGCATATACACCCAGAAAAAGACAAAAAAGGTTATTTTTGATTTTCATATAATAATTGTGTTTTAAATATTTATAAGCCTTTTTACTTTGATATTCTTTTTGAATTATGTGTTTATCTGTAATAGTTTATGAGTTATCAATGTTCAAAGAGAATCAGATAAGTGTTTTAACATTTTAAAAACTAAACTTTAACGAAAACAGGGCTTGCGATTCACAGTTCCGGTGATATTTTCTACAATTTTAAAGCTATAGCCTTCAAATTTTGCACACTTATAGCCCATGTTATCCTTTATGGCATGAACCTCCACTTTTTTCTTACATGGTATAGAAACAGAGATATTGCTATACAAAGTTCTAAATTTGTGCTATTTAAAAGGGTCATATTGCAAGAGCCATATCTACAAAACTCATTGGGGTAGACATTTTTGGGTGGTTCACGCCATAGGTAGGGATGTTATGCACATCATCTGTTGGTTTGGCATTCTTTGCACCTTTTATGTGAGTGAAATTCATTCCCAGGTGCACTGGGGGTTTTCCTTTCTTTTTTTTTTCATCACTTCATGTTAATTAATTATTTTCACATAAAACATTAAAATTTATAATGTAAACTTTGTTCATCATAAAATATAATATCTCTTGTAACATGAGGCCAAATTTTATGTCAACAAGTTTGTTAGTTATTTTTCTGTTAATTTTTTAAAAAGATAACCCATTTCTGGGTGGGTGTTCCCCCTTAAGGGTCCTACAGGCAGCGTGATGCAACAAGACCATACCAAAGGACTGGGAGATTGCCATCATAACACCAATTTTCAAAAAGGGTGACAATCGACAATGTGGAAACCATAGAGGCATATCCCTTCTCAGTGTCCCTGGTAAAATCTACTCTAGAATCCTAGAGCAGAGACTCCAACGCCTAGCTGAGCCACAATTGAATGAGGTCCAGTGCGGATTCCGAGCAAACCGAAGTACTCAAGACCTAATCTTCACACTCAGACAGCTGAGTGAAAAGGTCCTTGAGTATAAGAGTGAGATCCATCTTTGTTTCATAGATCTGGAAAAGGCATTTGACAGGGTCCCCTGGAGCAAACTTTGGGACTGTTTCGCAAGGAAGAACATTCCAGCACCTCTGATTCATGCTATACAGAGCTTCTACAAGTCTTGCAGAAATTATGTGAGGACAGCAAACCATAAGTCAGAAGAGTTCAGGACCACCACTGGTGTAAGACAAGGTGATATCCTGTCACCTTATCTTTTCGTACTCCTCATGGACGATGTTATCAAGTCATGTAAGGAGAGAACAAGAAAGTATTCAGTGGGGTACTGGAAGATGAGACAGGTCTGTATTTCAGAACTGGCATTTGCTGATGATGTATCCCTGATTGCTAAATCAGAGGCACATCTCCAATCCAACCTGCAGGTCTGGAAGGAAGAGCTGGAGAAGAGAGGGATGGTCATAAGCAGCTCTAAAACAAAATCCATGGTGATATCACGAGAAGAAAGAAGACATCAGATTAAGCTGGGAGAACAGGTCCTGGAGCAGGTCGACCACTTTAAATATCTCAGAGCTATTATAGACCGAAAGGGAGGCATCAAAGAAGAGTTGGCCACTTGAAAAGCAGCAGCTGGGAGACTTTTTCAGGCCATAAATCGAGGATTCGTCAGCAAGAGAGAGATTGGTAAGAAAACGAAGATGGCTGTATACCGCTCCACCTTTGTCCCAGTCTTGACATATGGATGCGAGTCATGGGCAATGACTACAACCCATAAAAGCCAGATCCAAACCTCAGAAATGAGGTATCTGAGGAAGGTGGTTGAAGTAACAAGAAGAGACATGGTCCACAACCAGACGATACGTCAAGGCCTAAAATCCCACCCTCTGCAGACCCAACTAGAACAGTCCCAACTAAGATGGTTTGGCTATGTCTGCAGAATGGGAGAAGATCGGCTACCACGACAAGCATGGGAAACAAAGAGCCAGGGATCCAGACCCCCAGGATGACCCAGAGTCCGCTGGGAGGACAACATTAGACAATCTTTGAAGGACCGAGGACTAGAATGGAACCAGGCCAGGAGGAAGACAGCCGATAGGATAGTCTGGCGCTCTCTCTTCCAAACCTCTACACCTGACGGTAGAAGAGGAACGACTAAGTAACATACCTCACAGAAGAACATTTTGGTGTGATTTCTTTAACACTGTCTATATACCTTCCAATGGGGCATGTCTCATGGAAAGAGAAGAAAACAGATTAAGAGGTCCTAGGAATGTGTTACGACTTAGAGGTGACGAATACAAATATGACAGTTGATTTTGTAGAGTACATCGTGCTATGTAACGCGAATGATAATGGGCAGTCATTCAGGACAAAATCTGATAGGTACAACATGAGCCGGCAAGTGGCAGGTCCACAGCAAACATGGCAAAAGTTTATTCTCATAAAACTGGCTCCATCAAGTAATAATATATGTGGCATGGAAGAATGTATCAACAATGTAGTTCTTCATAATCAGTCTTCTGTCCATAAATCTCAATCATAGGCATCTTATAATAAGTGGCAATGAAATATAATATAATCCTCTCCTCTCCTTAATTCTGGCTGTTGTGTCTAGAGGTTCGTGTAGACCATGAAGACCGAAGCGGCAGAAATATTCATGACAAAATCTTAGATGCATTATTCGAAAAAATACTCCTTGGATATGGTAATAACTTCTGGGTAAGTTAATGTACCATTCTGCATAATATCAAGTAAGTGGCGGCCTCCGAAATAACAATGCCACTGAACATCAGAATAGAAGTCTCCACAATCTTAAGGAGCTTGAAAAAAGTACGTCTACTCCGGACGACTGACCATTAGAATGCAAAAGCACTTGATATATTATGTCATTAGTGACCGGTGACGTATCAAGTTATGTCGCATAGATCTATTACAGCCGTTATGAAGATGGCACCTGATGATGATTCACCTTCCTATCAAGTATCCCCATGCCACGTGGCCAGATTTCTGCTGTTGAAGGATTGTTGTGATGGTAGCTTATTTGGCTTCATGTTGATGAGATGTCCTTACTGTTTTATTTTCTAACTCTACATTTAGCTGATGCATAGGGTTGTCATTGCGAGCTTTCTGATATCTTTGTTCATCTTTCTATCTCTTATGGTGACTTTTGCAGCTTTTCACAGACATATCATCTCACTTATTATGATCTTCCTCTCCCTTCTCCTGTGCTTTAGATTAGTGGCTGTATTTGACACCAGTAGTAGTTAGTTGGTATGAATATGCTGTTTATCAGCAAAGACAGTAACAATCTATCTCTTGAAGTCCACCCCATGTCCTTGTTGGAGATGGTAACAATTTAAGTAGGGGATTGTGAGGGTACGAGTCCCTACTGCATGTGAGGGTACGAGTCACTACTACATGTGAGGGTACGAGTCACTATTACATGTGAGGGTACGAGTCACTACTACATGTGAGGGTACGAGTCACTACTACATGTGAGGGTACGAGTCACTACTACATGTGAGGGTACGAGTCACTACTACATGTGAGGGTACAAGTCATTACTACATGTGAGGGTACGAGTCATTACTACATGTGATGGGCAGGATGTATGTGGGAAGATCTAGAAGTGTATGCACTCACAGCAAGAGCCATACACCTTCATCAGGCTTAACGTCCAAGGAATGATTCATGATAAATAAATGCACACCAACGGCTAGTTCAGTCTCCACAAGTTTATATAACAAGTCACAAATCACGTAGGGCCATATACAGTCACAAGCACTATAACAAAAATCCATAACACTTCACATCCACATTGGTTAACCAGCACACTGCTCCAGCGATCTTCTTCATGAACCAAGAACTTCACAAAAATCAGCGGCCCTCTCAATAACACTTCTCTTCCCACTCGCTACTCGTCGCCAACTGCCTGTTTCAGCACACTTCACTGCCCATTCATTCCCCGCTACCAACGTTTAAAAATACCAGTGAATTCCTTACACACGTTGCTGAACACAATTTACTGCCATACAATTTACTACTTGGGTGGATTGGTTTTTAAGGACTATCTTCATTGCACACGGACAACGCCATCACTGCTCCGATCTCCTCCCTTAGATCACTTAAGGAGGATCTCATCGCAGTGCACGAACTCCGTAGCATCGGCGAGAATCCCAATGTGTGTATATACTGTATAGGAATCACACATTCTATAAATATTTCTTTGTGGTGGGTAGGTTTCCTAATTTTTAAATTTTGCCAGGGCAGCGGCCTTATGGCCTACTCTTTACGATTTTCCAGCTGCCGTGGGATTTTTAACGTGCGCAACTTGCACACGGGACCTCCTATTTTTTTGCCCTTATCCAAGAAGGCTAAGTATCCGATCTCACTACCCATGAGACCAGGGGGGAGTATGACATAATTAGGACCACTGGTTCTGAAAAAAATATTTCCATAAATTATAATCCCTCAACTGGGATTTGAACCCGGTACCTCTCGAATATTAGGTGGACGCCATACCTCTTAGCCACTCCGACCCCCACTTGGGTGAATACTAGCTCACAACACTAATTGTTGCAAAATCTCAACAGCAAATGTACCCATTGATGTGCAGATACAATTTGTTGTTGCCCTACGAGACGCCACTAGGCGTGATGGCCACTGACTGCTTTGACGGTCGGCGGCTAAGGATCAAAGAAGAAGAAGAATGTGCAGACACGTGCATACCAAAAATAGCTCTCACCAGAGCAGAGGACTATACATTCAGCAGACAAACTAAATAAACACTCCTTGACAAGGATCAGCATGTCATGTGACGGTGTACTCTCCATAGAAAAAAAAAAGCGAGTTGCGTGATACTGTGGTTTCCGGTGCGCCTTCTGGCCCAGTATCTATGACTTTAGCACCTGTTCAACGGGAGAGTGGGCTCATCCCTAATCTGTTTATGTTCCCAGTAGTAGACTATTCGCAAGCAGCCTGGGGGTGTCACTGCTCTGCGCGGACCTTGTTTACCGAGGCGGCGTCCGAGCTCGTATGGTGAAAATATGGTTGCGTTATCTTCAAAATAGCCCTGTCTTTCCCATGGCTTTTCTGCCATCCTGCAACTTTGAGTTAGGGAGTTCTGAGCTCCAGTCTCTTTCCCAGGCATTTTATCCTGGCCTGGCACGCGTACAGAGGACCCCACTTCTGGTTCTAAGTTAGCAGTTGGGGATAGGTGGGGTAGCACACTGTGCATTCCCCGTCATCCAGGGGGCTCTCCAACTATGCAGAGCTTGCACAATGCTGTGCTCTGGTTCTGGGCTCTCCCAAGGAATCCTCACGTCCTGCACAGAGCCACTTCCAGATACCCACCACCTGCCAACCCTCCATTGTAGAAATCCCCTGCATGCGGCCATCCAGTCAAGAGCCAGTATTAAGTCTGGTGCCCAAGTGATCCCCCCAAGCTCAGTGTGCAATGCTGGGTTCTCATCATGCTGCAACACAGGGGGGATTGGGATGCTCAGCCATCTCTCTCAACTCTGCACCGATAAGTGACATTGGGGACTTAACTGTGCCTCAGTACTGGGAGGCCCCGTTTCCGGGTACACCACACACAGCCAATTGAGGCAACGGTTGCCGTGGGCGTGTCTTCAGTGGGGAAGTTGTGGAGTCTTCCTGTCCATGTTCTTGCACATCCTAACACTGCCCGCAAGACATCGGAGGTTTGGAGAGTGGCCTTCTCTGCTTTTTTGAGCCGGGGTGGGCTCCCCGGGCAAGTCTCGATGGGGATCGGGACGTGTCCACGCGCCAGTGGGCCCAGCATCGGCCGCATCTGATGGAGGACTTGCTCTGCCAGGTTTGATGTGGATTTCCTACCGCCCCGGGTAGAAGCCAGAAGTGTACTGTGCCAGCTCTGGGGGAGATAAAGGGGGTGTTTCTGTGTCTCCTTGTGATACGTAGCCAAGGTAGGGCTCACAGTGCTCTTTCCCCGCCACCAAATTGCCTGCTGGTTACGCCGAGTTCTCCGAGGCTCTAGGCATGTGACCAAGAGTTGAAGGCAATAGGATCGTCAAGTCCTGAGTCTCTGTGCCTGTACGATGGGTTCCGATCTTCAGGGAGCAGTCCACACTCGTTCGCACTCCCAAGACTTGTTCAGTATCCATCTGGCTCCTTCCCACCCACAGAGGGCGTGTACGGTGTAGTGCACCGGTTTTATTATCGAGGTTTGCTCCTCTAGATCCGTTGTGTTTAGCCTGAGGATTCGCACCCTCAGTTACCAGGACTACCTCGAGGAGGGTGTGGCTCTTCACCACGCACAACGATCTTGGGGTATGAGAGGTTTTGCTAGGCCAAGAGACTAACACCGCAATGGTCGCTCCTTTCATGAACAAGAATTCACTAGGCCTAGGGTGAAGCAAGGGGGGAAACCCACTACCCACAACACCAGCACATCATACCCCCTGTCTGTAAAAGACTTTGCCCCAGCATGTCATGTGATAAACAGTATAGCAAATTCATTGTGTAAACAAAATGCTAGAGACACCACTGCTGCAACAATACGGGCTTTCATGCATTCTTCCTGGGGGGGGGGGGGGACTGCTCCATAAGGAGCAACAACAAAAAATGAATAAAAAGAGGAGATAATTTGTATGGTGTATTATGTAATTTGTATGGTGTATTATGTCAATAGTTTCTTTGTGTAGGCATGTATTTTATTTCTGATATCCATTAATTTGGCATTTAATCGTAAGGAAAGGAGAAATAGAGAGTACTTTATCTAATGGCTGTATTGATTCTGACAGATCCTCCACTGCTGCAGTCTGAGAGATTATCCATGTCGCGGGTAGTAAATGAGATAGACGATTCTCTGACAACTTTGAAATGTGGACAAGTTACCAGTTTAGGGTCTCCACCAGTCAGTATCATGTTGAAGGTTAGTTTCTCATCTTGTGTGTGTAATAGACATAAAATAAATGTCTTGGTAGTTTCCAGGTCCTGTACTCGATAGTTGTGTATAATGGCATGAAAAGCGACCATGGACAATGAGGTACCTTTTTTTTTTTTTTTTTGGAAGGTGCTTAGTTGGCTGAGCATACTTTCACAATTCTTGTCCATAGTTTGTTATGTTTCATATAATCAACATTCTTGTACTTATTTTATGTTATGTTTCATGTATTAACATTCATGTACTTAGTTTATATTATGTTTCATGTAGTCAAATTCATGTACTTAGTTTATGTTATGTTTCATGTATCAACTTTCTTGTACTTATTCTATGTTATGTTTCATGTATTAACATTCTTGTACTTTAGTTTATATTATGTTTCATGTAATCAAATTCATGTACTTAGTTTATGTTATGTTTCATACAATCAACATTTTTGTACTTTGTTTATGTTGTTTCATCTATCAACACTCTTGTACTTAGTTTGTGTTATGTTTCATGTATCAGCATTCTTGTACTTAGTTATGTTATGTTTCACTACAGCAGGTAATAAAAGCAGGATGTTAACTTATCTTTTCCAGGCAGAAAATGGTACAGTATTACCTGCTGTCTACAGAAATGGATACATGGAACGGACTCTGGCTTCAAAGGAAGGTGTGGTCAAGGAAACATTTTTCAGTTTGTTGGACTAATTCTTCTATGTTTATTCTGTAATCATTTCTTCTGTCCACTTAATCTTATTTAGATGTAAAGGTAGCCCCAGGGCAGAGCTAGGTACCCATATTTACCTGGGTAGACAGACTGGGGCATGTCATGACCGGGTGTTGAACTCTGCCCATTTGCCTTGAGAGGCAAGCATTTTAACCTCTCGGACACTCGTATCATCATATAAGTTTGTCTGATAATCCTAGATCATCATAAACATAGATGGCCAGGAGATTATTCCAAATTTGAACCTGCCAAGTTGAAATGTTAAAAAAAAAAAAAAGTTATTTATGCATTATGTTTGCTCTGTTATGTAAATAGTTATGTTTAGATAACATAAGATTAATTTAGTAATTGTTCTGTTGTTTTATTTGATTTAGCATTGATCTATTAATGATATCAAAATAAGAATACAAAAAGCCAGAGGAGCTTTCATTGCATTGGGAAATATATGGAGCACAAGAGAAATCAAGTCCAACACGAAAATATGAATCTTCAACTCAAATGTCAAGTCAGTCTATTGTATGGCTCTGAGACATGGAGAGCAACAAAAACAACAACCAAAAAGCTACAGACTTTTATAAATGGGTGCTTGCGTAGAAAAGAAGGACTGAAATGGTATGACAAAGTCACAAATGTGGAATTGATGACAAGAAGCAGACAAGTGCCAGTGGAACAAGAGTTGAGAAGACGACGCTGGCGATGGATAGGACATACATTGAGGAAACCTGTTGATAGCATTACAAGGCAGTCCTTGTTCTGGAATCCACGGGGCAAGAGAGGCAGAGGTAGACAAAAAACACGGAGAAGAGAACTGGAAACAGAGGGGAAAATGATGAGGAAAACATTGAAAGAACTTGAGCAGATGGCACAGGATAGGAAGACTTGGCATGTGTTTGTTGAAGGCCTATGCTCCTCTGGGAGCTAAAGGGTATTGATTGATTGCTCTATTGTTTTACGTTTATGTTTATTTGTTTAAAATCACTGTCAGCTGAGACTGAGACATTCACTTGTGAACTAGACGGTTCTGCGCCAGCTGCTAAGTGTATCCTAGACCAAGATTTGCCTCGTTGGAAAGTGGCTTTCACTGAGGCAAGCACGTCTCAGTCGGCGGGTAAGCTCTGTTTTGAAACTTCCTGTTCTGATTGCTGTACCTCCAATAATTTTCAGCTTTCTGTGGTATACAGGGCTGCAGCAAATACACACCATGCTGTCCTTTGCTGTCCACTCATGTCTTGTTTATCCTCTTCATGTCTGATGCAGATGTAGAACCTATGGACCTACGACGTAAACATGTTGTTCTGGAAGCTACTGAGCGCTATAAAAGAGTGAGAAAAGGCCACCAAAACAGTTGAAAACTGGAAGCCCAATACAAGTAGCAACAACTATAGCAGAACAACACCACCTCCCACAGATACGAGAAATAATTGAACAATACCCAGTCATATCCCACAAGGGAGTTAAAACTTCCAATAATAAAAAAACTACACTCACAGATAGCGCACTAACAAGAGACACAAACCCAACAATACTTAAAAACAGCTACTTTAGAGACTATAGACAGCTACTCTAGCACTGCAATACATGCATACGCAAATGACTCAGCATTCAAGGCCACCATAAATACTTGACTTGGAGCGTATGTGAAATACCCAAATGGCAGCATACTAGAAATATATGAACCATGTAGAGAATTCTGTACTAATTACTAATTACCAAGCAGAGATTACAGCAATAAACACCACCCTCATAGCAATAGACAGACAATTCAAACAAGAAATCTGTATGCCTTTAGATATCATAATCTTCACCGATTCAAAATCAACACTTCAGGCTTTAGAAGAAAACCTCCAAACTGAAAATAAAGATATAATACAGCTGGCTGAAACAATTGACAACCTGCCAACAAATTATGACAGTGGATACCAGGGCACACAGACAAAACAATGATAAAGCAGACAGACTAGCAAAACTAGGAGCAAGCATGGTTCAAACAAAAACTCCAGCAAAAATGCAGACAGCTAGATGAATACTCCAAAACAATTTCAAAGGGGAATGGCTGAAAGATGGGGATAAAAGGTCTACTGGACGTGCCTTGTATAAAGAAATGGGTCATCCCAACAAAAATGACAACATTAATAAACTACGACATGTGGAGCAGAGCACACCAGACTCTACAAGCACTTAAACAAATTAAACCTCACACATGAACCTAATTGCCACAACTGTACCCATTAGTATGAGACAGTTCAGCATGTGCTGCTCACTTTCCCAGGACTCTCCACAGAAAGATGAAAGCTATAACCAGACTCCCCAGCAATCAGCACCACTCATCAGCTACAGAACACATGCACATTTGAGCTCAGCAGCCCTAGTTAATCAAGAACAACAACCCCCTTCATGTTTATGTCAAACAACCTTCATTATGTGTCTCTTGGTCTCCCTTTATTTTTCTTATGATGAGGATTCCAGATCATGAACTGCCTTGTAATGCTATCAGATAGTTTTCTCAATGTTTGTACCACCTAGCATCATTGTCTTGTCCTCACATCTTGTTCCACAGGTATTGAGTGTCTGGTTCTTACAATCAAATCCACGTTGGTGATCTTGTCATACCATTTATGACAGTCTGTAACTTCTTGGTTTTCGTTGTTATAATTGCTTTAGTTAAACACAAATGAAAATACCCCCCCCCCCCCCCGCGTTGCACAGGTGATAGCAGACTTCCACAAAATAAAGAGCAGTCTTCTTTCACTTTTCGACTCCCAAAAGAGCATAGGCCTCCAACAAACTTATGCCACATCTTCCTGTCCTGTACCATCAGCTCCAGGACTTTCCAAGTCTCCATCATCCCTTTCATGCCTGTCTCCAGTTCTCTTCTCCTTGGTCTTCTTCTACATCTCTTACCCCAGGGATTGTCAGGTAATGCTATCACCAGGTGACCTCAATGTGTGTCCTATCCATCTCCAGCTTCTTCTTCTCATCTCTTGTTCCAGTGGTGCTTGTCATTAGTTCCATGTTAGTGATCTTGCTGACATACTACTGCAAGCCTTCTTTTCTACCCAAGCATCCATTTATGAAAGTCTGTAGCTACAAAAATAAAGAGCATACAATCAAAGAAACAAGTCATTTAGAAATGTAGGTAAGAAATGGAGTCTTATGGTGTTGAGTGGAACAATTACTGTTGTACAGTTGTGCAATTCTGACAAATTAAGTGGCATGAAAATCCCTTTCATTTGGTAACAGACATATCCTTACTACAGGTCTGTAACCCTTTATCTGAAAACCTCAGGGGGCAGCTTTCTTTTAGAAACAGGATTTTTTTGGGTTTACAAATGTTGCCCAAATCATTCAAAAATGTACCCAAAATAGCACAAGTCGCCCAGCCTGCATTAGAAAAATAGCCCAGAGCTGCCCAAAATAGTCAGAAATAGCCCAGTTTTGATAGAAAAGTGGACCAAAGAAAGTTTCATTTTTCAGAATATTTTGGGTGTTCGGGTAAAAGGTTAAGACTTGAGTGAGAATACTGTGCATATTGAAAGGGTGAAGGTAGTCCCATAGTTGATACTGCCCTAAGAGAAGTTTTATTGTACTTGATCTCAGCTTTATGAAGTACGGTGATCAGTACCCTTCCTCGCTGCTACATTTCTTCCCCAACTCAAGAGCAAGTCAGATACCGATTTACATGTGGATATACAACAGAATCTGGTAGCTTTTCTGCCAGAGGCTAGGGTCAAACCACTCTGCCAATTGCCTGCTCGCTATGCATAATATGAAGATCAGTTAAATGAAAAAAGAAATTATTCAAGGAAAGCAGTAAGAAAAAAACGTGTTGATAACGAATGGAGGTAGCATTTCCAAAGCTTGGTTCTCATTGTCCCCAGTCCACAGAAGACAATGCATTAAATTTTGACTAACTTGTTATTTTATCAATGATTTACTTTAGTTAATCTTGATAGGTTTTTTTCTTTCAAAATTGAAAATTTAGTGCTGACTTAATAAGGGTTGAAAAATTTGGCATAATGTTTCTGGGGCCCAAAATGAATTCGCTGTATACTTGTAAAGAAGGATCTAAGCATGTGTGATGTCTTCGAGATTGACAGAAATAGAAAAAAGAGACTTTTGGTAACCACAGTTGGTTGTAACCTGTTCAGCTAAATGGATATTAACATTCAGTAGAGCTGAAATAATTGGACTGATAGATTGATTGACTCAGGTTGTAATGTAAATAAAATGTAATAGTGTTTGTGTTGTTTAGATTTATTATATGGGGTGGTAATCTGAGACCAATGAAATGTGCGTTGTTTAGTTTGATTGAATCATGTTGTGGTGACCAAACCACAATCAGGTTAGATCGATTGAATCATGTTGTTGTTACCAAACCACAATCTGTTTAAATCGATTGAATGAGTTTGTAATCTGGGACCAAACAAAATATATCGAAGGTGTGCGTTTTTTCCCCCTCCCCAGGTTCAGACGTGATTCCTATCATTGCTGGTGTAGTTGGTGGGGTTGTTTTGCTCATCATCATTATCGTCATCATCATCATTGTACTGAAGAGGAGGAAGATGAAATCAAAGACCTACAACGCGTAAGTTTTGTCTGCATCATATAAGCTTTTCTATTTGTTTTGTTGTCCATATTGTGTACTCACAGTTAATTTGTCACTCTGTACGTACTGTCTGCATCATATAAGCTTTTCTGTTTGTTTTGTTGTCCATATTGTGTACTCACAGTTAATTTGTCACTCTGTACGTACTGTCTGCATCATATAAGCTTTTCTGTTTGTTTTGTTGTCCATATTGTGTACTCACAGTTAATTTTTCATTGTACATACTGTCGTGAAATGACGTCTGTTTCACATCACAAATTCTAATAACTCTGGCCCTACGGCGCGCCATACATTGTAAAAAGATAAAATACACCGACCAATGAAAACGCTTTCTTGGTCCTGTGTTTACAACTGCTGGGAAAAATAAAGATGGCAAGACCCTATTTGTGTAACATGATTAACTTCGGAATTTTGCTACAGCAGTATGGAAGAAGTACCACTTGGCAGAGGTTATCAAAACAATATTAGGGATGTTACTCTACCCGTAAGTAGTAATACTTTTAATAATACTATTATAGGACGGGAGAAATCTTAGGTTAAATGCATTTGAAGCTTCAGGTTGGCCTAAGTTTAGCTGTTTAAACTATGCATAACAGAAAATGCAAATAGTAACCAAAATGATTATTATATAGATATGTAAAGCCTAATTCCAAGTATAATGTAAGCTTTAATTGACTAAAATCGCATCAGGAATAACGAAGATAATTTAAAAAGTAGTTTTCCTACATTGTACAAAAGGCCAAACGGTACCCATCTTTTTGGATAGTTATTGCATTCTTCGGGGATTCCATCTCTTACGTCCGAGGTCAGACTATAAATAGAGTTGCCTAACAAACTCCGGTCAGTCACGATTTGAAAATACACAGAGAGCGGGGAAAGCAGTGCATATGTTAATGCCAGCGTTTGCCTTCTGCACTTGTTAGCAGACCTCAATCAACCATTGAGGGCCTGTCTGTGTGTGCCTGAGGGTAAGAACGAATCTATGTATATATTTATGTGAAATTCAATTGATTAATCCATCTGTACGATACGACGTGTATAAGATGTGTTAGGAAGGGACAGTGTGTACTGATGAAACTTACAGGCTCATGTGTAATTTTAAAGGCAAGTCCGCCTTCGGAAATATTAATATTGAGAATGATGGCCAAAGTACGACTGTAAGTTTGTTAAAGTATTTGAAGAAGTATTTCTTGAATGGAATAGACACCTACCAGGAACATAAAGAAGGATGAAAGGGATTGATTTACAGTATCGTTTGACATACTACTTAATAGTTTTACCCACAACCAAATTTGACTCAGATAAGTTGCTTAAGGCAACTGTGCAGCTTATCCATACCCACCAAAGACATATGCGCATCCAGTTTGTGATGACCATAATAAGATAGAGTTTCTATCAACTTATAATAATAATAATAATTCTTCAAGTGAATGATCAAGCAAGCTAATTTTGTCTTCAAGATGATAGACATTTTGACTCATGTGAGAAACATTTGTTGAACTGTTTTATTTATTTACTGTTGTAAAATATTTGAGTTTAAAACTTTTCAAACAGAAAAGAGTAACTGTTTAATTAAATTGTAAATATTCACCAACAGACTTTCTTAAATTCTTTAAGTTGAATTACAGTTCTTGTTGGTGAATTTAGTTATATAATTACCCCTAGCAGAGTCAATAACAATATTAAATACCATAATCACAGAGGCGGATCAGGAGAGGTAGCAGTTAGGGACTCAGAGTACTACATCACCATCTTCTCTGGGAACTTACATAGCTTGACCCTACCTTTGTGTCTATACACCCTTACTCTCTTCAGAGAAGAGGGTATTACTGATAAGACCAGACTCTTATCTGGCGCTATCCTGGTATCATCTGATACACCTTTATATCCAGGATATCTTCCTAAATTTTAATAGCATCTGAACCTCTCGCGACTCGTACAAGTTTATGTACATGGAACCACCACTGCTGCTGATCACCTTCACTAAGCAGTGACATGTTCTTACAGCAGTGGTTTCTGAGGCAATTTATTTGACATGATGATGTTGCCAGACGCCTGCACGGCTTCATGTTAGTCACCTTGTATGGCATGCATGAGGGATCAGTAGTCCTGTTCTTTGTCTCTTCAGAGACCTCACAGGAACTACTCTGAACTTATCCAGTTCACTGTGTCATATTGTTCTCTCCATCCAGTACACTTTGTCACATTTCTAATCTAGTATATTTGTCACCGTGGGGTTTGCCCAAGCATTGTTTATGCTTCTGGCAAGGTTATATGAACGCTTAAAGTATGTCACCGTAGGGTTTGCCCAGGCATTATAAATACATTGCCAAGGTTAGGTGAACGTTTAAAACAGTTCACGAGGAAGAAAATAGAGTGAGGATTAAAAATAAGACGAGTGTTCAGTAACTCGGTTCGCGTTAATAAAGCGTGAGTATTTTTTTCTAGTGAGTTGTAAGTCAAAGGCGCAACCAATGAGTTTAGCGAAAAACAAGTTAGGACAGCGAATCAGAGGTATGGGTTGAATCGTACGAGAGAACAGTGACCAGAGGTCATTGGGGCAGTCCGGTTTGAGAAACTGAAGAGGCAAGTTTTGATTCTGTGGGTATACAGAAGTTTTCTGAAGTCATATAGAAATAGCATAGGTTGTAGTAATATTCAGAAGATCAAATGATGCTGTGGTTAAGAATTAGCATAAAACTAGGGATATTCAGAGGATGTGCTAGTTCTAGACAGTAACAAGAGAAGATGAATAAGAAGTTTAGCATAAACAGTGTGAATAGATAGTGTATTTCTTGAGAAATTCTGTGTATTGACAGTAAGTTTTTCCAACGAAGTATCCCCACGGCCACGCTTGCCTGACAGTAAGTGTAATTTACATTTATTATGAACATGAACCACAGGTATTTATTGAAGTAATTGCAGAAGTCACAAGATGAGAAGCTATACAGGTGGATAACTTGGTTGATTAAGTAAATAAGCTGATGGTCAAGCTTGCTACGACTATAGAAGTATAAAGGAATAAAGACTTATTTCAACGAGGAGAGTCATATTTTTCATGGTGGGCTCATGACAAATGAACTATTACTTGTCGTTAGCAATAATTACGACAAGTAAGGGACTATAGTAAACATTACGACTATAAAATTGCTCATGTGCTTTCAAATGTAAATATATATTTATACCTCTGCATATATATCTAAGGTTTGGCACCTGTATATGAATTATGTTAAGGTTACAGGTACAGTAATGGAGATAGACTAACAAGATTAGTCAGAGGGAATAAAGTCATAATTATGTTGAGTTGGAGACACTGAGGAAAAAAACAAGGAAAATAGAAGAAATTAAGTATGCTCACCGTATCAGTATCAGAGGAAGATACGTCGAGATTGATAATAAAGAATGAAAGCACCAACACCTTAAATTGGAAGTGTTGATATGAGTTATTGAGGTGCTTAGACAAATCAGGGGAAGGTTTGAAGCACGGTAGAAATAAGCCAGTTAGATCTGATATGAATTGGTGAAAGAGGAGAATATGTATATACATGAGTCAGAAGTTGCGCCTAAGGCAATTTTGGATACCACACAAGTTTGGCTCAATCTGTGAGAGTTGTTGTATGTGGGCTAAGTCAAGGTTAGAAACAAAATCCACTATACGAGATCAGTCACTATCAACAACAAAGAAGGAATAGAACGGGTCGAGGGTTGTAGAGAAGGACCATATCTCATCCAGGAATCATCATCTCTGGCGGTGATGGCCAGTACACCAGTTCCCCCATAAATAACTTGGAAGATAAATAAAAGAGATTTGTAACTTGATAGTAATATAACTAGGCCTGCCATCTGCCACCTAGTTAAGAACCAGCGCTGTTACATATTGTGTCATATTGTTCTCCATCCAGTACACTTTGTCACATTTCTTATCTAGTATACTATGTCAAATTGTTCTCTCCATCCAGTACACTTTATCAGATTTCTTATCTAGTATACTGTGTCATATTGTTCTCTCCATCCAGTACACTTTGTCACATTTCTTATCTAGTATACAGTGTCATATTGTTCTCTCCATCTAGTACACTTTGTCACATTTCTTATCTAGTATACTGTGTCAAATTGTTCTGTCCATCCAGTACACTTTGTCACATTTCTTATCTAGTATACTGTGTCATATTGTTCTCTCCATCCAGTACACTTTGTCACATTTCTTACCTAGTATCTTCTTCTTCTTCTTACTGTGTCAAATTGTTCTGTCCATCCAGTACACTTTGTCATGATTCTTATCTAGTATACTGTGTCATTGTTCTGTCCATCCAGTACTCTTTGTCATGTTTCTTATCTAATATACTGTGTAAGTATAATATATAATGACAGAGCAGATATGACAGGGTAGACGTGGCAGGTGCAGTATAGCACAGCTCGATCGGCATCCTGTCTCTGTGCAGAAAAAAGCTCATGCACACACCTTGTAGTGGAAAATAGGATTTATAGACAACTGGTGCATGTTTTATCTTGCTCCAAGTGTGCAGGAACCAGATGAATCTGTCCAGTCACATTCCTTGATTGTTATGGTGGTGACCTAATTGACAGCTGTTGAAGTAATAAAAAAATTAATTAAATCAAAATCTGTAGTAAAACATTCAGCCTTTTGGTTGACCATCTTTATTTTGTCATACAAAGTATTTTCCACCATGTTGGTAACTGGCAAATAGGTGGCACTGCAGTTTAAAAAAAAAAATTATAAAGTAAAAGAGTTCACTCTTGAGGTTGATGAACCGACAAGAGTTCGCTGTCAGGGTTGACGAACCAGCAAGAGTTCGCTGTTAGGGTTGATGAACCAGCAAGAGTTTGCTATTAGGGTTGACGAACCAGCAAGAGTTAAATGTTAGGGTTGACGAACCAGGAAGAGTTCACTGTTAGGGTTGACAAACCAGCAAGAGTTCGCTGTTAGGGTTGACAAACCAGCAAGAGTTCGCTGTTAGGGTTGACAAACCAGCAAGAGTTCGCTGTTAGGGTTGACAAACCAGCAAGAGTTCGCTGTTAGGGTTGATGAACCAGCAAGAGTTAAATGTTAGGGTTGATGAACCAGGAAGAGTTAAATGTTAGGGTTGACAAACCAGCAAGAGTTCGCTGTTAGGGTTGATGAACCAGCAAGAGTTTGCTATTAGGGTTGACGAACCAGCAAGAGTTAAATGTTAGGGTTGACGAACCAGGAAGAGTTCACTGTTGGGGTTGACGAACCAGCAAGAGTTTGCTGTTAGGGTTGACAAACCAGCAAGAGTTCACTGTTAGGGTTGACGAACCAGCAAGAGTTTGCTATTAGGGTTGACGAACCAGCAAGAGTTTGCTATTAGGGTTGACGAACCAGCAAGAGTTTGCTATTAGGGTTGATGAACCAGCAAGAGTTTGCTATTAGGGTTGACGAACCAGCAAGAGTTAAATGTTAGGGTTGACGAACCAGCAAGAGTTCGCTATTAGGGTTGACAAACCAGCAAGAGTTCACTGTTAGGGTTGACGAACCAGCAAGAGTTTGCTATTAGGGTTGACGAACCAGCAAGAGTTAAATGTTAGGGTTGACAAACCAGGAAGAGTTCGCTATTAGGGTTGACAAACCAGCAAGAGTTCACTGTTAAGGTTGACAAACCAGCAAGAGTTCACTGTTAGGGTTGACAAACCAGCAAGAGTTCACTGTTAGGGTTGATGAACCAGCAAGAGTTTGCTGTTAGGGTTGACGAACCAGGAAGAGTTCGCTGTTAGGGTTGAGGAACAGGAAGAGTTCGCTGTTAGGGTTGACGAACCAGCAAGAGTTTGCTATTAGGGTTGATGAACCAGCAAGAGTTTGCTGTTAGGGTTGACGAACCAGGAAGAGTTCGCTGTTAGGGTTGACGAACAGGAAGAGTTCGCTGTTAGGGTTGACGAACCAGCAAGAGTTTGCTATTAGGGTTGATGAACCAGCAAGAGTTCGCTGTTAGGGTTGACAAACCAGCAAGAGTTCGCTGTTAGTGTTGACAAACCAGCAAGAGTTCGCTGTTAGGGTTGACGAACCAGGAAGAGTTCGTTATTAGGGTTGACGAACAGGAAGAGTTCGCTGTTAGGGTTGATGAACCAGCAAGAGTTCACTGTTAGGGTTGATGAACCAGGAAGAGTTTGCTGTTAGGGTTGACGAACCAGCAAGAGTTCGCTGTTAGGGTTGATGAACCAGCAAGAGTTCGCTGTTAGGGTTGACAAACCAGCAAGAGTTCACTGTTAGGGTTGACGAACCAGGAAGAGTTCGCTGTTAGGGTTGATGAATTGACAAGAGTTCACTGTTAGGGTTGATGAACCAGCAAGAGTTCACTGTTAGGGTTGATGAACTGACAAGAGTTCACTGTTAGGGTTGATGAACCAGCAAGAGTTCACTGTTAGAGTTGACGAACCAGCAAGAGTTCACTGTTAGGGTTGATGAACCAGCAAGAGTTCACTGTTAGGGTTGATGAACTGACAAGAGTTCACTGTTAGGGTTGATGAACCAGCAAGAGTTCACTGTTAGAGTTGACGAACCAGCAAGAGTTCACTGTTAGGGTTGATGAACCAGCAAGAGTTCACTGTTAGGGTTGATGAACTGACAAGAGTTCACTGTTAGGGTTGACGAACCAGCAAGAGTTCACTGTTAGGGTTGATGGAACCAGCAAGAGTTCACTGTTAGGGTTGATGAACTGACAAGAGTTCACTGTTAGGGTTGACGAACCAGCAAGAGTTCACTGTTAGAGTTGATGAACCAGCAAGAGTTCACTGTTAGGGTTGATGAACTGACAAGAGTTCACTGTTAGAGTTGACGAACCAGCAAGAGTTCACTGTTAGGGTTGATGGAACCAGCAAGAGTTCACTGTTAGGGTTGATGAACTGACAAGAGTTCACTGTTAGGGTTGACGAACCAGCAAGAGTTCACTGTTAGGGTTGACGAACCAGCAAGAGTTCACTGTTAGGGTTGATGGAACCAGCAAGAGTTCACTGTTAGAGTTGACGAACCAGCAAGAGTTCACTGTTAGGGTTGATGGAACCAGCAAGAGTTCACTGTTAGGGTTGACAAACCAGCAAGAGTTCACTGTTAGGGTTGATGAACTGACAAGAGTTCACTGTTAGGGTTGACAAACTGACAAGAGTTCACTGTTAGGGTTGATGAACTGACAAGAGTTCACTGTTAGGGCTGACGAACCAGCAAGAGTTCATTAGGGTTAAGAACAAGCAAGAGTTCACTGTTAGGGTTGACGAACCAGCATGAATCTAGCGAAGGTTATCAAAATGTTGCCTTAGGCTGCTGGTCGCAAGTTTCTGGTCACCAATGGCAAATAGGTGACCAGAAGTTTTATGCTCTGTCAATGTCATAAATGGCAGCTCTGTCAGTTCAATGCCCTTTAGCTGCTCAAGGACCTTAGGCCTTCAACAAACACATGCCAAGTCCTGTTCCATGTCACCAGGGCAAGGTCTATTTACTGTTTTCATCATCATTTTAAATTCTGTCTACAGTTCTATTCTTCATGTTTTCTTCATCATTTTAATTTCTGTCCACAGTTCTATTTTTCATCATTTTGATGTCTACAGTTCTATTCTTCATGTTTTCTTCATCATGTTAAGTTCTGTCTACAGTACAGTTCTATTCTTCATCATGTTAAGTTCTGTTGACAGTTCTATTCTTCATGTTTGATGTCATCATTTTAATGTCTGTCTACAATTCTAGTCCTCATCATTTTAATGTCTGTCTGCAGTTCTATTCTTCATGTTTGATGTCATCATTTTAATGTCTGTCTACAATTCTAGTCCTCATCATTTTAATGTCTGTCTGCAGTTCTATTCTTCATGTTTTCTTCAGTGTACCTCTTCACATCTTACCCTGGAGATTCCGGAATGACGACCTAGTAATGTATGTCCAGTCCATCGCCAGAGTCTTCTTCTCATTTCTTGTTCCATTGGTATTTGTCTGGTTCTTCTCATCAGTTCCACATTAGTGACCACGTCATACCACTTCAATCTTTCTATACTGCGCAAGCACCCATTTATGAAAGTCTGCAACTGTCTTGTTTTGTTGTTCTCCATGTTTCACAGCCATTTAACAGGGTAACCTGTCAGGAATACAGTATTGGTTATGACCGCACTGTAGCAACCATGACCTTGAAATGTGACCAAGGAGGGTTTTACTTGGGCTAGCAAACTCATCATACATTATACGTTGTTCAGAAACTACCACTGAATGAAATGCTTTGGCACATATTCTTGAAAGGAAGGCACTAGTGCTAGTTCTCCTGGGAAAGAAGAAAGAATGGTGTTAATACTGTCAGCATGTTCTTCTTGACATATGAGCTATTTCTATCATATAAACCAGTCGAAGATTTCTCAAAGTTCCCAGAATTATTACGTCAAAACATAATTATTTCAACAAATCTCATAATGATATTTCATTGCAGAAAAGAGCATGAAAAGAAAAGAGGTGATGAAGTCAATCATGAGAACGAAGCTCCACTTGTGATGGATTATGAAAACCCATACGACAAGCCGTATGTTGCACGCAGCCCTATTTACAAAGGTCCCACTGCTCCGAGTCCGTACATGGTGTCAAGGCTTTCTAAAGGTATTTGCTCTTTGTTGTTTGTGATAAATAATGCTAATATACTGTATATATTTGAGTATAGGTCGATACGGCTATATGTCGGCCCTAGACTTTAGGACTTAAAAACCTTCCAAAGCAAATGACCCGGTTATAAGTTGAAGTTAAAAAAAACAGATCCAAGAAATTTCAATATTTCTAGCATGTTGCAATATTCGACACACCTTTTCAATTGAAGGGCATGAATTTGAATTCATCCTTGATTAATGATGCAACTATGTTGCCGCTGAGTTAAAACCCATTCATTGATTTCTTTCACTGACAAAGTGTTCTCTCTCCTTGCCTGTTTTGTTTTCGACATTTCTTGTAACATATTTTATTTTATGCCAGTCGTCGATTCCTAATTCCCGCATTGCATTGGAATTGCCATGGTATTCTGCCAATTTTATCACTTTCAGTTTAAAGCCAACCGCATAATGAGTATGTTTCTTTTCAAACACATTGTAATAGGACCTTCGAGACAACAAAAATATTTTATTTTCTTTTTTAAACTTAATGCCGGTGTACAGGAAGTACGGAAGCATTATGGACATTTTTTTATGTACCGTATATCCTTTGTATCTTGTATCAAAGTGTATGTTTTTATTTTAATAATTGCCACAATTAACAGCCTAATAAAATAGGTTCAAGCATTTTTAATGTATTACTTAACATATTTTGTTAAAAGCATTTACTGAAGCAGCAAGTTTAAATTGCGAGTGCAGGATTTTAAGCTCCGCATTCAAAATATAGCGTACCACAGGAAGTGGGTGTCTGGGACTACTGTATGTCATGTTTATATCCGTGCACTCTGTTGTATCAATGCGTGGAAATATAATGGTCGAGCATGGGTAGGGTAATTAGGAAGATGAAAAAAGTGTAAAGGCTGAACCTAGAAGCTTATGAATGGACAGTATGAGAAATCTGATACGGTAAATTTGTAAAAAGATTGCTTTTACTTGCTGCATTTTGCAGTGCCACATCATATATGTGTGCTGTTAGTTATTATTTTCCTACTCCGTAACATACACTGCCATCAATGGTACCTATACCTTGTAGCGGTATGGCAGCTTGCGTACCCTGACAATCCCCAGAGCTATGCCAGTGGGAGTTTTACTCCTGGTAGGTTCAACCAAGCTGGACTGGTCTGTGTGGGTAGGGGTCAGACAAAAGCTGGTACCCTGGTCCTCCAGGTTGGGGGTTTTAGCATAGGGCTTTTCTTCTTCTTCTTCTTTCGTTCGCTTGAAATATATTGTCTATATCTGCAATGTTGTTTCTTGTATAAACTTCACTGTCTTTTGTAGTTCATACAGGGGTCCATATAGTTTTGCTTCCAGTGTTGTTTCTCTGGGCCAGTGGGTTTGCCTCAATATATCATATTCGGGGCAATCTTGCAGTACGTGCTCCGCTGTCTGGGGTGCCTGTCCACATGTACACATGGCTGAATTGCCAATCTTGAATTTTGTATACATGTGGCTGCGGAGGCGGTTGTGTCCTGTTCTGAGGCGCAGAATGACTATTTGTTCTGATCTGTTCATAGCTTGGTAGTCATCCTGCGTTGATGTTGGTGGCTTTCTGATAGATTTGATCATCTTTTTCTTCTGATGGTACGTTACTGGTACATCCGGTTGTTCATCTGCAGCACCTTCTTTAGCCAGTCCGTCTGCTCTCTCGTTTCCTGGTATTCCACAATGAGACGGTATCCACTGCATGGCGACCCTGCGCTGGTTGCACAGTTCAGAAAGTAGGGCCTGTAAAACTGGCAATTTTCTGGACTGAAGTGCTTGGAGTGCTGATCTTGCATCTGTCAGGAATACTACAGGCTGTGGACCGAGATTGGTGTTCAGTAGTTTCTCAGTTGCCACCTTGATTGCCTGGACTTCTGCATCATAGTTGTTACAGAATTTCCCCGTTGGTACTCTGACCGTATCCCTAGTGTTGTTTGGGTATTCTATGTACACTCCTGCTCCTCCATTCTTTACTGCATTCTGTGCTGACCCATCCGTGTATACTCGGACCCAGAGGTCCTGTGGGTATTTATCATCCAGGAAACTGAGAGTGACTGTCCTACGTTGCACGCTGTTCTGTTCATCCCTGTCGAATATTCCTTTCACTTTTGTGTGGATGTGTACTGGTAGTCCATGCTCCTCTCTCCAAGGGGTTTGTTCTGGCACAGACTTTAGAGGGCTATTAACTTCAGGCAGGTCTGAGGTTTGTCTACGAAATCGTTTGGCCTGGTGGATAAAGCTGCTTCTTTTCAGTCGCCCCATTGCTAGGTTTTGGAATCTGTCCTTCATTGGATGGCTCGGCATACAGAGGAACTTTTCTGCCTGTGTTAGCACTTTCGTGTCTCTGCGTTCTCTCAGTGCTTGTATCCTCCCCATTTTCTCCATCTCCACTATAGGCGTTGATTTCATTGCCCCCGTGATGACCCTAAGCGCCTGGTTTTGCACCTTATCTAGCTCTTGTAATGTGGTGTTTGATGCTGGACACCACGCAGCTGACCCATATTCCAGGTGTGGTCGTATGCCCTGCTGGTAAACTTTACTAAGTATTTTCCCGCTGGCTCCCCATGTGGTTCCACTTAGTTTTCTCAGGATGGCTAGCTTCCTCCTGGCCTTTGTTGCTGCCTTGTTGATGTGCTGCTTCCATGTCAGCCTATCATCGAATGTAACTCCGAGATAGGTGGGTTGTTTATCTTCTCTCAGGAGCTCTTTGTTTATCTTGATGACACCAGCTTTTTGTTTAGGAGAGAGGGTGAAGAGCGTAGTGCTGCACTTGTCTGTGTTGATGCTGAAACACCATCTATTTGCCCATGAGGTTAAGGCATCTATAGCTCTTTGTAGCAGTTTGGTGGCCACTGTTGCATGCTCATCTGTGCACCATATTACCAGGTCATCAGCGTACATTGCCACTTTCATTCCATGTGGTAGTTCAGCAACCAGGTCATTGATGTAGACTAGGAAAAGTGTGGGGGACAGAACCCCTCCCTGAGGGACGCCATGACGCAGTAGAATTTTCTTACTCTTGAGGCCATCTAGTTGTACTCGGGCTCTTCTGTTATGCAAGTATGCTTTCACCCATTTGTACATCTTACCAGGGAACTCTATAATTTCTCAGTTTCTTCAGAAGCCCTTCTTTCCAAACCTTGTCAAATGCTTTTCTTAGATCTATCCATGCTGCTAGTACCAGTTTCTTATCTTGGAACGCATCCTCAATCTCTTGGGAAAGGTAAGTTGCCTGATCTTCGGTGGAATAACACTGCCTAAAGCCCGCCTGCTGTGGTACAAGAAGGTTTTCACTTTCAAGGTACCACTGTAGCCTGAGGTTGATGATACGTTCCATTGTTTTGCAGAGGCAGCTTGTAAGGCTGATTGGTCTGTAGCTGGAGGCAGTGGAACTGTCTTTTCCTGGTTTAGGAGTGGTATCATGATTGCTTCCCTCCAGGTCTGTGGAACTCTGCCTGAGTTCCAACAGATATTGAAGATCTGCAGCAGCTTTGTTTTTGCTGCGGTTCCCAAGTTCTTAATCATTTCATTGGACACTCCATCAACTCCTGGCGACTTTCTCATTTTCAATTTGGATATTGCAAGCTCCAGTTCTCTGAATGTGATTGGTGCCTCCATAACTTCAGGTATGGTTCCATCTCGTCCTGCGTGTTGTTTCTCACGAGTCTCCTGTTGCTTCTCTGGGCTAACTTCGATGTTGTTGTCTTTAGCAAAGGAGTCTGAAAAGTGATCAGCTGCCTGTTTTCCCATGAGGATGTTTCCATCTTTGTACAGAGCAATCCTTGAGTTTCTCTCTGTACCTTCATCGTTAAGTTGCTTTACCAGCTTCCACAGTTTCCTCGTATCTCTTTCAAAGTTCAAGGACTCTGTTTTCTCCTTCCAGCTTCTTCGCCTGGCCTGCAACTTGGCCCTTTGAAATTTGGCCTTAGCTTGCTGGTAGTTATTGTGGTGTTCTTGGCATGGACTGGTCTCTGCCTGCTTTCGAGATGTTTCCACGTCGTTGTGCAGCTGCTCTAGTTCACTATTCCAATATGGTTTGTAGTGCTTACGAGCCCCTCTAGGTATTGTTTCACGAGCAGCCTGTAATATGCATCTGCTGAATTCATCAACTAGCTTATTGATGTCTTTGTCTACAGTCAGATCTCTAGCCAGTATACTAGTACGGTGCTGGTACATTGTCCAGTCTGCCTTCTTGTAGTTCCACCTAGAGAGAGTGCTGCTCTGCTTGACAAGTAGCATAGGGCTGACACCCCTGTCTATGTAAAAAAAATAATGAAGTTACGGAAACAACATCAAATGAACAAACTTTGCTGCGGGATGGACATTCGGAGTCTGTGGCTCGTATGACTGTCAGTGGTGAAAGCCGAAAGGAAGCCACTGACATGAAAACGGATGTCCTGACCGCAAAACAGGATACAAGAATAGGATTTTGGAATGTCAGGACAATGTACGAGACAGGTAAACTAAGACAGGTCACGGCAGAAATGAGAAACTATAGGTTACACATCCTGGGGATAAGCGAGAGCAGATGGACAGGGGCAGGAAAAGTTAAAACAGCAACAGGAGAAACAGTACTTTACTCTGGAAGAGAGGATGGACAGCACAGTGAAGGCGTAGCCATTATTCTACAGAAAGGGATAGAAAGGACATTACTGGAATGGAAACCCATCAACAGCAGACTGATACGATTGAGATTGAGAGGGAGATTCACCAACACTACAATAATACAATGCTACGCACCAACGAATGATAGCGATGAGGAGGTCAAGGATGAATTCTATCAACAACTGCAGAAAGAAATGGAGGACACACCTAGATATGATCTTGTTATAGTAATGGGAGACCTCAATGCGAAAGTTGGTACACACAATACATATAATGAAAGAACAATGGGGAAATGCGGCAGCGGAAGAGCAAACGAAAATGGGGATAAGCTAATAAGTTTCTGTAGCATTAACAACCTGGTCATTGGAGGAACACTTTTCCCACATAAGGAAATTCACAAGTTAACATGGGAATCACCAAATGGTCGGGACAGAAACCAGATAGACCACATCATGGTTAACGGTAGATGGAGACATGCATTACAAGATGTGAAGGTAAGAAGAGGTGCAGATGTGGGAAGCGATCACCATTTAGTAGTAGCAAAACTGAAAGTGAAACTAAGAAGGGCTGGACCAACCGTAACTGCACAGAAAAGGTTTGACATCAGCAAATTGAAGGACCCCCTTACCAGAAAAGCTTTTGCGGCCGACATTAAGAAATGATATCAATTTGCCAAAAGCCAGGAAAAGACATTGACTGATGATATAGACCAGAATTTCAACACCATTTCAACAATATATAAGGAAAGTAGCAAATCATGCTTAGGATTCCAGGAAAGGAAGAAGCAAGACTGGATAACACCAGAAACATTAAACACCATAAAGATGAGAAAGGAAATGAAAAGAAAGAAAACAGAAGCGAAGTCCCCCGGTTAAAGCAACTATATAGCGAACAGTACAGTCAACTGGACAGGGAAGTTAAACGCCAAACCCGAGCCAACAAAAGGAATTTCCTAGACGATCTTGCAAAACAGGCAGAAGAGGCAGCACTGAGAAATGAACAAAGCACAGTATACAAAATAACTAAATTCATCAGCGGAAAACAAGGTGCAAACAATATTACATTAGTAAGAGATAAGCAAGGAAATCTCATCAAGACAGCAGAGGGACAAGAAACAAGATGGGCAGAGCACTTCAGAGAAACTCTGAACAAGGAAATACCAGAGACACAATTGAATGTTCCTGAGGCTGAAAACGATCTAGATGTAAATACAGACATTCCACGAAAAGAAGAAATCATCACAGCAATCAAAGGGTTAAAGAACGGTAAAGCTCCGGGCCATGATAACTTAAATGCAGAGCTATTTAAGACAGACCCTGAGCTAGCAGCAGAACTATTAGAACCACTATTTGCACAAGTGTGGAAAACGGGGACAACACCATCAGAGTGGAACAAAGGAATAATTGTCAAATTGCCCAAGAAGGGAGATCTTTCAGACTGCAATAATTGGAGAGGAATCACTCTTCTCTCAGTTCCCAGCAAAATACTAGGCAGGATAATTATACAGAGAATTTCAAAGGCAGTAGACTACAAACTGAGGAAAGAACAAGCAGGATTTAGAAAGAACAGAAGATGTGTAGACCATATATTCACTCTCAGGAACATCATAGAGCAGTGCTCAGAATGGCAAAGACAGCTTTACATAAATTTTGTTGATTTTGAAAAGGCTTTTGACAGCATACATAGGGACAGTTTATGGAAAATACTGAGGGCTTATGGAATTCCAAGCTGCATAGTGTCAATCATAAAAAGCCTCTATGCCAACTTTACGTGTAGTGTTGGGCAGAGCAACCTAACCTTCGAGGTGAAGACAGGAGTACGACAGGGATGCCCCTTATCAACCACTCTATTTTTAACAGTCATAGACTGGGTGATGCGCCAGACAACAGAGGGCAGTCCAAGAGGAATAAGATGGACTACATTTTCTACATTGGAAGATCTGGAATATGCAGATGACATTGCACTGCTGGCACATTCACATCAACACATCCAGGAAAAAACGGATAGACTTAATAAATTTAGCCAGCAGGTGGGCTTGAACATCAATTTAAAGAAGTCTGAGGTCATGACGCTCAATGTGAGCAACCCTGAGCCCATATCAGTAAGGAATCAGCAACTGGTACAGACAGATACCTTCACATACCTAGGAAGCATAGTAACACCAGACGGTGGGGCAGGCAAAGACATCAACATCAGAATGAATAAGGCAAGAACAGCCTTCTTTAGCCTAAATAACATCTGGAAGTCCTCCCAATACAGCACAAGCACAAAATTAAGATTATACCAGAGTTGCGTGCTTTCTGTGCTTCTATATGGTGCGGAATGCTGGAGAGTCACAGAGAAGGAAATGTCAAAATTGTCCTCTTTTCACACAACATGCCTAAGAAAAATTCACCGAATCTTTTGGCCGAATACCATCACCAACCAAGATCTGCTTACTCGTAGCAAGCAAGAGGACATGCACACCATCATAGCTGGCAGACGCTGGAGCTGGGTTGGTCATGTCCTCAGAAGAGACCCCGATGCCATTACAAGAACAGCTATGCTTTGGACCCCTGAAGGAAAGCGAAAGAGAGGCCGACCAAAAACAACTTGGCGGAGGACTGTGGAGGCTGAGATGCAAAGAATGAACCAGAGTTGGGGCACTGTACGAAGGATGGCCACCGACCGTGCAAAGTGGAATCAATTTGTTGTTGCCCTACAAGACGCCACTAGGCGTGATGGCCACTGACTGCTTTGACGGTCGGTGGTTAAGGATCGAAGAAGAAGAACTCCATAACATGCAGCACAACTATACACCTCGTCTTCCATGATAGTGACATCACAAACCCATATATTAAATATCTTTGTGTATATTTTCATGAATAAGTCATGTAATATTTTTAACACAGCATATTATATCAACTTCCTTCTCACTATTGGTGGTGAAAAAAATGCCAATCATCGCATCAGTAACCTTGCACATAGCCATTTTTGTTTACCAGCATTGTCACATCTCTACCGTATCTTCAGCCGCTAACTTGAAAGTTGTGGGAGCCAAAATCTCCGCACTTGTACAACGAACTGGGCTGGAGACAGAGCTTAGCCTCTATTTTGCACGGAAAGTGGGAGTAGCATCCTGTGTCGCTGCCTACGAAATGCACCCCAGTATGCATTAGGAAGGG
Source organism: Oreohelix idahoensis (assembly GCA_024509875.1). Lineage (NCBI taxonomy): Eukaryota > Metazoa > Mollusca > Gastropoda > Stylommatophora > Oreohelicidae > Oreohelix > Oreohelix idahoensis. The sequence continues at coordinate 325,964 of JAMPIV010015901.1, forward strand.
AGTGCAAAAATGGCCACTGTCATGAATTTTAGAAGTTCAAAATAGGAATAAATTTCCCGACTTATACTCGAGTATACACAATATGTATTCCTCTTTTGCAATTGTGTCGTTTCATTTTTGTAAACTGGTTTCAGTTATGGACTCAAGTCTAACAAAAACAGAGTCTACAGATTTTGGCCTTTCAGTGCCTACCTTCTAGAGTTATCACACCCCCCTATTTTTTAAATGGACTGTCTCCAGTACCATTCCTGGAAAAACTCTAGAGATACAAACATGAAGAATCAAGAGTGTGACACTGACTGATATAAGTCCTTGTAGAAGAATCAAGAGTGTGACACTGGCTGATATAAGTCCTTGTAGAAGAATCAAGAGTGTGACACTGGCTGATATAAGCCCTTGTAGAAGAATCAAGAGTGTGACACTGGCTGATATAAGCCCTTGTAGAAGAATCAAGAGTGTGACACTGGCTGATATAAGCCCTTGTAGAAGAATCAAGAGTGTGACACTGGCTGATATAAGCCCTTGTAGAAGAATCAAGAGTGTGACACTGGCTGATATAAGTCCTTGTAGAAGAATCAAGAGTGTGACACTGACTGATATAAGCCCTTGTAGAAGAATCAAGAGTGTGACACTGGCTGATATAAGTCCTTGTAGAAGAATCAAGAGTGTGACACTGGCTGATATAAGCCCTTGTAGAAGAATCAAGAGTGTGACACTGACTGATATAAGCCCTTGAAGAAGAATCAAGAATGTGACACTGGCTGATATAAGCCCTTGTAGAATTTCTGTACCATACAACCAGATCTTTGATAGGCATGTGGTGGTCATTGATCAGGTTCCACTTTCATCAAATGGCCAAACCACTTTATTTTCCCTCTCTCTCTGTGTACATTTGGTGCAGGATGTCATCATGTCTCATTCTGTCTCTCCTGGTAACATTAATGTCCCTTCTTAAGCTTCTGGCCGGTGTGAAACATTTTCTACTTTCCTGAACTGTTGTTTTTAACAACTGTTATAATTTTTATTCAATTTTTCTGGGCAGAGACACATTTCTGTTGTCACCATTTTTTATTGTCACCAGTTTCTACTGTCACCAGTTTCTGTGTCACCAGTTTCTACTGTCACCAGTTTCTGTTGTCACCAGTAAGAAGATAACACTTGTGATAAACATTTAAAACATAATTTTATTCAAATAATAAATGTGTACAGGAATGTATAAAAATTACAATAATATCTTGAATAGTGATTTGTATTGAAAAATATTAACATTTTAAAACACATTTTTTTTAACAAGACAGATGTTTCCCATTATTCCCTAAATATGTACACAAAAGGTCAGCTTATAAGAGGTTTTACAGTATTTGTAAATATCATTGTGATAGATACTTTTGAACTAAGTTATTTATTTATATTTTAATTATTTTTTTTTAAGGAAATCTTGACCCAGATTTACAGAATGCAGATTCAGAATATGAGGAAATGGGATATGCAAACGGAGACAAATCACCACCACGAGCCAAGTTTTTTAAGAAAGGAGAAGGCAAAGATAGAAAGAAAACTGAGAAAGGTGGAAACAAAGAGAACAACAATGTGAAGGAAGGAGTGAAGGAGAAGCAGGCCAAGGAAGAACAGAAGCCTCCAAAGGCTAAACCAAGAAGCATCTTTCTGACGCCAAGCATGGAGGAACTTGACAAAATCAACAAGGCTGTCGCTGGCGGAGAAGGCAGTGGAGCTGCTCCCGCTCATGGTACTCCGGTTTAGGTAGTGTTTATTTATTATGTTTTCATTGAAGGGTAAAAAAATTGTTACTTGAAAACATTCCATTGTATTTCTTATACTACTTTAAAATGTTGGGTCATGATTTGTACAGTTTGTCAGGGAATAGATTTTACAAGACGAAAAGCTTTGGTAAACATATGTTTGTCTAAAGTTACGCCAGGTTAACCTCTTGACTACTTCATGATTTTGATATTGGCTGCTATGGCCTGAGTCCCTAAGGCAGTCTAATGTTGATTGGCAACTCCTGCGACGTGGTTGGTACCAAACTGTATCGGCTACTGCTGTTCCTTTGGACCTACCGGCTGCTTGGTGAGGGGGAACTCCAGTTATGACATGGTGACTTAATTGTTTGTGATTGTGGTGTTCACATTTCCTGCATGAAAACTCAATTATACTTATTTAGTCGTTCCTCTTCTACCCTGGGGTGTAGAGGTTTACCAGAGAGAGTGCCTTACTGTCCTATCGGCTGTCTTCCTCCTGGCCTGGTTCCAATATAGTCATCGGTCCTTCAGGAATCGTCTAATATTGTGGAATAATATATAACATTACCTATAATACATTTCTGTTTTCATCGGTAATCTATGATCATCAGGAATGCCTTCTTTTTAACCCCACAGTGAAGGAATTGGGAATCTGGTACTGTATGTGCTTGTGGGCCTTACTTAATCACTCATTGCAGTTGTTCAATTCACATACTCTTGTATATTATATTGCTAACAATCAAATTATTGGTACTGTTTACACAGAATGTTAGCAGACTGCGAAAACAGGTTGTACAAGTTAATTTACTGTTGTTTATGGAGAGTTTAGGGGATTTATGTCAGGTCAGTTTGTCAGGACATTGTGAAACACACATTAGGCCAGAGTGAAAAATATATGTCAGACTATGATGGTGAAAATAATAATCAAGCCATTTTGGCAAATATATGCCACTCAACATTGATGACCACATACCAGGCCACAGAAGAAATACACATTTGGCCACATTAATTAATATGTGTCAGGAGACAGTATGCCAGGCTGCACTGTTGTGATATAGTCACGCTGAGCTGCATGGGCCATTATGGGAAGTATATGATCACTAGTAGGCAGAACTCATCGGGCCACATTGGGAAATATGTCTTGGGCCACAGTGGAGAAGGTATGTCAGGACAAGCTAAGTAGTTCAGGTCATACTGGAGAATATTTGTGAACCAGGAGTATAAGTCTACTCACGTGGATGAAATCACCTTGGTAAATGAGATATGAGATCAAACACAATTTTTTTGTCCACATATATTTATGTTAGGCCGTCAAAGCGTTAATGGCTTTATTGGTCACAATGTCTGTATTCATCATTAAGTTCTTTATTTGTTGTGTATTACTGTTTTATTGTATTGAGTGAATTTATTTTTAATGCAGTTACTGGCTTTTTCTATTCAGTGTTTTTAATCAGTTCACTGTTGAAACATCTACCTTTTTCTTGTAGCTAAAACTGGTAGTAAAATTTGTTTTATGATATACATATCTTAGGATAACCGTTTGTTCTGCTCGTTGGGAGGGAGAGTTTTGTGAAGTGTGTGTGTGCATGTGGGAATAATTTGCTCAGAATGTATATGTGAGGGCTTGCTACATGTGTGCGGTTAATATCTAGTGAATGGTGTATGTTAGCTGTGTGAGGAAATTACTTTTGGAAGGTGTGTGGTCAGCTTAAGTGATCGTTTTGTGTGGTCATTATGCAGCGCATGTAAACGGTTGTTATTTGTTTGGGTTTCCTCCGTGTAGTTACCGGGGGTCTCTAAGGCCACAAGAAAGAGTAGTATCGCTGCTTCCTCATGCATGTCATGAGGTGACTAATATAAAATTGTACATGTGGCTGACAGCCTCATCATGAGGTGACTAATATAAAGTTGTACATGTGGCTGACAGCCTCATCATGAGGTGACTAATATAAAGTTGTACATGTGGCTGACAGCCTCATCATGAGGTGACTAATATAAAGTTGTACATGTGGCTGACAGACTCACCATGAGGTGACTAATATAAAGTTGTACATGTGGCTGACATCCTCATCATGAGGTGACTAATATAAGTTGTACATGTGGCTGACAGCCTCATCATGAGGTGACTAATATAAAGTTGTACATGTGGCTGACAGACTCACCATGAGGTGACTAATATAAAGTTGTACATGTGGCTGACAGACTCACCATGAGGTGACTAATATAAAGTTGTACATGTGGCTGACAGCCTCATCATGAGGTGACTAATATAAAGTTGTACATGTGGCTGACATCCTCATCATGAGGTGGCTAATATAAAGTTGTACATGTGGCTGACAGCCTCATCATGAGGTGGCTAATATAAAGTTGTACATGTGGCTGACAGCCTCATCATGGGGTGACTAATATAAAGTTGTACATGTGGCTGAGAGCCTCATCATGGGGTGACTAATATAAAGTTGTACATGTGGCTGGGAGCCTCATCATGAGGTGACTAATATAAAGTTGTATACATGTGGCTGAGAGCCTCATCATGAGGTGACTAATATAAAGTTGTACATGTGGCTAGCAGCCTCATCATTAGGTGACTAATATGAAGTTGTACATGTGGCTAGCAGCCTCATCATGAGCACACAATTTCTTTGGTGCAGGCTTCCTGCAAGGGTGCAAGCAGTGGTTGTGATTTAGAGTCAAGTACAAATTACCTTTTATTTGGTTAAATATATTGATTTTGAAATGTGTTTATTTTAGGAAACTTCTGATAAAAATGGATTAGGTTACATTTGTTATAAACAAACAAACAATCTTTGATACATTGAACATGCGCCTGAAAGCAATGGCCCATTCAGAAAAATAAACTACGGCACATCATTCTGAAAAGCCTACATGTTACTGGTTTTTGAGACTTTATCACAAGTGTTAATCCAGTGTCAACATTCCACAGAGTTGCCAAATTGTTCTTACTACATTCCAAATATACATGCTGCAAATGTAAATAGACTCACATTTACTTATTTCAGAAGTTTAAAAACAGGCTCAAATATACTTAATGCACATGTAAATAGGCTATAATTGTCACCATATTTCATTATTACGTTAATTTTATATTGATATAAAATATTTTTCTGCAATGTACATAATTGCTGTAAGTAAATACAAAGATATAATTGTTCTTGTGGTGACTAACAGTTGTTCATAAAGAACAGTAGAGTTGACTGCCTTCTAAATGTATTATAACAAGGGCCTAATAAAGGTTGAAAGCAAACATACAAGAGTTAGATGGAGACCACAAAAAACACACGGAGAAGAGAAAAAGAGTACAGAAACGAAAATGTCGAGGAAGACATGGAAATATCTTACACTAATGGTGCTGGACATGAGGACGTGGCATAGGTTTGTTGAATACCTATGCTCCTTGGGGAGCTAAAGATTAATGACTGGTAAACAGCCTGCTTCATTATAAATCAAAAAGAAAAGGTCATTGGTTATGGAAACAGTGTACACCGATTGTTTAAAATATTGATTGATTGTGGCACACCCTGCACCAAAACAGAAGTAAAAGGAAACCAGTGCATACAGCTGAACAAATGAGACATAACTGACATGGCATTGCCGTCTGTCATAAACAGATGGAGGACACATTATGTACAGGGTGTCCATAAAAGATTGTACCCTTTTCAAAAAATTTATTCTCAGCCCCATGATGTGGTACGAGGGTGCTTTCTATCACAAAAGTAAGATAATCTCTGCATCCTCGTACCACATCATGGGGCAGAGATTACATTTTTTGAAAAGGGTACAATCTTTTATGGACAACCCTGTATATGACATAAGACGGCATCATCTCATGGACTAAAATCAAGTGACCATTCTACTTCTCTTGGATACTTGGCTGCAGACTCACAAAGCAGTGACCATCACGCCTAGTGCATTAACAAACTGCCTCCACTTTGCTTGGTCAGTGACCATCCTATATGCAGTGCCACAATTCTGGTTTGTACTTTGCATCTCGGCCCCCAAATTTCTCAACATTGTTGTTTTTGGTCAGCCTCTTTTGCCTTTCTTCTAAGGTCCATAGCAAGGCAGTTCTTGTGATAGTGTCGAGGACACGGCCAACCCAGCTCCAGTGAAGTGATCAATTCTTCTGTCTTTCTGCTAATTAGGATTTGTTGCAAAAGTGATGCTTGTTTACTTTGATGTTGCATTCTGGAGCATTGCGTTTCATTAAGATGGCCATTCTTTGTGACATTGTGATGCCTCAAGTAGAAACTTGGAAAATAGCTAAGACATCACAAAATGTATCACAGACACTTGGAAAACAGCTAAGACATCACAAAATGTATCACAGACATTTATAAACAAGATTCTTCAAACAGCTCCCGATATCTTGGCAACAGAATGGTCAGAAATGAAAATCTTTGTCAGATCTAAGAGACCATGTGGTAAAGGTTGAAGAAAAAGGCTTACAGAAATGCTCTGGACATCCATTAGTTTAATTTCTCCCATCAATTACCACATTGGGTGGTCGTGGAAACAGGCTGCATCACTGCAGTCTGGCTGAGCGATTAGGGATCGAAGTGGGAAGGCAAACCGGGTCCCAAAAAATGCCGTGCTGAAGTCGGATGTGTCGGCCGAAAGGTGCAGATATCGCAGCTTCGCTGTAAACGGACACACCGCAACCAACGTCCTTTTCAGGACGAACGAGGAAGAAAAAGAAGAATTACAAGGCAGTCCTTGTTCTGTAATCTCCTGGGTCAGAGAAATAGAGGAAGACCCACCAAAAAAAAAACGCACAGGCATGGAGGGATAACGAAGACATGGTAAGATCTTGAACAGACAGCATAGTACATAATGGATTGGTGTGTATCTGCTGAAGGGAATGAATGACAATGGGTTTGAGAAGGCCTACTTTGGAAATAAAACAGTTGTTTTTCCAAAGCGCAAATAGTTTTATGTGATGATACAAGCTTTTCTGACATATTTTGTGTATTACTAAACACATGAAAGGCTTTTTAATTGTTAAGTTTTGATTCTGTGAGGGACCTAAGACGCGTCAACTGTGAGAAATGCAGTTAGCGACACATAGCTAGACTGCTTGCGTCAGGGTCAGCGAACCAGAGCTGACCAAGACCCTACTCCACCTCCACGTGGTGGTCCTGGAAACAGGCTGCATCACTGCAGTCTGGCTGAGTGAGTAGGGATCGAAGAATGAAGGCTAACCTTGTCCCAAAAATGCTGTGCTGAAGTTGGATGTGTCGGCCTGTTAAGAACCAGATTTATATTTCTCTTTTAATGTCTAGGATTATTCTCAATTTCTTGTTTTGATCAAATATTGGCTCAATGAATAAATATTACCTTTGAATTGCTTTTCGTGTTTGTTTCTTTCCAACTTTCCTGTTTAAATCTGGCTTAGCCATTCCAATATAATCGTTTGTATTTTGATATGTATTCGTGTCTATTACTGTGAAGAACTCTCAACTTGATATAACGAATACAAATGATGAATCTGAAATCTTATATAGATTCTTCAACGATATTGTTTATAACGACTTTTTATTCCTATAGAAGATACAATTTCTTCAAAGTTGGATATTTTTTTAAATTTTTTTAATTATTCATATTAGCATAAGGCGTAATGAAAACATAACGAATACCAAGATGACAATGTCAAAACAGAGGACATCTCCAGGCATGAATTTAAAAAAATATAATTTAATGTTTAGCTATCTCACCACCTTGTCACATGTGTTGCATAAGAGAAATGAAATTCGCCACATCATAGAAACAATTTTTTTACAATTTACAGAATCAACATTTTAAAAAAAACGTTCATGCATAGGAAGTGAGGAAAGGAACATGTCACCCCACCTCATAAAGCTGGAACTAGTATAGTGAAGTCTCTAACACTTCACTTCCCCAAGGCAGTATCTCATATGGGACCAAAACCATATACTGAATATTCTTCTTCTTCTTCCTCGTTCGTCCTGAAAAAGAAGTTGGTTGTGTTGTGTCGCCGTTTACAGCGAAGCTGCGATATTTGCGTCTTTCAGCCCAACACATCCGACTTCTGCACGGTATTTTTTGGGACCGGGTTTCTCAGCTGGACTGCAGTGATGCAGCCTGATTCCAGGACCACCACTTGGAGGTGGAGTAGGGTCTTGGTCAGCTCTGGTTCGCAGACGCAAGCAGTCAAGCTATGAGTCGCTGACTGCATTCATCTCTTTTGCTGTGTCTTCGGTCCCATATACTGCAGCAATCCTTGACAGTTGTTCCCTGGAACACTATTCATCCCATGTTGTTACCTGGAACACTATTCACCCCATGTTGTTACCTGGAACACCATTCACCCCATGTTGTTACCTGGAACACTATTCACCCCATGTTGTTACCTGGAACACTATTCACCCCATGTTGTTACCTGGACACTATTCACCCCACGTTGTTACCTGGAACACTATTCACCCCATGTTGTTACCTGGGGTCTCTAATGAGACAAAGAAAAACTAAGACTACTGCTCTGTCAGACATGTCGCACAAGGTGACTAATATGAGATTGTGCATGGGGCTGACAACCTCATCATGTAAAACAGATCGCCATAGAAACCACTACTGCTAGATCATGTGACTATTTGTGCAGTCTTCCTGCAAGGGGCTCAGCTACAAGTGGTTTCAAGCTCCATAAGGAGCACAAAGGAAAATGATGATGGATGAAAAATATGTTTACGGCAGAAATAAATGAAAAGTTGGACAATCATTATGCCGGAGGGTATGTAGAATCACTGTCTCAATTTCTAAAATGACTGCACAATGTAGGGGTCAGAGATAGACATAAAATGATACAGTGAACATGGAAAGAGCTGCAGGCCAGGAGGTCTTGGTCTAGGCTGATTGAAAACCTATGCCCCATAGGCAGCTGAAGGGTAAAGATGTAGCTCATGTCTCTAAATAAGAGTTTGTCTGTATTCATCACCATCAGCTGCCACCTCTACATCAAAAGTTGGCTGCCTGTTGTCTCAATGGTGAACTCTGATACTCTCGTTCCTGTCCATCTCTTGATATCTTCCCATTTATAACGCTGTCTTCTTCTTGCACGTTTGCCTTCATCTATCCCTTCTATTATGGTCTTCAGTAAGGTGTTATGTCTTTTTACATGGTCTAAATATTTGAGCTGCCAAATCCATTAATTCTCTTTCATTCCTAGGTTTTCTAGGACCTCTTTATTTGTTTTCTTCTCCTTCCATGAGATGTGTCCCATTCTTGTATATATCCACATCTCAAAGGCTTGAATTCTTTCTTCCAATAGCTTGTTCATTGGATCCAATAATGAAAGAAAAAAAAAAAAAAAAATATATATATATATATATATATATATATATATATATATATATATATATATATATCGTAAATTTTGAGAAGATAGGGCTGAGATATTTATGGTCCCGTACGAGCAGTGGTGATATTGATAGCTATGTGAGAGGAAGGTGTAAGAAATAGTTTCTGTTTCACAAGGGGTTTGATAGTGTAAGAGAAGAACAGTCTTGGATTGAGTAATTGCTCTAATCCAGCCTATCTTTTACGACTCTATTTAAATTCAGACGCGCTTTCTCACTTGGTACAGATTCAAATTACACTACACTCACGTACACACAATTTTGTGACAGAAATACGTACAGACGTGAAAACAGATAAACTATGGATCACATATAAGGGCCGGGGTTTGACCAACACTGTAGCTTAAGGTTTATTCTCACTAGAAAATATCACATCAAGAAAAGCATTTACATCAATGAATTATAGTTTACAGACAAGAAATGAAAAATATAATCTAATAGGCCCTCCCTCTTGTATAGGGAAACTAGGAAGATCCCAACAGAGGTAATTAACCCAAAAGATCAAAATAATTAACTGGGGGAGTGGGGGGTGGGGGGGGGGGGGGGGGGGGGGGGGGGGGGGGGGGGGGGGGGGGGGGGGGGGGGGGGTGGGGGGTAGGGAATAGTCAGGACGAGAAAAAAGAAAACAAGTCCTTAATTTAACCTATTCCGTGAACACTCAGATTAGTGAGAGATCAAAAGAAGACTGTTATGTTATTGGTATAAAAAAAAAATAAGTTTCTTTCTGTTCACTCACTACACTCATACAGTGGCCCCCTTTCAGATTTGCGTACCCAGATGTCGACGCTGCATACATTCCATGGAATTAAACACTAACAGGTATTAAGACTATTCAGTCATATTCGTTGTCAATTGCAGCCCCAGACTATCCAGTTTGCTGACTGCTATTTTTCGGGAGTCGCTGAAATCGATGCGTTAGTTTTATCCTGGATATTCCTCTTTTCACTGCAGGTATTGGTTTGGGATAAGTTTATCTATGTGGTGGCACCGTCCTGGGAAGTAATATGTTAATATATTGTTCCAGTGCGGTCTAGCCTCAGGTGGCTGTGACGTGATGGGGAAAAAATGTTAAATGATAATAATCGGCTGTTCGTTGAGGTGATGGCCGAGTATGAACAGTGAGTTCTCGTGAATATATCCGATGGAAAAAAAACTCCTGTCATGGGTCAGATAAAAGAGTACCTAATTTCTGCCACAGCAGACTGGTAATAGATATATATATATATATATATATATATATATATATATATATATATATATATATATATATATATATATATATATATATATATATATATATAAAACAAGTTGTATTCTGGGAATGTTCCGTTCCAGTTAAAATTTATAATTATTGTGTTTTTCTTGATTTGACCTCTCGTCATAAATGGAGAAGGTGGACCGCACAGGGGTCACAACATGAAGATGGTTACAACAATAATTTCTGGATGCTGATAGGAACATCAGACAGTAAAATCGCTGGATCGCAAGGTTATGATCAGCCTGGATTATATTGGAAGAAATTACAAACATTTTAACAATATTATCAATATCTTAATCTAACACACGTTTAGGTATGACCTGTTAAGCACTCCGTTATTAAATTAAATTTAAAACCCACAAGTGTCTAGCTAATCTCATCGCTTTTTAACACGAGATATGAACACTAGTCACTAAAAATTTACACATGATGAAATAGAAATAAATGGTGTTCTCTAAATTATCCACCGCCTAGCGTCTATTAATTAATTTAAAGCATCTCTTACTTGGGAAATAGCGAGTAATTAATTTTACATTTACAGCTGGTAAAATTTGCTAGACGTTATTTAATTAACACAGAAAAGAACCCAGTGAAATATAATGGAAACACTTTAACAATTAAATAACTCAAAATTCTAATATATATATATATATATATATATATATATATATATATATATATATATATATTATATATATATATATATATATATATATATATATATATATATATTTATATATATATATATATATATATATATATACATATACACATATACACATATATATATATATATATTACCGCAGCACAGAAAAAATGAATTTATCTCCACGTATATAAGTGTATAACTACAGAAAGTTGAAAGTTTCAATTATTTAGGCAGTAAAATGACTCAGGATGGTGACACAACAAGAGAAATCCATACTAGAATTGCTTTGGCAGCTAGCGCCTTCAATAGATTATCTAACATTTGGAAATTACGATCATTGAATATACATACCAAGCTTCGTCTGTTTAATTCAAATGTTATCTCAGTGTTAACATACGGCTGTGGGAGTAGGAAAATAACAAAATCACTGGAGAAGAAGCTGAATACATCCGAGAACAAATGTCTTAGAAAACTCATGAACATCAGTTGGAAAGAATTCAAGACTAATCGACAAATAAGAGAAGACTCTAGGCAGAAATATGTCTCTGACTATATAAGGAAAAGACGATGGTCATATATCGGTCATGTCCTACGAATGCAAAACAACAGAATACCACTACAGGCGCTCACTTGGGTTCCTGAGGGTAAGAGGAAAAAAGGAAGACCAAAAGAAACACTCAGAAGAACAATAATAAGAGAAGGAAGAACGTTGGGCTTAAATAATGTGCAAGAGCTAAGAGGAGTGGCGTCACAACGAACAACCTGGAGAGCACTGGTTTCTGCCTTATGCGCCGTGTTTGGTGCTTAAAGAATTTATTATTATTATTATTATTATATAAGTGATCCAAATTGTAGTATGGCTCTTATAATGCGAGCTAGGTACTTTCTTCAAAATCTCTGGTGCTACTGTTAACTGAATTTTAAGAGATGGGAGATATATATATATATATATATATATATATATATATATATATATATATTATATATATATATATATATAGGTATATATATATATATATATATATATATATATATATATATATATGAAATGGGTAAAAAAATCGTTAGCTAGTGCGAGATTTCGCGCCTCTGTCCGTATTTGGGCAAATCTGCGGTCGACTCCTGAATGAAAGCTTATTTTCACACTTTCGCCGACCGCATATTCGTTTCGCTAGCGAGCGGGCGCCTTTTAGGTCCCTTCTCTCGGTGAGCAAATTGCATCCCTTGAAACACGAACAAAGGGATGCAGTCGGTAAAAGTGGTTATCGCTCCTTTCTGCATTCGCTTAATTCCCCCTTGATTCTGCAATTACCGACCCGTTCTCTCTTAGGGAGCTACAAAAACCATTGCCCCCCCCCCCCCCCCCCCCCCCCGTGTTTCAGGGACAAGGCGCTGACATGATGACGTAATCTGACAGCAGGTAGACCCCCTTTGCCCTTCCCCTTTTGAAGGAAAGACGGAGATATGAATAGTTGTATTATTAGCGCTTGAAACAAAGACAGGTAGGCGTGGCTAAACTAGGAATCAGACAGATGGCAAAAGGCATGGCTTTTTGCGCGATAACCAGTGCATGCTAATTAGAGAAGCGGGTGGGAAACCACGCTGAGCAATTAGATTGAAAAAAGAGTGAGGGGTGCCGGTGAGAGTAAAGTGGACCAATCAAGGTGCTCGATTTTCATCTGTCACAATATATTAGCTGCAAGTACCCGGGTTTTTCCTAGCAATGGTTCAGGAAACTTAAGAAAATGTAAAAATGAAACTATGATATTTTTATATTCGTCCTGAAAATGGCTTGTCTTTTAAGTTAATAATTTTAAGTGACTATCCTTGGGCTTTTATAATACAAACTACTTGGTAAAGTCTGGGAGAGAGAGGAAATACCAGCAGAATGGAAGGAAGGTTATCTGGTCAAGTTGCCTAAGAAGGGAAATTTACTTCTTCTTCTTCTTGGTTCACCCTCAGATGTCAACTTGAATAAGTTCAAAGAAAGCAGTGGTCAGCCTGAGGCTGTTGATATCTCCGTAGATTTTCTCCAGGAATGGTACTGGTGATTGCCATAGCCTATATCTTTTCTCTATTCCTCATATGTTGAGCATCTTTGAAACAGATGTTCGGCAGTCATTTTATCGGTGCCACAGTAACACTCATCAGTAGTTCCTATCTTTAATTTCTTGAATAGATGGAATCTTAATCTGTTATGACCTGTGTAAAGCCTAAAGATTACCACTTGTTCACTTCTGCTGAGCTGGTAATACGGACCATTGTTTTGATGGCCTGGATGCTTTTCTTCCCACTTGTGCCTGTATCTGTGCTCGATTAAACTCTTGGCCTCCTCATAAGTTATATTTGTGTCAAGTTGAGGAAGCTTTCCCCCTTCCTTTGCCAATCTGTCAGCCTCTTCATTTCCAGGGATGTTGCAGTGAGAAGGGATCCATGTGACGTATAATGGAAAAAGAGCCTACAGTAATCTGTCAACCAACGGGCTGATCACCCGTTTGCCAGTCACTTCGATTACGGAAACAACAGCAAATGGATTGATTTGCCATTGCCCTAAAGACGCCAATAGGCGTGATGGGAAACAATGGCAAAGAAAACCTATCTGCTGTTGCCCTAAGACGCCACTAGGCGTAATGGCCACTGACTGCTTTGACGGTCGGTGGCTAAGGACGGAAGAAGAAGAAGAAGAAGAGTAATCTGTCAGGCTTTGTAATCTCGTAGCGCTCTATGATTTGCTAGCAAAACCATGCATTTTTCTGCCTGTGTTTACTTACACAAGCGTACTTTTTCGTTCCACTTCTTTTTCTGTGAACACGAGCTAACGCAATGTTTACAAACTGCATGATCTGTCAGTCATAACAGGGAAGCAAATCAGACTGTGTTTACCTCATCCACTCACGCGAAGCTCATCTGTTACTCACAATACTTCTCAGATGAGCAAGCGGCTTGAGAGAGTCAAGAACCACAGAGCCTTTGAAGTTCGGACTCAGGGGAAGTCAGAAACCCCTGGGCTCTTTGATCTTCAGAAGTGGGCATTCGTACAGAGAAAACCCGTTAGGGAACAGTAAGTCTTTTGATGACGGTCGAAACGCCGACGCAAGACTGGCCGTAAACCTTTATCTGGGAATTCCGCTTCTGCTTTCTCCGTTACACACAGTAACGCAAAAATTAAAAACATCTATAGATCAGAAAAATGTGATGATATATAAACTGTGTTTTCTTAAACCTGCTATCAGTTGTCGCTCAGAATTTTTGAATACTCTAAGCACGTAGTTCTGGAACCATTCTGTGGAAATGTGTTATTAGCATTCGTGGGGATTTTTCATTCTGATTTTCTGGTAATAGAAATAGTGCAGATGTGTTTTTAAAAGTGTTAGCTTTACCATTATAATTCAATTAGATTTTTCTCGCTGTTAAAACCTAGTGAAATAAAATAACGTGTAGCAATTTCATACCAGAGAATTAAACTGTTAATTTTCGCCACGCGCTTTCTCACACAAGAAGAGACGGTTTTAGCTGACTGGTTTACATGCTAGTGACAGAAACAGAATTCACGCTTTATTTCTTTTTGTGTATTTATTATAAGTGCCTATTATTTAATACCACCCGATGACTAACAGACGCCGACAATTTAATAGCTATTAACGACAGGCGATATTTGTGTGTGCGCGTATGGATAATTGAATAATAATTAACTTTGTACACTGACTGCCGGTGCGAGAGGGGGCGGGAGAGTTGCATAATTCCATCCGACCTAATCTCAGCGCTAGCGAGGGCTGGCGTGTAGGCGTAAAGGAAAACACCGTGTGCCTTTTAAATTTAATCAGGACTGACAGAGTGGATAAGAGATCGTCTTGTCCCCGTCTGTGTGCATATATATAGCTATATAGAATAGTAGCATTTTTCCATAAATGTTTTTCTTACATTCCTAGCAGACCTGATCAAGAGCATCCAGCGGTCTTCTCTTTTGCTTGTTTTTGGTCTGTGAAATTTTGCTTTGTTAGACCTGTGCCTCAAATTGGTTTGAGCGGCACCGATCTTCATTATAAGCGTGTACTCGACCAAGATACATGAGAACAGTTTTGACACTAAAAGTAATTTAACTGGATTTACCAAACCCAGCAATATTTTTTTCAATTTTATCAGCCCACTGGGGCGTACAAAAATAACATTTATTCCCGACTTCTGACAGTCGTTTTCAAGAGAAGCATCCAGGAATTTACGCTGTTTCAGAATCGGCGCTGTAACATAGAGTTGTCTGATAGGATTATCATCATCATCATTTGTAACATTTATAGCAACCAGATGTTTCCCAATACTGGAAGTATTTTCTTCTGTTAACTGTGAACCCCAAGAGTACGCTCCTACATCAACTATTGGCGGTGACATTTTGTTCATCCAGGAAAAACCCACACCAGATTCGGCGTTCACCTCACTAGTCTTTGTTTTGTTAGAGGATGAACTGGGACCAATTTGGGAAGTAAACCTGACAATATATATATATATTCAGGGACAACTGTATTTCCAAGGGATATCACCAAGAGTAGGTAGGAGTGATTGAGTGGCCACTGTACGAAAGAGTGCGTGAGTATTTTTCTGTTTCAGGGAATTTATCAACATTGGATTTGCTTAAACTTGTTTACTTTACTGGGTAGCATATAGTAGGAACTTGGTTACTTTACTGTCTACTCTGTAACATAGTGCTAACCTTCGACCTTTGGGTTATTAACTTTTGGGTTCTTTTCTCCATAGGGGGACGGCGCATATGTTCTGCTATTTCATATGTATATAAATCTGATTTTATTTTTCTTTAGATATTTGGTGTTGTCAAATTTAATGATAATAAACAACAACGAAACCCAACTTTGTGTGTTGGTCAGACCCATACCCAATCAACCGTAGTTTTTCATGTTTGTGTGTCTTGTTGTCACATAGTTGTGTATGTCTGTAGTTAAACTTATATTTATATGTATGAGGGCAAAGTTGTCTTGTACTAAATTAGTCGTATAGATAGGCTGGAATAGAGAAACTTACTAATTCCAGAGACATATCTTTTCCCTTAAACTACCACCCGTGAAATCTATTTCTCACACCTTTCTCGCGTACCTATCACCATCCACTCTACTCAGACGGGCAAAGGAATAACTCACAACCTATCCGTACGACAATCCACTGTATCACAACTCTTTTGTATTGCTGACATAGTCTGTGGAGTGTTACTCTTAGGTCATCCAGTTCAGCATTACTTTGATTTTTCAGCATTGTAATTACTGACAGAGCATCTGAAAAGATAGCTACTGGTCTCTCTGAGCTTTCTTCTGTCATTAGGATTTCTGATGCGGTTTTTAAGGCCTCTGCCTCTGAAGTTACTTTTAAATTTCCCTGTTGCGACTGCTATCTTTTTTTGTGTGCCATTGCTTACGCTCAGGAAGACTCCTCCACCCCCATCTTCTGTTGCATTAGTTGCTGATCCATCTGTGTATGCATGGATCCAGGTGTTGCTTGGGTAATGTTTCTCGATATATTTTGTGGTTAGGACTCTCCTTTCTTTTCATTTTGGATGTTCTTTCTCTCAATACCAGGAACGTTTTCTATCATTTCAGGGAAGCACTGCTGTTTCCAAAAGGTAGCTTGTGTGCAGTACATATTGGCGTAGCTGTTGATATTGCGTTTATGGGGTCTGCTCTCATCTTTGTTTTGACTGTCTCTACAAAGTTGCTTCGCTTGAGTCTTCCCCTTCCAAGTCCATTTATTCTCTGGTGCATTGGGTGGTCTTTCAGCCTCCTTAATTTCTCGGCTTGCTGCTGGGCTCTGCTATCTCTTCTATCCTCCATAGGCTGAAGGTGAGTAATCTTTTCCAACTTTTCAATGGGTGTTGACTTCATGCCCCCTGTTATGATTCTCAATGCTTGGTTTTGGGGTCTGTTTATTTTGTCAAAACTCGACTTAGCTGCCGTTGACCATGCTGCAATGCCTTATTCTAAGACTGGTCTTACTCGCCCAGTATACAGCTTCTTTAGTACTCCTCAACCCATGCCAGCAAGTTTTTTCAATATTGCCATTCTCTTGTCCTGTTTCTTTAAATCTGGGTTTTCCAAGTCGAGCGGCGCTCAAAGGTAATGCCTAGGTAGTTTGGGTTTTCATCCAAATGTAGATCTTTCCCATTTAGCACCAATTTGGAGCTCTGTGGTTTGTTTGAGAGAGAAAACACTATGATGTTTTCCCTTCAATTATCTTTACTAGCCATGCCTTGGCCCACTCCTTCAATGTTAGTGCTTGCTGCATTCGAATGCTTGCCGTTGTGATATATTCCTCTGAGATCCATAGGGCTATGTCGTCTTCAAGGGAGGCATTGTGGGTTCATTGTCAGTCCTATTGTATGGCTCTGAGACATGGAGAGCAACAAAAACAACAACCAAACAGCTACAGACTTTTATAAACGGGTGCTTGCGTAGAATAGAAGGACTGAAATGGTATGACAAAGTCACAAATGTGGAACTGATGACAAGAACCAGACAAGTGCCGGTGGAACAAGAGTTGAGAAGAAGACGCGGGCGATGGATAGGACACACATTGAGGCAGTCCTCGTTCTGGAATCCACAAGGAAAGAGGCAGAGGTAGACCAAAACACACACAGAGAACTGGATACAGCGGTGAAAATGATGAGGAAAACATGGAAAGAATGAGCGGATGGCACAGGACAGGAAGAATTGACAAGTGTTTGCTAAAGGCCTATGCTCCTCGGGGAGCTAAAGGGTACTGATAGATCCTTGGGCCTTGTTTATAGCAATTGCAAATGTATGGCGCACAAAATATTATTCCTGACGGCTCGACTGGAATATTGATTTCATTTTTTTTTCTGCTTGGAACGTGTCATTGTGTTTGACGAATGTGCGCACAAATTTTTTATTTTTTTTTAAACTTTCATTTGCATTTCTTTTCAATTTACAAAATCATGTACATTTTACAAAATGGAATACAGGTTTACAGTTGATCAAAGTTAACATTTGCTGTCATCTATGTCGTACATATGTATTCCCCAAAAATGTGGGAAGGAAACCAATGGATGGGTTTGAAAAAAAATCGAAAAAAGGTGATTCGTCTTACGAGGACAAAAGACAAAGAAAGTAGTCTACGTTACGGCCACAAGGCCTTCGTCAGGAAAAGAAAGACAGTGAAGGCTAGATAGGAGACATAAGAACTTAAATGAATATAAAAATAAATAAAAAAAACCTAGGTACTAATTATTCTTAACTTAACAACTAAAACTAAAGTCATCACCACGTGGCTGCCCTCTTGCTATCTTCGTACAAACCCCGTGGATGTATCTGACCAATGAAAAGCCAGCTTGGTATAAATAGTGTCAAGGTTTTATTTATTTATTTTTTTATATTTATTTTTATATTCATTCAAGTTCTTATGTCTCCTATCTAGCCTTCACTGTCTTTCTTTTTCTGACGAAGGCCTTGTGGCCGTAACGTAGACTACTTTCTTTGTCTTTTGTCCTCGTAAGACGAATCACCTTTTTTCGATTTTTTTTCAAACCCATCCATTGTACTCCACGTCTTACCGCAGTTTCCCTCAACTTCCTCGAAGGAAACCAAACACGTTATACATCATTGATACACAGAATTATGTGCATACTAATACAGAAACACTTTTTTCCCTTTTTAAACACATTCATACCTTGTTTTAATAATTTAAAAATAATCTGTGCTTTTTTGTCTGTGTACAACAGTAGTATTGAAACACCTGGGTTTTACGAGTATTGTGATGTCAATGGTAAACATTTGTCTAAAATACATGATTTAAGATATTACACAGCAAGAGCTGCACCCACACCAGCGCACACACATACGTATATTCAAGAAAACAGAAAAGGGGATGTCTGTGTTCTGAAGGAACTACAGTGTACAATCTGGCTGCCAGAACAAAGAAACCTTGAAGATACAATAGGTATCGACTGTGCGAAATATCAAATGCCCCGGGTTTAAGGAGAGTGGCCAGTGTGTGTTGCATAACGCTTTTCTCTTAGGTTGGGCAAGTTTCAACTAACAATGTGATCGTTGAGCACTCAACCTAGAGCAGCCTTAAGGGCGGCTAGACACACTGGCACTGTTGATTTACGAGCAGTCTTCTTGGTACGTGCCATTGTGTTTGACGATTGGGCGCGAAATAACTTTTATTAGCATTTCTTTCCAATTTACAAAATCATGTACATTTTACAAAATGGAATACATGGAAAGTACATTTTAAATTACATATAATCACTCGTGCATACTCACGCTTTCATTTGCACACAACAAATAAATATTAAGGGTTAACATTTTAAACAAAGTAATACAGTAAAATGGAATAAATAAAGTAAACTAAATTCTAAAGATGAAAAAAAGTTAATATTGGTTTATAGTTGATCTACCCTTCCAAGATGGAGGTGAAATTCTTTTCTCACCTTAGACGCCGAAAGAAAAACATCAGGAATGTGTATATTTCGATGGATAGTACCATGTTGTGTTAAATTATAGAATAAAAGATACATCAGAGTATCTAGTGGTGTAGATATTTTTCTATAACCGACCTCGAAACCCTCGAATCGGTCGGTTGGATAGGAGGGTTGATCAGAGAATTAACAAGTCACTATCGTAAAACAAGCGATTGTTATCGAAACAGAACCAGGCTCGACAGTGAACATGACTCATTCTAATATCTTGGGGGCTAAGGAGATTTTTTAAATTGGATACTGGAATGTAAGAACTATGTATCAGGACGGAAAAATGGAAGAAATAAATAAAGAAATGGATAATTATAAGTTGGACATATTGGGTGTCAGCGAGTGTAGATGGACGGGAAAGGGCATAAAATATATTTCAGAAGAAAAAAAGCAAATTATATACTCTGGTAGTAATGATAATCGTCACACAGAGGGAGTAGCCATCTTAATGACACAGAAAGCAGCAGCATCGCTCATCAGCTGGGTACCTATTAATGAGAGGTTAATATTAGCTAGATTTCAGACAAGATTTTTCAAGCTCTCAACTGTACAATGCTATGCACCAACTAACGACGCTCTTGATACCACAAAAGATGACTTCTATGAAGCACTTCTAAGTACCATCAACACAATACCCAAGCATGACATAATAGTAGTCATGGGCGATTTTAACGCCAAAGTAGGTGACAACAACGATGGAGTACAAAGATATCTCGGTACTCATGGCATAGGCTGTATGAATCAAAATGGTGAAAGACTTCTAGAACTTTGTGAAATACCAAACCTCGTTGTGGCGGACACCATCTTTCCACATAAGAATATCCACAAGATAACATGGAATTCACCTGATGGCAGAACTAAGAACCAGATAGATCACTTCTGCATAAGCGCAAAATTTCGCTCATCAGTTCAAGACGTCAGAGCATACAGAGGTGCAGAGATCGGAAGCGATCATAACCTCTGCATAGCTAAACTTAGAATTAAACTGAAGAAGTTATACCAACCGAATAAAAATAGAAGAATAGATGTACACAGACTGCAATCAAACGATGTAAAAGAGGAATATAATGTCAAAATGAACAACTATTTCGATGCTTTAGGCAAAATTGACAACGATGTCACCACCAAGACAATCGATACTAAGTGGGAACAACTGAGAACAGCAATGACAGAAGCAGCTGTAGCGACCACCGGATACCTAGTACATAAAAAGAAAAAATGGATGAGAGAAGATACTTGGGATAAAATACAAGAAAGGAAAACAGCAAAACTTAAACTACTAGCGGCAAGTACATATAATGCAGTTGAATCTTGCAAACTAACTTATAGCTTGTTAAATAAAGAAGTGAAGACAAAAACTCGAAGAGATAAAAGACATTTCATCAATGAACTGGCCGTTGAAGCTGAAAATGCTGCAAGAACTGGTAATAGTAGGTGCTTTTATCAAATTACAAAACAACTATGTCACCAGCCTACTGATATGGAAACACCTGTTAAAGATAAATTAGGGAATCCAATACCAACAGAAAAAGAACAAATGAAGAGATGGGCTGAGCACTTCATAGAGGTGCTAAACAGACCACCACCAACAGTAACAGGCGAAATGATTCAAGCAGTTAATGACAACAACCTCTTGAGAATTTTAGATATTATAAATGAAGTATGGAAAGAAGAACAACCACCACAACAATGGAAAGACAGTATTATTGTAAAGTTACCGAAGAAAGGTGATCTATCAGACTGTAATAACTGGCGTGGTATATCTCTATTATGGAAAATTATTATGTTGCATGATGTAATAAAGACTTAAATTGCATGCTGACGAAAAGATCAGAGAAGAACAAGCGGGTTTCAGGCCGAAACGATCATGTATTGATCAAATATTAACACTAAGAACAATTATAGAAGAATCAGTGGAAATGCAATCGCCACTTATTTTCACCTTCGTCGATTTTCAAAAAGCCTTTGATAGTCTACACCGCCCATCATTGTGGAAGATACTTACAATCTATGGTTTTCCAACAAAATATGTGAATATAATCAAAGCGCTATATGACAATGCAAGATGTTGTGTTAGAACAAATAAAGGGAATACAGAATGGTTTACAGTAGAAACAGGGGTGAAACAAGGCTGTATTATGTCACCACTACTTTTTGGAATAGCTATTGATTGGGTTATGAGAAACTATACCCACAATGAACAATTAGGTATAAAATGGACAAATGGAAAATTCCTGGGGGACCTGGATTTCGCAGATGATTTAGCATTCTTAAGTTCAACACCCAGACAATCCCAAGAAGCAGTAAATAATTTGTGTCATCTTTCGGTTAAAATAGGTCTCCAAATAAATGCCTCTAAAACTAAAGTTATGAACTTTTCTAACGAGAACTTTAATATCATCCTGAACGGGGAAAAACTACAGAAAGTTGAAAGTTTCAATTATTTAGGCAGTAAAATGACTCAGGATGGTGACACAACAAGAGAAATTCATACTAGAATTGCTTTGGCAGCTAGCGCCTTCAATAGATTATCTAACATTTGGAAATAACGATCATTGAATATACATACCAAGCTTCGTCTGTTTAATTCAAATGTTATCTCAGTGTTAACATACGGCTGTGAGAGTTGGAAAATAACAAAATCATTGGAGAACAAGCTGAATACATTCGAGAACAAATGTCTTAGAAAACTCATGAACATCAGTTGGAAAGAATTCAAGACTAATCGACAAATAAGAGAAGACTCTAGGCAGAAATATGTCTCCAAGTATATAAGGAAAAGACGATGGTCATATATCGGTCATGTCCTACGAATGCAAAACAACAGAATACCATTGCAGGCACTCACTTGGGTTCCTGAGGGTAAGAGGAAAAAAGGAAGACCAAAAGAAACACTCAGAAGAACAATAATAAGAGAAGGAAGAACGTTGGGATTAAACAATGTGCAAGAGCTAAGAGGAGTGGCGTCACAACGTACAACCTGGAGAGCACTGGTTTCTGCCTTATGCGCCGTGTTTGGTGCTTAAAGAATTTATTATTATTATAGTTGATCAAATTTAACATTTGCTGACATCCATGTAGTACAAATGTATTCCCCTAAAAATGTGGGAAGGAAACCACAAACGTTATACATCATTGATACACAGAATTATCTGCATACTAATACATAAACACGTTAGCCCTTTTTAAACACATTCATACCTTGCTTTAATAATTTAACAATCATTAGTGCTTGTTTGTCTGTGTACAACAGTAATTTTGAAACACCTGGGTTTTATTGTGATTTCAATGGAAACATTTGTCTAAAATACATGATTTAAGATTGTAGTAAAGTACTCTGTGTAACACCCCGCTCAAATTTCCCCGATTCAAAAATCTAGTTAACGTAAATTTCCAACCTATAACACTACTACTATGTTTGAAATTTGTCAGGGGCAAGGTCAAACCTACCGCTAAAAAATTGGACAAAATATTTGCATTTTTCTACTACCACGTTAAAAATCTATAAATAAATTCCATGTTTGGCCTTGGTCTGAAGGCCAAAGGCAAATTTACCGCTTGAAAATTAACTACCGTACTCCTTAAATCTATTAATAGCTACAGTATTTGAAAATGTCTCAAAGCAATCGTAAAATCTAGCCACCACATTTAAAAAAAGGTTGGAATTTTCTAACACCAAGCGTAAAAGTCCCACCCCCAAACACACACGCTCTACCCTTCCCAATTATTTATGAACGAACGCCGTACAATTTTGGCCACTAACCAACTTGGTACCTCGTCTTAATAGGGGAGAGGGGAGGTGGAAGCAAGCCAAATCGGTGTGTTTGGAAAAACTTAGATAATGTATTTCTTTATAAATAAAGAGAGGGGATGTCTTGAATTGTAGCGTTAATATTGTTAAATATAACACCACAAGAATTTCCCTTATAAGAAATTATCTGGCCTTAGAAACATTTATTTTACTAATAGTTTGGTTTAGTAAAAGGAGCAAATAATTACGTTATAAAATTACACATATGGAAACGGGGATAAATAATTAAAAGAAACCTATATAGGAAGATAGAGGACAGTTGTCTGTTTAATAATCACTTTCAATATTAAAAATCGACCCATTAATAACAAAGATATTGTATAAATAAACTTGGGACAGACGAACCAACACATTTCTGAACTGCTCAATTTGATAGCCTTCAGAAAAGTTAAATTTTCTTAACGCGTTTCTGATTGGTTGATTGTAGTTTAGGAGGGGGCAATAAAATTAACTATCTGCCGGCATAGTCCGCCATTTGAGAAAAACTAAAACCACAGCCAGATTGAGATCAGATGAAAAGCATTGATATTGAATGCCTTTGCCGTCTGGACGATAGCGGTCTGAACTGAACCATTAACCGCCAGTCAATCTTGTGATTGTGTGTTTTATTCTTTACTTGCGGTAAGATAAATAAGTTTATTGATATTTTATTAGCATGTACAGGCCACACAGATAGTGCGCCATAAATATGTGTTGTTTGACATTGCCTATTGGAAGAGATTACGACAACCAAGTAGGAATGTACCTAAAGCAGATTTATTGGGAAAGTGAAATAAAATGTGTAAAAATGTTTGAATAAGGCCATAAAATATTACGACTGTAAGTCCAAAAGCTACTAGCAGTTTTCTGCAGAGTATTAGTGTTCAAATAACACATGAAAACCTACATGGGATATTTGTACCAAATATTTAATAGGTCACAAGAAGAACATTGTATACCCCATCTGATTCTATGGAAGAAAAACAATGCTTAAGGGGTCAGTGGCGTTGCAGCCATATGGGAACAGTATGAAAGCACTGGAAGGAAAAATGGTCAAATAAAAATAGGGTTTGGTGCAATTGGTTGGCACACGTAGCTGACCCTCCTTTTGAATGTATTATTGATAAAATTGTGGAATGATATTCTAAATATGATATAAAGAGGGGAACATAACCTTCTTATTTCAGGGTTGAATTGCCAAATTGAAAAGTGACATAACCCCTGAAAATTCAGCACCTGTGGGCAGAGAGAGCTTCTTATATATCTGCAAGCTTCCTGCCACATCATCATCCAGGGGAAATCTGAATTATTGGCTGTTCTTGAAGATTCTCAAGCCACCATCACAGACAGGTTTTAAGATAAGTCCATTATAAGTGGCTCTTGAGGACTCATCCTTATCATTCCACTAAAATACAAGAAATTAAAGGGGGGCATGATGACACACACTAACCCTCCCATCATTGACAGACTTCTTATCCAGTGTTAAAATATTCCCTTAGGGAGTACAAACATATTGATATTTTAGATATATCATTTCATGGACAAGATGTCCACCATATTTATTTAAACTTGTACATAAAGAAACATTTCTTTTGAGTTGAAAATTCCTGTTCCAGAAAATTGAGGTTCAGGAATATTAAAAATTGTAAAATAACTATATAAATTTACACACAGTCTTACTTCATTCAATTATATTGAGTTACAGTTGTGTTTACCAACGGGCTGATCACCCGTTTGCCAGTCACTTCGATTACAGAAACAACAGCAAATGGATTGATTTGCCGTTGCCCTAAAGACGCCAATAGGCGTGATGGGAAACAATGGCAAAGAAAACCTATCTGCTGTTGCCCTAAGACGCCACTAGGCGTAATGGCCACTGACTGCTTTGACGGTCGGTGGCTAAGGACGGAAGAAGAAGAAGACAGTTGTGTTTGTTTTATTGACACATCCCTATATCTGCATTACCCTAGACACGTAGCCATATAACATACCCAGAAAATATTTCCCAGAGTGAGATCTCAGAGAGGTAGCGGATAGGTACCCTGAGAATACATCATCAACAATTAGACTCAGGGACTTACACAGCTTGACCTCACTCTGTGTACACTTAGTTGAGTAACACCAATAACTTCTCATACCACCACAAAGATATTACATAGCAAGAGCTGCACCCACACATACGTATATTCAAGAAGCTGAAAGGGGGATGTCCATGTTCTGAAGGAACGACAGTGTCCAATCTGGCTGCCAGAACAAAGAATCCTTGAAGATACAATAGGTATCGCATGGGCGAGATATCGAATGCCTCGGGTTTAAGGAGAGTGGCCAGTGTGTGTGTTGCATGCTTTTCTCTTAGGTTGGGCAAGTTTCAACTAACAATGTGATAGTTGAGCACACTCAGCCTAGAGCAGCCTTACTGGTGTAGTGACCAAATGGGCCTCGCAACAGATACTAAGCTGATAAGAACAAAGGCATTGGGAGACCCAAAAGGCAAAACTGGGGCGAGAGCGAGCTATTGAAATCCCCAGGTGAAGGATAATGGACAGTCTGTTAGCCTGCATTGTTCTGAGTTTCAATTAAAGATGTAGTGGTTGAACACACACCAACTGGGTTGTCTTACGAGAGGCTTAGCACACTAGACGCGGGCAGAAAGATAGGACTAAAGGGGGCTGTTTTGTAGCGTCTAGTCTACTTTCTTATAATTGGGTATTAACAGTGTTATTTTGTTGCCCAACAGCTTCGGGAGAAATTGACAATGCCTTTTGGAGGAAGACATTTAATAGCATCTGCGAATTTATAAGGCAGTGCTTTAACACTGCTAAATTTCTAAATGTCCAAATTAATAGTCAGTATTTTGATAATAAAGTGAGAAGTTTCGTCTGTGTGTCTGTAGTTGTTTTTGGGATTGTGTTTAACATAGTAGGTACCACAAAGTGCCCGCTTCGTGCTGTTGAGAATGGACGAAAGTGGAGAAAACCAAAGGAAATTCGCCAAGCTTAAGTCGTCACTGTCCCGTTGCTATTAAACGGATTGCAATAAAATTTATATGACGATACTCTGTATCTCCTTCTCTTTTGAAGTGTATTAATTGCCAAATAATAAAAGTTATTGAAGTATTTATTTACTAATAAATACAAACAGCAGTGTTACGCGTGGTTTGCCTCGGCGCGTTGTGAACTCTGAACGTTTTTGTATCACCTCGCTTCATTCCAAATGCTGGCTCTTAACCAGCAAATCTCTAATTTGCATACGGTTTTCACTATTAGAAAGAAGAGAGATTTCTCTTTAGTTTCGTATATTGCAAGATATAGAAACCAAAGTGGAAGACGTAGATATTTTGAAGTGAAGTTTAAATTTCATAAGATTTGACACTGAAAGTGGTGTTATAATTCCTTGCATGGTATGAGAAGATTCGGGGGCCATTTTTCTTTATTCCTGTAAAATTTCAAAGACTTCTCATATTTGCTGCCGAGAGAATTGACTTTGAGTAAGTTCAGTAACGCTCAAGAATTTTAGCGAAGGATGGAGTAAGAGGCTGTTCCATCGACTGGGGTCACTCCCAATGTCGATCAAGATCGGGATGCCACTTATGTTGGTTCATGTTCAAACTTCATCACATCTTCTCATTTGAGGATGTCTATACGTAAGTATATCACTTATTAACAATGTTTTGAACTTCAAAT
This sequence comes from Oreohelix idahoensis, assembly GCA_024509875.1. Lineage (NCBI taxonomy): Eukaryota > Metazoa > Mollusca > Gastropoda > Stylommatophora > Oreohelicidae > Oreohelix > Oreohelix idahoensis. The sequence continues at coordinate 352,983 of JAMPIV010015901.1, forward strand.
GTAAAATTTACAATAGTTTTAATATTATTTGGCAATTTAACACGATCGCACAGCTGTTGTAACAGCGTGGATTGAATGTGTTATCACCACTTCAGACATTCGCACATCAATCTAATTTTTTCACGAGCTTGAAAAGCTAAGAAAGTTACCAATATGAATAAACAATGCATGTTCTGATTAATCTGTAATTGAATGAAGGTTCCTTTTGCAACATAAGAGGGAATTATGATCTCAAAAGCGAAGGGTATCGCAAGGCCCTATGCCAATGGCTGACATATTGAGTCAAGGCTAGGAGACCAGAAAATACCATAACTAAAGTAGCTGATGGTGTACTGCAATGTCCGGACTAGCAGGAACTAGTTGATAGTCTTAAAATTCCACGAAAAGAAATATGTATAAAGAGCTTTCATAAAATGCACTTTAAATAGTTCAGACTCATGTATTCATATTAATTAATATACACTTTAATTTAAGCAGGCTGTGCCCTATTCAAGTTTTAAGGTTAGTCCTGTTTTTCAGTACAATACATCTATATCTGTGTGTATATATAACGCTTTGAACGAATGTTACTCGTCCATTTGAATCCAGATTGGACGAGCAACATTCGTTAAAAGCGGCCAAGTATAATGATCTGGCCGCGGATCTGAGACACACTGGGTTCACTGCAAGGGTCATGGCTGTTGAGGTGGGCGCAAGAGGACTCGTGGCTGCATCAGTGTATGATTTATTGAAACTGTTGGGGCTGAGGGGACAGTCGAGAACAAGGGCACTGAAGAGGCTTAGTGAAACTGCCGAAAAGGCATCGTGCTGGCTGTGGAACAACCGCAATGGGCTATGGAAATCGTGACAGTAAACTCTGCGGTACAGTAAACACCAGGAATTTTTCTAAGTCCACAGTACGTTGAGTTTTTCAGTGTACTGATGAAAGGGTTGTGACTGACGAGCAACAGGCGGTGTATATTATAAGAGGTGTTAGGCACAGAATTTCAGTTGCTAGCGCGCAGTGGCTAGCCTCGTCGGCTTCGCGCAGGTGTGTCCGTGTCTGTCCATAGTTGTGTGCGACGGAACGAACGGAGTAATTTGTCTTCTCTTTGTTACTTTCACAATTGCCTCCACGGCTGGCGGAGTTGTGGATTTTAAAGTTGCTATCAAAGTGAAATGGGTTCATTTTTAATACAAGACAACAGGAGGCTGAGACACTTGGGAATCCCCCCCCCCCACCCCCCCCCACTATCCCCCCCCCATTGGGTTCCCCCCCCCCCCCCCCACCTAGAGTGACCCCCCCCATCATGTCCCAAGTGCCCCCACCCACCCCCCCACCCCCCCCCCCCACCCCCGCCCCCCCCCCCCTCCCCCCCCCCCCCCCCCCCCACCCCCGCCCCCCCCCCCCACCCCCCCCCCCCCACCCGTCCCCCCCCACACCGCCCCGCCAACCCCCCCCCCCCCCCCCCACGCCCCCCCCCCCCCCCCCCCCCCCTTAGAGTGTAAAGGAGTATACTGGGCCGAAACACTTGACGGATGGGGGGTCCACTTCTGATGATCAGATTGCCTCCTGTTGTATCGCTCTGTAAAGAGTTTCCTGTCATCTTATATATATATATATATATATATATATATATATATATATATATATATATATATATATATATATATATATATATATATATATATATATATATATATATATATATATATACACATATATATATACTTTATCATTTCCAGCAATTTAGGAGGACAGTCTATTTTCAGGAGGATTTTGAAGAGTCAATCCCTACTAACCAGGTCAAATGCTTTTGTGAGGTCTATAAAGGCGATATATATATATATATATATATATATATATATATATATATATATATATATATATATATATATATATATATATATATATATATACTCATGGAAAAAAGTAAGTGTGCAACACTTTATAGGGCACTGTGCGTGATTTCATGGACGAAATGAAATAAAAGTTGGCACACAATGTGGTTGAATATTGAATAAAAAACCAAGTGATCACTTTGATTTTAGTGAAAGTGTCATGAAAGAAAGATAAAAATTAAAGTCAGTGTGGCATCCCCACGAAAAAATGAAATCTTGATTTCAGTACCGTGTATGTCCACCTATTCCGCACTGTTCTGCACGACACGGGTCTTAAACCTGGAATGTTCCTGGCAGTCCATGTTGCCTGAATAAACCTGTTGCGCAAGTGCATAAGGCGTATGTAACGGTCTTGTGCAGGGGTGGTAACTCGTGGTCGGCCACTTCTATGGCGATTAGCAGTGGATCCACTTTGGTGAAACGAGCTTGAATGCGTGATATAGTGTTCCTGGGAACATTGAAATGTTGTGATACAGCTAATATAGTCGCTCCAGCAGCTAACATCCCTATAGCTATTGCTTGCTGTTGTTGGTTCAATCTTGGCATTGTCAAAAAAAGATGTTTCTGTTGGACTCTAGGTACTCTCTATTTCAATGATTACGTTTTCACATGCTTGTGATTAGAGCTACACACGTACCTTCCTTTTATCTGTGATAAATTCTCCCCTACGGCACTTTTCACGTGATTTATCTTGCACCGTGATTATCTCCCCATGAATAGTGCGATCCAATTGTAATTGCACGGGTAAGTGAACGACACTCATACAGAAATGTGTGCCAACTTGCATTTGAGTTCACACAAGAACACACGCACAGTGCCCTGTTGAGTGCTGCACACTTACTTTTTTCCATGAGTATATATATATATATATATATATGTATATATGTGCATATATATATATATGTGTGTATATATATATAAAATAGTACATGTTATTATTTATACATTTAGATGTTGTTAATTATTGCCTACAAATGATTTTTATGAAATATGGACAGTATTTAAAAAAAAATTTTCCTCATTTTCCTATTTTTTTCTTCCCCTGTGATAAATTGGCCTCTGGACACGTTTTAAAAAATTTTAAAAGAACAAACAGGTGTTCAAATTCTTTGAAAAAAATTGAGATGTATCTGTGTAGTATGCAGATTAATGTATACACATTTAAAGCTTGTACCTTTTATACTTTTTGAAATATGATGTTGTGAAAATTGACTTTCATGTAAAAAATGACATTTTTCGGTAATGTGTTTTGCAGATTTGCAATTTTAGGTCTCAAATATGTTGATAATTATTCATGATGTAGCTCTATTGTTTTCTTTGTGTGATCAGTATATTGCAGACTGCATGCTGTTTGTCAGAGAAGGTTGTAACATAATATTTAAGAAGACAGCAGTGCTCTGAAGTTGATGTGATGTAATTTTTTCAACTTTGCGAAAATATTGTCCCCACACTTTTAAAAATGCCATAACTATTTTTATTTGTTGTCCAATTTTAAAAAATAAAGTACCAAATTTCATCTTTTCTCAAGGGCTTCCAAACTGCATTGTTCTCTCTTGTGTTTCTGTGCAAACAAAAATCACTTTGTGGTACCTAATAATAGCCCTGTAAATGTCTACGGTTTGTTTTGTGTACAAGTCAATCATATCTTGCAATGCTTTCCTAAGTGTGACTGTACTGCACGTATAATAAATATGATCTTCAGTTTCTTGGATGCGTATTTTGCACAGCTGACATTGTGATGTTTCCTTGGATCTGTGAGCCTCCCATTCTGTTGTGGGTGTCATGTTATATATAAGTCTAGAAGTCACTACTCTTGCATTGGCATTGATGTAAGGGTTGTGTAAGTTGGTGAAAGTGTCAGTGTAGTTTGTTTTGAAATAATTCTGTCCTCTTTTAATTCTGAAATGTAGTGGGGGAGCTTGCAGTTTGACTAAGTGCTTGTAGATTACATTTGTCTTCTGATGAAGTAAGTTTCCATGTCCATGAATGGCTTGTATGCATGACTTGTAAAATGATGGTAATGGGCCGAAATGGTGTAGCATTGAGTTGTTCAGTGGTGTCAGTCTGGCGAGCCTGAGTCCCATGTAATAGTGTGTTAACGGGTGTTGTTCTGGGTGTTTGATGATGTTTCCTACGTGTTTGATTCTAAGTGCCTGGATCTTCGTCTCTATGTTTGGAGGGCAATCCCCCCGTTTCTTTTCTTGTATAAGTGTCTTATGTTTTGTGCTGTGAATTATGCAACTAAAAATGAAACTTCTGATCTGTTTGTTTATATCTGTGATGGTCAGTTTTGGGGGGCTGAAAACTGTGGCTATATAAAGTAATTTAGGAATAATGAACGTGTTCACTACCGTTCCTCGCCGAAAAATCGTTGTGGTTTTGAATTTGTATCTATGTAGCATATCTGTTACTTGTGACGTTAGTTTCCACCATGTCTTTGTGTGTATGGTTTGGGTGTGAGGGAAATGTTGTTACATAAATTTTGATGTTGTTTGTTGGTATATGTCCGAATGGAAAGACTGTTTTGTTTTTCCCATTAGCCTATGCCTATTATTGTTGATTTTAGTACATTTACTTTAGCTCCACTACCTTTGTTAAAGTCTGTGAATGTGTTTAGGATGTTTATAATAGACCTATCATTTGGTGGGAAAAAAGGTGATGTCGTCTGCATAAGCAAGCAGCTTCTGTTCACCCTTTCCTGGTATAAAAGTGCCCTGAATTGAGCTGTTGTTTCTAATTTTCTCTAGCAGGGGTTCTAGTGCTAGGACAGAGTAAAGGGGAGAGAGGGCACCCCTGCCTAACAGATTGTGTTAGCCTGAAAGTGTTAGTAAATGTATGATTCACCAAAACCTTGCTCTCAGGCTTCGTGTAAAGGATTTCAATCCATTTCCTAAAGTTCCCACCTATGTTACAATGCAGTAATGTTTTGTGAAGGTATGCGTGTGATATTCGATCAAAAGCTTTCTCTTGATCAAGGGAGAGGATTGACGACTGGCAGTCTTTATGGTGCATGTAGGTAATTATGTCCCTTATGAAATGTGTGTGCTCATGAATGCTTCTGTGTTGGACGCTGCACTGCTGGTCTTCGTGTATGAGAGTGGCCATGAATGGTTTTAGTTTGTTTGTCTGAGTCTTTGTTAGAATTTTATAGTCTACGTTTAAGAGAGATATAGGTCTGTAGTTTTTAAGGAGCGTTTTTCAGAGTTTTCTTTAGCGATAAGAGTGATGTATGACATGTTTAAGCTAGGTGGGAGTTCTTTATTCTCGAAGGCTTGTGTATATACGTTTAGTAGAAGGGGACCTAAGATAGGAAAGAAGTGTTGGTATAATTCTGCTGTGAGTCCGTCTGGCCCTGGTGACTTGTCCTTTTGCATAGTGTTTACTGCTAGAGTTATGTCTGTGTGTCAGCTCGGCATCTAGTTTTTGTTTGTCTGCGTCTGGTAATTTCTTTGTAAAACACATGAAAGCTTCTTGTATGTGGGACTCGACTGTTTCTTCTGTGTACAGGTTTCTATAGTAGTCTTCGAAGGCCTGTACTATGTTTTGTGTTTCTGTCTGTGTGGTTCCATCTAGATCTACTATTTGTCCTATCTGTTTGCAGCGTTGTATATTTTGCTCTATTGCCATGTATTGTTTACTCTGTGTCTCTTGTGTGATAGTGTTGAGTTTTGTCCTTAATAGGGCTCCCTGGAACCTGTGGTGTTTGTGTTGCTCTAGTTCGCTCTCTAGTGTGGTAATGGAGGGGGAGTATTTGTCTGTTTGCTCTGTTAGTTGAATAGCTTTCTCTATTAATGCCTCTTGTATTCGGTTTTTGTGTATGATAGAAGACATCCATTGTGTTCTTACGTGTATGGTGTTTTTTAAGTGTTTCTCGGTGTTGTTGTACATTTTCTATTGTTGTGTCACTTGTGTACGTGAGAATTAGTTTGGTCATGTGCTCTACGTATGTTTTGTCATGGAGCAAAGTGTTGTTGAATTTCCAGTGAGGGGAACGCTTCGAATATGTGCCTGTTTGTTTAGTGTTAATGGTTGTGAGTACTGCTTTGTGGTCTGTGAATTTGAGAGCTTCAGGCAAGTGTTTAGCTTGACTTATATGGTGTGTTGACGGCACACAGATTCTATCAGAGTGCACCATCGAGGCAGAAGACGGAGATCCATTGCAGCCACCCTTTGATGTGAAGATGGTACCTGATGATATAATAATAATGTTTATACAATACCAAACCTACCCTCTGTCCTGTTCTTACTGTTCTAAGTCTACTATCATTTACTGGACACAGTGTTAAGGTCCTTGTCTTGTTGGACTGGCCTATACTGTATGATAGGGAAACAAAAGAAGTGATTGCATCATTAATAGGCTAAACTGCCCATGGTGGACTTCCGGTGTCGTGTATTGTGGTTCGCACTAATGACCTGTCATCGAAACATCATTTTTGGTGATGCGTAGATGGCAGGGAGGATAGTGTGATTCACTTGCATGGCTAGGCGGGGTTGTCGCACGGAAGGTCCAGGGTTCAAATCCTGGGTAAGCCACTCATGTCTGTTGTTTTTCTGTTGTCTAGTGTTCTACTTCTTTATTTCCTACGAGTGCCTGATAACATACCTTTATGTTTGTCTCATATTAATTACCTGATGATGATGATTATGATACATAAATTTTAATGTTAAAAAAATAAACATGTAGATCTATGTAATCACGTCTCTAAACATGCAATAACCCATGTGCTCCACAGGAAGCCAAAGGGTACTAATGCAGGTTCGTAACCCAGAATTCAAAAACTGAAATAATTCAAAAATCTAAAGTTTTTTCGGCTGACTTGTGACAGATTTTCAGGTGGCGTGTGCTACTTTAGGTGATATCCAAAAACTGAAGAAAATCCAATTTCTGAAACATGGCCATTGCTGAGGATTTCAGATACTGGGTTACAGTCCTGTAATGTACAATGCAGCTCTATCTTTAACAGTTAGGATGTATCTAGCAGTATTAACAGTTTAAGTCTGTATCATGACATAATGAATTCCTGTTAGAAAATGGTAACTCGTCGAATATCTAATTAACAGCAAAATGTGTAAAATCTCTAATTTGGTATCAAAAATATTTTTATATTTTATGGGACGTCTGCTTCTCAAAATCACTTGATCTTAAGTACACTTAAAACACATATAAAAGTGCTAACCCAGACATCAAAATCAAGCTGAAACCAACGTTAACCCCTATACCTCAAAGTGATAAACTGTGAGTCTGCGGATGGCAACCTCACCATGTAAAACAAATGGTTACAGAAGCCACTGCTACAAAAGCATATGAATGAATGATTGGTGCAGGTTTCCTGTAAGGTGAACAACTACAGTGGTGGCTGACTGCTCCATAGGGAGCAAATAGGAAAATGACGAAGATGACATTTTCACCCCCCCCCCCCCCCCAACTTTTAAATTCTAATAATTTCTCACAAGGTCTTCTGCAAGTACCATACCTTTCTAGTGTAGGCAATCATGTCTCTCCATAACTTCCTGTCTCTAATACTGTTTATAAATTCTGTAGTTGACCTTTCTCCATGTCATGATGTCAAACTGTCCAGTACCTTCTTTCTTTGTTGTCATCTATATCTTTTTCCTTCAGTCATGGTTTGTTCCAGCTTTTTCCTTCAGTCATGGTATGTTCCAGCTGTTTCCCCTTCAGTCATGGTATGTTCCAGCTGTTTCCTTCAGTCATGGTATGTTCCAGCTGTTTCCTTCAGTCATGGTATGTTCCGGCTGTTTCCTTCAGTCATGGTATGTTCCGGCTGTTTCCTTCAGTCATGGTATGTTCCAGCTTTTTCCTTCAGTCATGGTATGTTCCAGCTTTTTCCTTCAGTCATGGTATGTTCCAGCTTTTTCCTTCAGTCATGGTATGTTCCAGCCTTTTCCTTCAGTCATGGTATGTTCCAGCTTTTTCCTTCAGTCATAGTATGTTCCAGCTTTTCCCTTCAGTCATGGTATGTTCCAGCTTTTTCCTTCAGTCATGGTATGTTCCAGCTTTTTCCTTCAGTCATGGTATGTTCCAGCTTTTTCCTTCAGTCATGGTATGTTCCAGCTTTTTCCTTCAGTCATGGTATGTTCCAGCTTTTTCCTTCAGTCATGGTATGTTCCAGCTTTCTCCTTCAGTCATGGTATGTTCCAGCTTTCTCCTTCAGTCATGGTATGTTCCAGCTGTTTCCTTCAGTCATGGTATGTTCCAGCTGTTTCCTTAAGTCATGTCATGTTCCAGCTGTTTCCTTCAGTCATGGTATGTTCCAGCTGTTTCCTTCAGTCATGTCATGTTCCAGCTGTTTCCTTCAGTCATGTCATGTTCCAGCTTTCTCCTTCTCATTATGTGCCCAAAGAAAGTGGATCGCTGCCTTCTAACATGATGAATAAACTTTCTTTGTGCATAGACCTCTTTCAGGTCATCCTCATTACATGATCTCTTTCAGGACATCCTCATTACATGACCTCTTTCAGGACATCCTCATTACGTGACCTCTTTCAGGACATCCTCATTACATGATCTCTTTCAGGACATCCTCATTACATGACCTCTTTCAGGACATCCTCATTACGTGACCTCTTTCAGGACATCCTCATTACATGACCTCTTTCAGGACATCCTCATTACTCTTTTTGGCTGTCCATGGTATTTTTATCATTCTTTTGTAAAACCACATTTCTGTGGCTTCTAGTGCCATAACTACTTGTTTACTAATTGTCCATGACTCACTTCCTTATCTCCAGATTGGTTCTAAATAACATTGAAGAATTCTCTTTCTTACTTCCACTGACAAAGAGTAATTGCATAAAGTACTTTTAATTTTACAGAAAGCTGCTTTCCTCTGGGCTATTCTAGTTTTCCATTCTGACATGCATCTTTAGTCCAATGTATAAATGTGCCCAGGTATTTGACTTTTCTGACTTGTTTTAACACTGTTCCATTTACTTTGATAGAGCATTCCAGAGAAGTAGTGTCCTTTTACATGACCATTACTTATGTCTTACTGCTATTAAGATTGAGACTTTTATTTTCACTTACTGTCACTTTTGTATCAACCATTTCCTGCAGCTCCTTTTCACTTTTTGCTATTAAGGCTGCATCTCAAGTTATTTATATTATGCCCACCAACTGATATTCCTGACAAGTCCTCTAGGAATCTCACATTTTCACTGTACAAGTCTAAAAAACGCTTCACCCGCTACTGCTTTCACAAACTGCCGACGTTTTACCAACTTCATGATGATGTATCGCAGCAGTTTCACCACAATGGATTAAAAATATTTAAGAGAATATAAAAAAAAGGCAAAATATATAATCACAGCAGCATATGTATCTCAACATTCACAGTGTATCATATATCTCAATAGCTAGTGTGTCTCAACATTCATCAGAGTGTATTGTATATTTCAAGAGGCTGCATGTCTCAACATTCAGCATATTTTATGTTTCAACATTCAAGGTGTATTGTATGTCTCAACAGGCTGCATGTCTCAACATTCAGCATATTTTATGTCTCAACATTCAAGGTGTATTGTATGTCTCAACAGGCTGCATGTCTCAACATTCAGAGTGCATATGTCTCAACAGTCTGTGTCTGAGTGTCGAGAGTGTATCATATGTCTCAGCGTTCAGAAAGTATCGTATGCCTCAACATTAGAGTGCACGGTTTGTCTTAAAATTAAGTGTATCATGTCTCAACAGTTAGTACATCTCAACATTCAGAACGTATCATGTCTTATCAGTCTGTATGTATTTATTCTGTCTCATGATATGAATATGTCTATGTCTCAACAGCCAGAGAGTATCATATGTCTCAGAAGGATGTATGTGTCTCAACAGTCAGGTTGCAGGGATATATCTGAACAGTTACAGTGTATCAATATATCTCAACAGGAAGAAAGTATATGTGTTTCAACAGTCAGATTATAGGAATGTGTCTGAAAGTTCAGGGTGTCTCTACATAGTGTCTCAACAGTCAGGGTGTCTCTACATAGTGGACATAGTCTCAACAGTCAGGGTGTCTCTACATAGTCTCAACAGTCAGGTCATTAGGATGTGTCCAGTCAGGGTGTATCAATATGTCGGTATATCTCAACAATCAAGCTGCAGGGATGTGTCTGAACAGTTAGGATGTCTCTATATAGTGTACATAGTCTCAACAGTCAGGCTGTTGGGATTTGTTCAAATAGTCATGGTGCATCAATGTCAGTGTTGCTCAAGTCAGATTGTAGTGACATGTCTCAACATTCAGGGTGTCTCAATATGTCAGTTATGTCTCTACAAGGTAGATGTATATCTGTCTAAACAGTTAAGTTGTCGGAATGTGTCTGAACAATCAAGGTGTATCAATATGTCTCTACAGAATGGATGTTTATCTGACTCAACATTTACAAAGTAGTGATGTGTCTCAATAATCACAGTGTATCAATGTGTTAGTGGACAACAAGGTGGATGCATATCTATCTCAACAGTCAGGTTGTAGGTGTGTGTCTGAAACATAAGGGTGTATCAGTATGTCTCAATAGTCAAGTTTGCTCAACATATAAAATGACAAGATTATATAATTTAACCAACTTCTACCCTAAGAAGACCTGCTTCAGCTGCCATTCTGTGTCCCCTAATTCACCGTAATGGGTTTGCTGTATTTGTGTCTGCTATCTCGTACCCGCAACTGCATTTCATCTGTCACATTCAAATCATTGAGAGTGCTTCTATTGGGCATTTCGGCATGAGGGTGCGAATGTCTGTAAATCTGGATATTTTGTTCAGGAATATTCAACAACATCGACAAGTCTTTTTTGAAATCGCTGACCTGTATAAATAAGGAATTCTTGCATTAATTGCTAACTAAATAGATGCAAGGCAGGAAAAAAAAAAACAAGTTACATATAAAGTAAATATAATCATGATAATACTGGCTTCAGTTAGTCTTTTTTCCGCATATAATTAAATACACAATGCATGTGTTTCAGTTCTTAACACTGTCTTCTAACATCCTGCATTTTTGCAGTTCTACAAAATATCATCACTTCATTTTTATAAACAACATTATTTATTTAATCCTATTAACTCATAATTGATTATAAAATTTGTTATATGTAAATATAAATCTAGCCCATTTCATCATTTTTGAATGAATTTGCACCCATATGACTCAGGTTTTTTTAAAATACATAACCATGCAGAGCTAGTCAATTAATAGTTGCTGAATCACCTTCAGCTGGGGGTCAGAAAATATGCGTTAATATCTTTCCTCACTGTTGCGTGATAAATTCTCGCAACATCGTTTTTTGCAATATCTATTTTATAACGCAAGGGCAACAACTGCTTGAAATTTATAGTCACTTTTCTCGGTAAGCATTTGTCTTCTCGCGTTAGTATCGAATGCAGTTAACTTTTGAGCTGTGGTCATTTTTGCGCTGGACTGCGCATGACTTGTCTTGTTGTTTGGTCGATCGGTTTCCGCCCACCACTAGTGGGAGTGAGCGATTTGGAATGGCGAAAGAGATGCCTCGTTGAAGAGGGGATCTCCGCTTTTTTTTGTTCTGTCAGGGATGTGTAGTCCTCTTATGGATATTTCGTTTATTCGGGATAATACCTCTAGTGTTTTCCCACATGTCGGGAGGCGTGATATTTCTGTGTATTTCATGAAAGCAAGGTAAATTGACTTTTTCATTAACTCTATTGATTTTGGGTCGTGAGCGATTTCGATTCATAGCCTGTCTGCGAAAGTCGTCGTCACGAGATGTTTTTTCCCAGCTCACATGTCGCTGCATTGTACTGCATCGGTTGATGCATGTACCAAGGACCATTACTTGCTACTTTGTTAAATGAACTAGGTTTAGAAAACCTTTATTATCTAGAGGATATTCTTGAGGACATTATTTATACTTCGGCAGACGTGTCTGTCTTGCTGAAGTCAAACTAAGGAGAGTGAACTGATCTCATACATCTGGTTATCTCCTGGCTGTTATAGAAAAGGATGGAGTTGTTCACCTGACTACATTTACAGCACTTTGAAATATATAACATGCATCTGACTCATCATTGTAATGCTGTCTACCGTTTATTGCTGTATTGAATGTTGCTGTGATAATGACTGTTTGATGTGCCTACACATTTGCGTAACCATTTTGTCACTGTGGCGTCCACAATAAATAATGAAGAAAAACGTCAACGGCTGTTTCAAGACTCATTGACTTTATACGTCGTGAGTTTACTGACGTCCTATGTGGATTGCCCTGTTATTGTTGCATGAACATTGTTTTGACTGAACACATCTACACACTACACAAAACCAGACATGCGGATGCCATCCATCATCATATGGCATCACGCATCATTTGGTGGCCATAAGCTGGTTTGATTCTGGTACTAGCAAACACGGGGTCCCTTACCCACTTCATTTTCAACAAGAATTCATCAGCATCCTTCAAGAAATTAACATTCTTCAATACAGTCAACATCTTCAAAATTTTCAAAGTACTCGGCGTTGCCCGGTAAAAGTCAAAATTTCAATTTTTTGACGGAAACAAGAATTTGACAGTACCCGGCGTTGTTACATGTTGCCGGATAACTCGGACTGCTGTTATCTTTTACGCAAGTCAAGCAAGTTGCTGCTGTCAAGGTTCCAGTGCTGTCGTTTTTTGAGAAGGTCAAGTGCCGGTTGAAACGGGTTGTTTTCTGAAGAAGGCCAAGTACCGATTTCCATCAACTTACTTTTGGATTAGAAGGTCAAGTGCCGAAACAACTCAACACACAGTATTTCAGAAGCTCTTGTACCATCGTGTTAGCAGTGGAAGCAGTTCAGATGTGCCATCATCGTTGGAGCTTCGCTCTTTAGGACGTTGATTGACATCCGTTTTTCTGCTGTTCGACGATTGGAAGCCTATAAGTTAAGTGGCCTGTTTGTATGTAAACTGTGCCCTTATACTTCTGCTGAGTCTTCTGTGTATCATCTCATTCTATATGTTATATGTCTATATGTTATTTGTATATTTATATGTTTATATTTCAGCGGGTTCTCGGTTGGGTGGTGTCTCCGTTAGATTATGCCACGTCATAGAGGTCGTCTATTGTGAGCGTTTTCTGTAGGGTTTGCAAATTTCCGATACTGGAATTTGCTAAGCGACTTCTGTTGCTATTTATGTTAGCTGTGATGACATGTTTTAATATTGTTTTCGTTATTATTTCACATTCTTTAGTTTTGTTGTGATTTGTTTGTATTTGTTAGCCTACTCTTGTCTATAATTTAGTTTCATACAACATTTTTGTTTATACACTGTGGTGTCATGTATTTTGTTTAATTCTAGCGCAGATATCGTCACATTTTTTGTGATATTTCATTAATTTCTGCTTTATTTTTAGTTGATTTCTGCGAAAGTTTTTGTATTGTTGCTGATCTTTGTTATTGTTTACATTGTTATTGTTTACATTGTTTGTATTGTTTACATTTTCAATGTTTACATTCTGCATGTGTTTACATAGTCATTGTTTACAGTTATAGTAATTAGTTAATGGGCTATGCTAATGCACTGTTACTACTATACTGATGATAAATGAATGATGAATAGTGTCGTGCACTATTGAATGAGAAGTGCACTTATGATCAAGATTTGAGTGCTGATATTTCATATACAAGTTCTTTGATTGGAGACTTGTTTCCCACAGAGACTGGGATAATATAATGTGATGTGAATATACAAGTGCTTAATTAATACTTGTTACACTTAGGTTTGAAATAAATTAGTTAATTATTTCAGGTTTTGGACTCATATGTTAGACAACATGTCTACATTTGAGCACTTTATTGAGCAGGGTAAATTGCTTGGGAAGACTGGTGATAAGTTAGAAGAATTTGCAACTGCTCGATATGATAAAGCAATGGAAGCTGAACAAAAGAAACTGCATATGGAAGCTGAACAAAAGAAACTGCAGATGCAGGTGGATGAAAAGAGATTCCAAATGGAAATGGAAAAACAAAAAAGGGAATCAGAAGCTGAGGAAAGAAAGCTACAGCTAGAGGCTGAAAATAAAAGACTTGAAAAAGAAGCTGAAAATAAAAGACTTGAAAAAGAAGCTGAAAATGAAAGACTTCAAATGCAGGCTCAAGCTGAAGAAAGGAAGTTACAAAGAGAGTCTGATGAGAGGAAAGCAAAAATGGAACATGAAGAAAAACTCTTAGCTTTAGAGTTGGAGAAATTGAAATTGACGAGCATGAGTAATGGTAATGATTCAAACAAGGGTTCATCTTCTGGGAAAGCTAATAATGATACTTTTAAGATTAAGTTACCAACATTTAGTCCTTCCAGTGATGACATAATGTTCTATCTGGACAGATTTGAACAAGCATGTACAGCTCATAACATAGACAAAGCAAAATATGTTTATCAGTTATCAGGGATACTGACAGGTAAAGCTCTAAGTATATTAAATATGGTGGATGAACCTGACAAGAGCAATTATGAGGTTGTCAGGGCCGCTTTGTTAAAGAAATATCAGCTTAACGAAGACGGCTATCGTCTACAATTTAAAAACATGTTACCTGAAAATGGAGTTGAATTCTCCGAGTTTATTGCAAGAATACGCATTACTTTCTCACGATGGGTTGAACTATCTAAGACGGAAAAAACTTATGAAGGACTTATGGACTTAATACTTAGAGACAAAGTCATGTCGTCTGTCAATGAGTCTTTCCTTGCTTTCCTTCATGAACGTAAACCTAAAACAATAAAAGAAATGGAAGATTTCTGTTGCCAATACGTAACTGCGCACCCACACATAACCATGGGTAACTCTAAGGTGAAAGAAGGTTTACCAGTTGCTTCGGCAGCTCCGTATGGTCAAAACTTTGCTCGTAGATTCCAACAAAATTTTGATAGAAAGGGCAGCGGTAATTTCTGTCAAAATCATGGAAACCAATTTCATGGTGATTCTTCTTCGAAGAATTGGAGACAACCTGATAGTACTCGTTACTATCACCCTAATAATTATAGGCATTTCAAAAGAGGATATGGTAATAGAGGTTATTCCTGCCGAAGACCTCAGAACCAAACAAATAGATGTTCGCATCAATGTGAACATGATAGTAATCGTGGAAACTGGAATTCGAACCAGTATAACAATTACAATAGAGACAATAATAACTGCAGAGATAATAATAACTCTGATAACTTCAGAGGTAATAATAGTCGGGGTAGATCTCAACACAAAAAAAAGAGATATCAGCAGGCTAATGCTGTACAACAGGAAACTGAGGCAGCCTGTAATCATGTGTTGATAGTAAAAACTTTGACGCTGTCACTAGTTCTGCTTTTGACTTTGAGAGAGCAAACAAATGCCCCCAATGCAGTACTTTATTCGAACCAGGTACCATAACTACTTTGAGTTGTGGTCACCCACTTCCCGCTCTTCCTGCTGCTGTTGCGCATGACGGGAGGGGTTCTTTAATTCTACATAAGGGTCTTGTTAATGATACTCCGGTCTCACTACTTTTCGATTCCGGATGCACCACTATTGGTGTTAGACAATCGCTTGTAGATCCATCTTGTGCTACAGGAAGGGTTATTAAATGTGTCACATTTGGCGGCACTCTAGAAAAATATCCTACTGCTGTAATTCGCATTGCCACTCCTTTCTTTACTGGAGATGTGCATGCTTGTCTCTTACCTAATCCTATTGCGGACCTTATTATTGGTCGTATTCACGGAGTTAGGGAGTGTACCCCACAGCAGATTGCTGCTTGGGAAGATAATAACATGCAAGCTACAAATGCAGTAGTTACAAGAGCACAAGCTCTACAAACACCCGAAACTTCACTGAATAGTGATAATGAAGTTGATAGCCAAGATAGTCACTTAGTAATCACTCGTGACTCTTTCATAAAATTGCAAGAAGAAGATCCTTCTTTAAAAAAATTCTTCGTTCTTGCGAAGAAAGGTGATCCGAATCAGGATACAAATAGAAAATCTTGGATTGCAATGAGAAACGGCGTACTTGTACGTATGGTACAAGATTCGACTACGTCGGCACATTCGCAAATTCTTGTTCCCAAGAGCATGAGAGTCCAAATATTGCAACATGCTCATGACTCGCAATGTGCTGGACATATGGGTTTTGCCCGTACGAAGTCGAGAGTCCTTGCGGCTTTCTTTTGGCCTTTTGTCAATAAGGACATTCGTATTTACTGCCGATCATGCAAGGTATGTCAGGAGGTCAAATCTAGAGGACCACGACATGCTGCGCCTATCCAGGCTGCTGACATTCCTATTCGGCCGTTTCAGAAAATGGCCATAGATATTATTGGCCCTTTTAAGGTCAAGTCGGCCAGAGGACATCAGTTTATCCTTACATGTGTCGATATGTGCACACGTTGGCCAGAGGCTATTCCTCTTAAGAGCATATCTACTACAGATATCGCAGATGCTCTTTGGTTGATATTTTCTCGCTTGGGGTTCCCCAGAGAAATATTGTCAGACCATGGCACTCAACTCATATCTGACACTATGTCACAGGTAATGTCTACCTTACATATTGAACGATCTCTCAGTAGTATCTACCATCCTATGTCTAATGGGTTAGTTGAGCGTCTGAATAGAACGCTCAAGACTTTGCTTGGTAAGATAACTGAAGATCATCCTCAAGATTGGGACAGGGTTTTACCCGCGGCTCTCTTTGCCTATAGAGAAGTCCCTAATGAACACACAGGATTTTCTCCCTTCGAACTTGTCTTTGGCGCGCGTCCACGCGGCCCTATGTCTTTATTACACGATCTCATCACTGCCGATGATATTAGCGATGAAACTCAATCCTCATATGAGTATGTCATTGCTCTTAGACAAAAGATCATTGAGGCATGTAAGCTAGCAACTGCTTCATCAGAAATTGCTAAAGAGAAGGCAAGGCAGTTTGCTAACAAGAATAGATGTCTACGACAACTTTGTCCAGGTGACAAAGCATTCGTCCTACTCCCCAGTAGGGAAAATAGACTTCTTATTGCATGGAAAGGTCCGTATGCAATAGTCTCTCGGATTTCCGATGTTGACTATGTGGTCGATATTGATGGAAAGCATAAAACTTTCCACATAAACATGCTTTCGGAATTTCACGAACGTCCGGACTATTTGCTGCCTATTTTCCAGGCAACGGATGATGCTCCTGCACCTCACGGTCATTATTCATCCCTGTCTGTCATTCAGGATGAGGAAGCTACCTTCTCTGATGTCAACCTTCCCCTTCCAGTGGTTCCATTACATTCCACGGAATCTTGGAAAAACGTTTCTGTTTCTCCTAATCTTTCTGGTGACGAACATCGACGAGACTTGTCGATGTTACAAACATTTCAGGATGTTCTCACTGACATTCCTGGACACACAGATGTCATAGAACATGACATAATTCTTACCGACAATAATCCAATTAGGGTTAGGCCGTATCCTATTCCTGTACACTTTCAGTCGCAAGTGGAAAAGGAATTGGATGAAATGATTCAATTAAATATAATTGAACCATCGACTTCACCATATTCTTCTTCCATGGTTATTGTCCGGAAGAAGGATAAGAACATACGAATTTGCGTTGATTATCGCAAATTGAATCAGGTCACAAAGTTCGACGCTGAACCGATGCCTTTGTTAGAAGATCTACTGATTAGACTTTCTAATTCTAGATTCTTCACTAAACTTGACTTGTCTAAAGGTTATTGGCAAGTGCCTTTAGCAGAGCATGCCAAACCTCTTACTGCTTTTTCTACACCTAGGGGTCTATTTCAATGGAATGTTATGCCTTTTGGTCTCATGAACGCCCCTGCCACTTTCGTTCGCATGATGCGTCGAATTCTGTCACATCGTTCGGATGTCATCGCATACTTAGATGACATCTGTCTCTTCAGTGATACCTGGGAAGATCACTATTTAGGGTTATATGACTTACTGTCCACTCTACGTGAGAATAATTTGACAGCAAAACCTTCTAAAGCTTTTGTTGGTTTTGGTGAAATCTCTTTCCTGGGTCATCGTGTTGGTCATGGTCTCTTGAAGACAGAAGACCACAATACTTCCAAAATACTGAACATCTCTGTTCCTAAAACGAAGAAACAAGTTAGGAGTCTCTTAGGTTTAATTCAATTTTATGGGAGATTTATTCCAAATTTATCTTCGATCATGGCACCTCTCTCAACATTGTTGAAGAAAGGTTCGCCTAATCTGGTCCGTTGGTCTGAAGAATGCCAATCTTCACTAGACCAAATCAAGAATATATTTTCTTCTCCTCCCATCTTAAGATTACCTACTCTTGATAGGATTTTTGTTCTTCGGAGTGATGCTTCATCCACTGGGATTGGAGCAGCACTGATGCAAGAATATGCAAATACTCTGCATCCTGTTATGTACATTTCTAGAAAACTAAATGCGGCAGAGAGGAACTACTCGGTTTTAGACCGTGAGTTGTTAGCGATGGTTTGGTCAATTCTAAAGCTACAAAGATTCCTCCTGGGCGCACATTTCATTCTAGAGACTGATCAGAAAGCTCTTACAGCTATTCAGACTAAGAATTTGAAGAGTTCGAGATCCACTCGATATGCTATAGCTCTTCAACCTTTTCACTTCACGGTACGAGCGATCCGTGGTGCGGATAATGTGATGGCTGACATTTTGTCTAGATGCCCACATGACTCCAACTAATACTTCTGTCCTATATTTCCATATATTACAGAGTCATAACACACCTATATTTCTACAATAGATTAGCACATCTGTACTTACTCTATATGTACACACTATCGTGCTTTGTTGTCATCTTCTTCTGTTCGTTTTTTAAGATGATAGAGGAGGACTGAGTAGTTAATATAAGGGCCGTTAGTTTACTAAACAGCCACAATTATTAATAATGTATTGTACCTTATGAAGCATATTAGTTATTAATTAGCATTATATTGCTTGTACTTTCTCAGAATGTCATTGTTGAGCTGAGGACTTACCTTACGAGTTCTAGATTGTGTACTTACCCTCGGAATACCAGAGCATATGTCCTGGATCGTCATGTAGTTTAACTTTACTATGTACTTATGTCATTACATGTCAAAGAATGTACTATTTAAATTTTCCTATCAGATTTGTACATCCATTTTTAAAGACAATATTAGAGTATGCTGTTTAATGATGATTATAGTAACTTGCATACGTATATTGTGTTTACATGCTAACGTGATGTGTGTTGGTGACACCTCCCCGATGTGAATATTTTTTGAGACATATTTATTTTTCTGTTGAGGTATATCCTCACCAGACACTCTATAATTAGCCTCATGTTTGGCAATTTAGTTAATTATCAGCGCATAATTCGTGCGTTTTGAGCCGCTTATCGCATGCTCTTTGATATTTAAAAAAAAAAAAAATATGTTCCACATTTTTTTTTTATCGGGAGGAGGTGGTGATATGTTGCGTGATAAATTCTCGCAACATCGTTTTGTTTCAATGTCTGTTTTATAACGCAAGGGCAACAACTGCTTGAAATCTATAGTCACTTTTCTCGGTAAGCATTTGTCTTCTCGCGTTAGTATCGAATGCAGTTAACTTTTGAGCTGTGGTCATTTTTGCGCTGGACTGCGCATGACTTGTCTTGTTGTTTGGTCGATCGGTTTCCGCCCACCACTAGTGGGAGTGAGCGATTTGGAATGGCGAAAGAGATGCCTCGTTGAAGAGGGGATCTCCGCTATTTTTTGTTCTGTCAGGGATGTGTAGTCCTCTTATGGATATTTCGTTTATTCGGGATAATACCTCTAGTGTATTTGCACATGCCGGGAGGCGTGATATTTCTGTATTTCTTGAAAGCAAGGTAAATTGACTCTTTCATTAACTCTATTGATTTTGGGTCGTGAGCGATTTCGATTCATAGCCTGTCTGCGAAAGTCGTCGTCACGAGATGTTTTTTCCCAGCTCACATGTCGCTGCATTGTACTGCATCGGTTGATGCATGTACCAAGGACCATTACTTGCTACTTTGTTAAATGAACTAGGTTTAGAAAACCTTTATTATCTAGAGGATATTCTTGAGGACATTATTTATACTTCGGCAGACGTGTCTGTCTTGCTGAAGTCAAACTAAGGAGAGTGAACTGATCTCATACATCTGGTTATCTCCTGGCTGTTATAGAAAAGGATGGAGTTGTTCACCTGACTACATTTACAGCACTTTGAAATATAACATGCATCTGACTCATCATTGTAATGCTGTCTACCGTTTATTGCTGTATTGAATGTTGCTGTGATAATGACTGTTTGATGTGCCTACACATTTGCGTAACCATTTTGTCACTGTGGCGTCCACAATAAATAATGAAGAAAAACGTCAACGGCTGTTTCAAGACTCATTGACTTTATACGTCGTGAGTTTACTGACGTCCTATGTGGATTGCCCTGTTATTGTTGCATGAACATTGTTTTGACTGAACACATCTACACACTACACAAAACCAGACATGCGGATGCCATCCATCATCATTATGGCATCACGCATCAGGCACGTTCTTTTCTCTTCTGTGTGTTGTGAGAGCTTCTTTTCACCCAATCTGAGGTGGCGCCATAGGGAGAATCGCTACTTGGTGCGACTGGCAGCTTCATCCTCCCAGGTTGCTGGATTTATATCTAGTGCCCTCATGTCTCTCTTGCACACATCTCTGAATCTCAGCTTCGGTCACCCAACTGTTCTTTTGACATCTGCCAGTCATCCACAGAAAAAAATCTTTGAGGAAACGACCATCTTCCATGCAGCAGACATGACCAAGACAGCGTAGCCTGTGCTGTCTAAGCAGTGTATACATGCTTTGAAGGCCAGCACATGACAGAACCTCGGCATCTGTCACTTAGTCCTGCCATGAAATATCCAGGATGTGGCATAGACACCAAAGATGGTAGGTATGGAGCCTTCTTTCTTGCTTAGCAAAGGTTGTCCATGTCTTGCTGCCATATAGAAGTGTGCTGGTGACGCAGGCATTTTATATCGTAGCTTAGGTCTTCATTGTGAGTTTGGAGTTTCCTCAAACATGCGTTGTGAGGCAGGAAAGGGTGGTTGCAGCTTTGCCAATCCGGCTGTCAATTTCTGTGTCCAGAGAGAGTTTGTCATTGATGGTAGCCTCCAGGTATGTGAAGTGGTGCACCACCGGCAATTCATAAGTTTTTGACAGTGATATCTGAGGCAACATCCACATCCTGACCCAGCACATTTGTATTCTTTAGATTTATTGTGAGGCCTGTGGTATTCTACCTTAATCCTCTAAATGAAACAATACTAGACACCTGTCGTTCTTAACATTTATTTCACACAGAGATACAACATGTTGTGGCCGGGAGAGTGGACGGGAACGGCACCAAATCAAGTTAGATGTGACCGGACTAGGTCACGGCGACAAATCAAGTCTAGTGTGACAGGGTGAGAATGGGGTGGAATCTTTTATCAATGTTCATCTGTTGTTTTACTGGCGACTGCCAGAGATGGTGATTACAGAATAGGAACATAACCCAGGTAATTCTTTTGGAGACTCGTAACTGTGTTTATGTTTTAGGCTGCATGATCGTCGAAAATATGGTAATATTCTTTTCTCTATTACCTGATGTAAACAAACGACACTTCCTACTGACGTTCAGGAAATAAGTTCAAGCTGGATTAAATATGAATGAACACCTTTATTAAGTGTCTGCACACTCTGAAAACTTCATAATAGTTCATAAATACATGTGCTTCTGCGGTATACAAAGCAGTCATCCCAAGAAATAACACACAGCCATCGAACTTACAAGATGGTCCAAACCCCAAAATCACTGCCTCGCTCGTCTCGTGCCTAAAACCAACTCACTTAACCCCCTTCTCTCAAACCATCACTTCCGTCCTAACTACTGGGCAATTCTACCCCAAGTTCGATGACGTCATTTCTTAACCTTTAATTAAATCACTCATAGGATTTGTGACTAGTGTTATTACACTAACTAGACACGCTCAAATACTTAGTGTTAAATCTTGCTAAGTATTCTTACCCTAACTATAATTAAGTGGCAGCACCTTAGTGTTAATCCGACGTAACAGTCCGTACTGTCACAATGTCTAACATCTCACGGCCATTATTCCAAGAGCCTTAACTCCTCTTCTCATATATAAATATATCTCTAAACTGTTGGATCAGACACTACAATCTCTCCCTATCTTGAATAATAAAAACACACTGAAACTCAAACTGTTTTACAAAAATCATTAATGACAAACAGAGTCATTGTCAATGACAAACATAGTCATTGAGACGTCTTGGGACATTTCAGTATCTAGGTGGTGGTCTGCCTGTATGCAGTAATTTCCTGTTGTTGTCCATGGTGATGTCAGCTGGTTCTGTGGTAGTTGGTGGCAACTCAGGACTGACAATGTCATCTAAGAAATCATGATCATCTGTTGTGATTGCTTCTTGGCTGCTCTAGCCAGGTTTTTGTTAACTTTCTTGAAAAACAAGACATTTATTGTTACAACTCTCCCTTCACATGAAGCACTTATCATGTTTCCTCTGACTTTAGTAATCTGGTAAGGTTCTAGATTAAACCTTGTTGTTGATTTGCTGTTTTGCTCTTGTCGCACTAAAACAAAATCTACTTTCAGATGAGATGGCTTTGATCGTAGCCTATGGTCTGCATGTTGCTTTATTCTGTATTTTCCCTGTGTATCTTTTCTCTGCACATCTGATGAGGCTGGTTGACTCTGTTTGGTTTCAGCTTTTGGAATCCCAATCGAGACCTTTCTTTGAAACATGAGCTCATATGGTGATTTGTGTGTTGACATATGAGGTGTTGCCCTATATTTTCTAAGGAAAGCATACAGCCAGTTAGGCGTGATTCTTCTGTGTATGCATCCAACATGGTGCATACAATTCTTAATGTCTTGACTGTTAAATGGTGAACCATTATCAGTTCTTAAGTTTCAGGAATTTCAAACAAAAATATCTTGTCAATCACAGGAATGACAGTTCTTGCTGATGTGGAGTTAATGATTTCAGTAACTGGAAATCTTGAATATTCATCTACCATGACAAAAATCACCCGTGTGTTACCGGGGCCCGAAAGGGGAGCAAAGAATAGTAACACTGCACCCTACCACGCATGTCGTAAAAAGCGACTAAGGAGGGTATGGGCATGGGGCTGTTTACCCCATCCCGTAAAAACTTCGCACAGTGGGCTGATCACCTGCTTGCCAACCAATCTGATTACGGAAACAATGATAGATTGTTTGGTCTGTTTTTGTTCCACAAAGACGCCACTAGGCGTGGTGGAAACAGCGATAGATCGATCAATTTGTTGTTGCCCTAAGACGCCACTAGGCGTACTGGCCACATACTGCTTTGCCGGTTGATGGCTAAGGATGGAAGAAGAGATGACAAAAATATACTGTCCACATGGTAATGGTCCACAAAAATCTGCAGAGACCTCGGTCCATAGAACCTTGGGAAGCTCAGACATTTTCACAGGTGTCATATGTGCCCCACTTTCTGTGCAAGCTTGACAAGCTAAACAATTGGCAATAGTCTCTTCAACCATTTTGTCTAATCTGGGGAGCCAGATCTCTAACCAAACATTTGATTATGCCTTGACGTCCTTCATGGCCCAGATCTACTGCTTTTCTGTGGAGTGTTTTAGGGATTGCTATTCTTGAACCTCTAAGTAATACCTTGTCCCCAGTAAGTATTAGTTCATTTCTAAATCTGTGGAAAATATTAAGATCTTCTCTGTTTACTTTAGAGAACTGTTCATAAGGAATGTTATTCCATTTATTATTTCTGATTATAAACTGAACTGCTTGTAACAGTGGGTCTTTCATGGACTCTTCTAGTATTTCACTGAAAGTCATAGCTTTTAGAACACTGGTCATGTCTAGGAATCTCACATATGTTTCTGTCTCTTCACTGTTTTTGTTCTCAGAATGCTCTTTTAGTGGATGTCTTGACGTATAATCAACAGGATTATTCTTTCCAGGCTTGTATACAACATTGAAGTCGTATTGCAGAAGTCGCAAAACCCATCTTTCTATATGAGCAGGAGGCTTGGAGGTTCTTTTCTAAATATCAGCTCCAATGCCTTGTGATCTGATATGATGGTGAACTAGCTGCCATAAATGTTTAAGTGAAAATACTCACAAGCCTACACTACAGCTAAAGCCTCTTTTTCTGTCTGTGAGTATCTAGTTTCTGTATCTGACAGACTTTTGCTGCCAAATGCTACAACATATTCTTTTTTTTCTGTCATCTCTTTGGGTAAACCTACTGGACTTGCATCTACCGAGATGAATGTCTTTCTGTTCCTATCATAACAGGAACTTTTTGGTCTAGCACTTTGTGCTAATTCTGATTTCAGCATATCTAATGCTTTTGACTGAGTTACTGTCCATGCTCATGGTTGCATAGTTTTGAATAAAATGTGAACAGTAATTGGACATTCCCAGTAAACTTCTCAACTCAGATACATTGGTTGCTTCTGCCATGTCTTGAAGTGCACTAACTTTTTTATGATCTGGAACAATTCCCTTCACAGAATAAGTATATCCATAAAAATCCAATGTGGTTTTACTGAATTCACATTTCTTGTTATTTAGCTGCCTCAATCTGATGAATACATATTCTAGGTCTTCATCTTTTTTTTTGTGGTTTTTCCATAAACCAGAATATCATCAGACACATTCAACTGCCCCTTCAGACCTTGAAGCACATTTCCAAATATATTCTGGAATGCTTCTGCTGCTGAGGCTATTCTGAAACTAAGCCTTTTGTATCTTCGTAAACCTAGATGTGTTGAAAAAGTTGTGATGTATCTAGATTCCGAAGCTAATGGAATTTGATGGTAGCCACTTCTCAGATCTAATTTGCTAAAAACTGTTGCGCCATTTAGATCCACTATTATGTTGTCTATTGTAGGAGTGATGTGTCTTTCTAAAACTTCAATAGGCTGTCTCATGTCTACACAAATTCTTACATCACCATTCTTTCTGATGACAGGTACTACAGGACAGAGCCCATAAAAATAAGGAACCAGAAGCTGGAACAGACGGACACATTTACATACATAGGATGCATAGTAACACCAGACGGCGGAACAAGTAAAAGCCATCAAGAACAGAATGAATAAAGCGAGAACAGCCTTTGCTAGTCTCAACAACATCTGGAAGTCCTCCCAGTACAGCACAAACACCAAATAAAGATTATATGAAAGCTGTGTATTTTCTGTGCTTCTCTGTGGTGTGGAATGCTGGAGAGTAACAGAGAAGGAAATGTCAGAAACTGTCCTCCTTCCACACAATCTGCCTAAGGAAAATTCTCTGAATCTTTTGGCCACATACTATCACTAACTAAGAACTACTTACTCGGAGTAACCAAGAGGACATGCACACCATCATAGCTGGCAGACGCTGGAGCTAGGTTGGCCACATCCTCAGAAGAGACCCCGATGCCATCACAAGAACAGCTATTCTATGGACCCTCGAAGGAAAGTGAAAGAGAAGCCAACCAAAAACAACTTGGCAGAGAACTGTGGAGGCCGAGATGCAAAGAATGAACCAGAGCTGGGGCACTGTACGAAGGATGGCCACTGACCTAACAAAGTGGAAGCAGTTAGTTGCTGCCCTACAAGATACCACCAGGCATGATGGCCACTGACTGCTTTGACAGTCAGCAGCTAAGGATCAAAGAAGAAGATCTACAGGACTGACCCAAGAAGTTGGCTCTGAAACTTGTTCAATGATATCTTCTTCTTATCTTTTCATTTCTTCTTCTACTTTTTGCCTGAAGTGAAATGGAATTCTTCTGTGCTGTTGTGCTTTAGGTTTCACATTGTCATTTATGTGTAGTTTTAGCTCAAAGATTTTCAATTTACCCACACCTTGGAAAAGGTCTGAATACTTTTCGAACAGATTAGGTGTTCTGTTGCTGTTGACGCTTTTTATAATTTTGACAATCCACAATTTAGATGCTGTCCTATGACTTAAAAGAACTTCATGTCCACCTTCTACTGCACAGACAGTAGTACTGGCTTGATGATGCTTGGATTTAATAGTTGTTCTGAACATTCCAACCTCTTTTAAGGGAGTATTGGATGCATATAACTTTTTATTAGTGAGAAACAATTGTGGTCTTCCCTTCAACTTGTTGTATGTGGGTGTACTTATGACTTCCACACTTGAACCCATGTCTATCATTGCAGGCAAATGTGTATCTTGCATTCTGATCATTGTTCTGGGGACATCTGATCTGTTATCCAGTGCATAAACATACACCTCTGAGCTGCTGTCAATGTATGTGGTGTTTTCCTTTTTCTTAG
Source organism: Oreohelix idahoensis (assembly GCA_024509875.1). Taxonomy (NCBI): domain Eukaryota; kingdom Metazoa; phylum Mollusca; class Gastropoda; order Stylommatophora; family Oreohelicidae; genus Oreohelix; species Oreohelix idahoensis. The sequence continues at coordinate 379,206 of JAMPIV010015901.1, forward strand.
CAATCTGTTAAACTTTATTTTTAGGGTGAGACAATACTTGGCAAAGTGATCTTGCTTGTGACAAATATGACACTTTCCCAAATGTTGGGCAGTTCTGTCTTCCACCTTTGTGACAATATTTCCTTCCACATTCGCATTTTGTGTATGATACTTTCTGGAGTTAGATCTGGAAGTCTGAAACTCTGGTTTCTGCTTATCTTGTTTGCCAGCTTGTGTGACTGAACCTTGGTTCTAATCAGTTCTTGACAATATTTCCTTCCACATTCGCATTTTGTGTATGATACTTTCTGGAGTTAGATCTGGAAGTCTGAAACTCTGGTTTCTGCTTATCTTGTTTGCCAGCTTGTGTGACTGAACCTTGGGTTCTAGATCTAGACTCTTGAATATTGCAGACTGCTGACATACGTAAGTGATGTAGGAAGACAATGTTAATATTATGGCTGATGAAGGCAATCAGCTTGTGGTCGGGCTTACGGATGGCCGACAGGTGTGTAAATATGTATAGCTGTAAGTGCGAATGTCGTAATTAGGTTCTGGTATACCAATACACACTTCGATCACACACCACTGTAACGTAGGATCAGAAAATGTAGGAACTAGTATAATGTTCCACAGTTTATTAACACCACAGTCACGTAGACATCATGGTAACACAGTTCACAGCATAAACATGACGCATCAGATAAGTAAGTTCATTTCGTAGTAATACAGCAACAATACTCATCCAAAAAAACACTGCGTACATCGCAACTCTCAATAGGCTGTAGAATGCAGTAACTCATAGCATAAATCCTTACAAATCGATATCCAAAGATTCAGTTACAGGTGCAAAACTCAAAGTACAAGGGCTGCAGAACACAGCAGCTCATGCTTCATAAAGGTTCACATCAATATCTTTATAAATGATGATGAACACTGGTCGCTTACACAGCGGCATACTATATCTTCTAGCAACAGGGGAAAAATCCATCATAGGAAACATGAATCAAAATAATGGCCGGTACAATCCATGGCCTCTATAACAAATCCATCAGAATTCTTATAATATATATAATGCCGGCGTACTCCCTGGCATTTGGGTAATATCTCTTGAAAAACAATCCATAAATTCCTGGGAGAAAGAACATTCCCGACAATAATCTCTTTATCTTTACTTCAAAAAGAATATCCTCTTCAATTATCAAATTCCCCTCATCGAAAACACAAAATACGCCGGGACACACTAGCGAGATGGGACGACCATCCCGAAGCACTGCCAGGAATGCACTGTCACGAGATTACTGCCTCCCAGAACAGCTCAGTAAAAATTACTCATGCGCGAACTAACCGCATGAGAACATCGCTCAGCTCACCTGTCTCTTCCCAAAAACCTCACTAAGAACATTCGAAAACTTTCTTTATTATATTTAAAAAAAAAAAAACTAGCAACCACTCAGCTGAGCTGTGTTCAAAAATTACCGAGCATAAAGCCCCCAACTAAAAAAATCATCTCATCACCAGAGCGTGCTAACTAACGTGTGTACAAAAATCCGACCCATACATACAAATCTTTAACACCTAACTCCCATTAATAAAACATGACTTAACAGTTCTCTTTCTGTGTGGCCTGGATTTCTTACTTACTTACTTAGTCATTCCCCTTCTACCATGAGGTGTAGAGGTTTGGAAGAGAGAGTGCCAGACTATCCTATCAGCTGTCTTCCTCCTGGCCTGGTTCCATTCTAGTCCTCGGTTCTTCAAAGATCGTCTAATGTTGTCCTCCCAGCGAACTCTGGGTCATCCTGGGGGGTCTGGATCCCTGGCTCTTTGTTTCCAATGCTTGTCATGGTAGCCGATCTTCTCCCATTCTGCAGACATAGTCAAACCATCTTAGTTGGGACTGTTCTACTTGGGTCTGCAGGGGGTGTGATTTTAGGCCTTGATGTATCGTCTGGTTGTGCACCATGCCTCTTCTTGTTACTTCAACCACCTTCCTCAGATACCTTATTTCTGAGGTTTGGATCTGGCTTTTGTGGGTTGTAGTCACTGCCCATGACTGTCACAGTATATATGTTTGACAAAATATTAAGTTGGTTATGCTGAAGAGTGACAACCCTGATCAAATTAAAAACCCGTTTTGGTCATGTGACCTGGACGGAAGTGCGCACGAATTCGGGCGCTAAAAGTTAGTTGAGTTTCTGGCCATCGACCAGGAGAGGTCGCTTTGTTGTTCCCTGTCAGCATCTTGCTGGGATATTGGATGCCATAGTTGTTCATTGTGGGTGCTTGTCATTTATTCATGTGGTCAAGATTAGTTTACATATTTCTAGAACGGTGATGTAGTTTCTAGCAATATTTTTCGTAGATCATTGATGAGAAGTCATTTGTATTTAAGTATGGCTTTATTAGAATGCGTCGGCGTCTGTGGCCTAATGGATATGAATGCAGTTTCATAATCCAGATATACCAGGTTCGAAACCTGCTGCAGGCGGTTTGGTAGCAGATCGCTTTGTGGGGATTTTTAACAATGGTATAAGCACCTTACCGTTCAGAAAGCAATGGCAAACTACTGAATGAAAAAAATTGCCTAGAAAAATCACAAACAGCCAATAAAAGCTGGGGTTGATTGCCATGTCCTGTAAAGGATAAGCAACTAACTTTTTTTATTAGAATGCAGGACTTAGCCAGTGAGCGAAAGTCATTGTGTTGTTCACTCGGTATGACATACCCACGAGTTTTTTGATAATGATAGATTGAGTTGTTGACTATTACAAGTTATATTGGCATTTCTGTTGCATTGTATTGCATATGTATTTCTAGCCGTGTGTGGCTTCATTGTGTGCATTGCTATTAAAGGGAACTTAACCTGTTACAAGTGTTATGGTGAATCTATGTCAGCTATTGCATACTGTGGTCGTATCCTTAGATAATGAGCCAGAGAGGATAAATTATCATGTGTTAAATCCATGGTATGAATAGTCTTTATTCTGACATCTGGGGGCTCGTCCGATTTTGTGAGGTGAGCCTAAAGGCCGTGGGCTTGTATTTTGTAATATTTAATTCCCAGCTAGCTGACATCTGGATGGCTCGTCTATTCTGTAGGCAGTGGGGCCAGTGGTTTGTCAGTATTTTATAATATTTGATAGCAAGGCCGTAGAGCCTGTGGTTGCTATATACAGGCCAGTAAGAATTGTGCACACAGAGTATTAGAAGTTTGCAGCCGTGTTGGCGCCTTCTTATTTATTATTAAGTCCCGATAGTGAGGTATCGGTCGTCCAGTGTTAAGTCAGTATAGTTGTCAGTCAGTTGTGTACTGTAGACGGTCAAGTGTGACGCGTCACGATACGTAACCCAGTTTTGTTTTCATGGTCACAGTGTACGGGTATTGTTTTCAAGTTCAGTCAGTTTTGGACAGTAGGTTTGTCGGTGTGTTACAAGGTATTTTTGGTGCTACAGTCGTGGTTCAAGGTCAGTTTCACAGCGTAGTGTGGTCGTCTTTGTCATTCCAGGTGGTGGTATTAGTCCAGGTGGAGCAGCGGAGTTTGAGGTGTTGGTACCATCTAGTTAAATTGTCCCAGACGGCAAGTGGAGTGTCATATGGGAGATAGCTTGGTCAACCTCGGTATAGGGTGGAAGGAGATTAGTGTTAGGAAGTTGTAGATGATAAGAGGTTGATAGGGTGATTGGTACCTCAGGTCATCGGGTTGGACATCTTGTCTTGACCTTACTACACTGATGTGCCCAACCAGGGGTGAAAGTCAACGCCTCTGACGTGACCTGTCTACACTGATGTGCCCGGCCAGGGGTGAATACTTATGTGCAGTGAAGCCTGGTGACCTGCGAGGGTCCAGTATACGTTACCTTGAAGACTGCTGTGATCTTGGAGTACACATTCGGTGATCTATTGTGGACAGCGTTATATTATGATCAAATAGAACAGTTCGAATTCATCAATATTTATGCAGTACCGTGCCTGGTGACAGTAGTGTTTATACTGGCAGACAGACTGTCTAGAGAAGCCTGATTTCCTGGACTTATATGTTTTTTCAATTGGATGTACAAGTGTGGAGTTTTGTTTGTGCTGCTTTCATTATTCATCACCAGTGTTGAGGAAGCTCTGGATCAAGTACTGCTGGACCGTCAGTTAAGTTTTTGTTCGTAATTTTTGTATGCTATGTTTTATGATTGTTTCTTATTTGTTTTTTCTTGTTTCTTCTTTCTCTAAATTCTAAATTTTCTGTTCTGTCTATGAATCTGATCTTGTAGAGTAGGATAGTCCTGTTTCTTTATCTGCTTCTTGAATCTTGCTTATTGATCTGTTGTTGTTTTCTTTTCCTTTTGTTTTATTCTTTTTCTCCCTACTTTACTTGTAGAACTTAGTTTTCATGTTTAGATGGCAGTAGTTAGTTAGTTGGGATCTTGCACTCTATCTCTTATTTCGTGGGGTCTTTGGTATTATCTGAAGTGTAAAATATTGAGATGTTATTTTGATATTATTAGTTATATGCTATTTAGTTTATTTTGACTGGAGTGGTTTGGTGGTACCCAGTGAAGGAGATAGCTTTCAGCACTTCATTGTTGAGATTTAGTTTTTTAGTTTAGTGTGTAATTTTGTATTTGTGTGTCCAAGGGAGGAAGGGTGGTGAGCCTAATTCATTCTTGGCCTATTTGTAGGAAAAGATTGGATTAGACAGATTCTTTATAGGGTGTGGCTGTGTATGTTTGGTGGTAGAGTAAGGCAGACGGATTTCCTGCGACTGCCCTGCCTAACATTCCAAGCCCTGTTGGTGTTAGGCGTATTCGTGTAGTTTGTATTTACATTGTCGTGTACATTCAGTAATTCTTTTGTTGTGTTTAAGTGGTGTATTCTCTTGTTTCATCTTGCTATTTTGTAAATACGTTTACAGGTATCCCTTGTTTTCGTTCGTGCGCAGTCACGCGTTGTATATATTAATCTACCTCTTCTCTTCTTGGTCTATCATCTTGTTCCTCGTGACTGGAATTTTGTTTTCGTGTGTGGTGTGTGCATGTTTCTTTCATCTGTGTAGTGCTCATTTTGCCATAAGAAACACTTGCATAGCACTGAGTATTAAGATTAATTATAATTGAAGTATTATCTGAGTATAGCACCAGTGTGGGTGCCAGTAACAGACTTTGAAGTAAAACCTGATTTGTGACTAAGTTGGTATATTGGTGTCAGAGCACCAGAAAGTTTCATCAGTTGTTATTATACAACTGTCGACTATTGTAAGTTTGTTTGAGTGTATCACAGAGACTAAGTGGTCAGAAAGACCAAATTTTCAGAGTGTTGAGACATTAGTACAAGTGGCAAAGTAAGACTATTTACACTACAAGAGATAAAGGTTGATGATGTGTATACAGTGAGAGGTGAGGTGTTATATACTTCTTCTTCTTCTTCGATCCTTAACCACCGACCGTCAAAGCAGTCAGTGGCCATCACGCCTAGTGGCGTCTTGTAGGGCAACAACAAATTAATTCCACTTTGCACGGTCGGTGGCCATCGTTCGTACAGTGCCCCAACACTGGTTCATTCTTTGCATCTCAGCCTCCACAGTCCTCCGCCAAGTTGTTTTTGGTCGGCCTCTCTTTCGCTTTCCTTCAGGGGTCCAAAGCATAGCTGTTCTTGTGATGGCATCGGGGTCTCTTCTGAGGACATGACCAACCCAGCTCCAGCGTCTGCCAGCTATGATGGTGTGCATGTCCTCTTGCTTGCTACGAGTAAGCAGATCTTGGTTGGTGATGGTATTCGGCCAAAAGATTCAGTGAATTTTTCTTAGGCATGTTGTGTGAAAAGAGGACAATTTTGACATTTCCTTCTTTGTGACTCTCCAGCATTCTGCACCATAGAGAAGCACAGAAAGCACGCAACTCTGGTATAATCTTAATTTTGTGCTTGTGCTGTATTGGGAGGACTTCCAGATGTTATTTAGGCTAAAGAAGGCTGTTCTTGCCTTATTCATTCTGATGTTGATGTCTTTGCCTGCCCCACCGTCTGGTGTTACTATGCTTCCTAGGTATGTGAAGGTATCTGTCTGTACCAGTTGCTGATTCCTTACTGATATGGGCTCAGAGTTGCTCACATTGAGCGTCATGACCTCAGACTTCTTTAAATTGATGTTCAAGCCCACCTGCTGGCTAAATTTATTAAGTCTATCCGTTTTTTCCTGGATGTGTTGATGTGAATGTGCCAGCAGTGCAATGTCATCTGCATATTCCAGATCTTCCAATGTAGAAAATGTAGTCCATCTTATTCCTCTTGGACTGCCCTCTGTTGTCTGGCGCATCACCCAGTCTATGACTGTTAAAAATAGAGTGGTTGATAAGGGGCATCCCTGTCATACTCCTGTCTTCACCTCGAAGGTTAGGTTGCTCTGCCCAACACTACATGTAAAGTTGGCATAGAGGCTTTTTATGATTGACACTATGCAGCTTGGAATTCCATAAGCCCTCAGTATTTTCCATAAACTGTCCCTATGTATGCTGTCAAAAGCCTTTTCAAAATCAACAAAATTTATGTAAAGCTGTCTTTGCCATTCTGAGCACTGCTCTATAATGTTCCTGAGAGTGAATATATGGTCTACACATCTTCTGTTCTTTCTAAATCCTGCTTGTTCTTTCCTCAGTTTGTAGTCTACTGCCTTTGAACTCTGTATAATTATCCTGCCTAGTGTTATATACTTACATACATATATATAGATGTGTATATTGGAGTACTGATATCAAGATTTACTATTATTACTGCATATTTTGTAAGCAGAGAGTTATTTGGTGATATAAGTGAAATATATATGACTGAGTACTTCTATAGCAAAATCTATAGCCAAAAATAATAGTGAGTATCCTGAGTGTACACCATGGACCTACAGGTTTTCATTCAGATTGGTAAAGAATGTGGGTACACCCAGAAAGAACTCATGGATTTTGCTGAAGCAAAATTTTACACAACGGAGAATCAAAAAGCTTTAGAGCAGAAAAGGAAGGAAGAAAAGAAAGAGAAGGAAGAGAAGGAAAGGATTGAGAAACAGAATGCTCTAAGAGATGCTCGAGCTGAAGAGCTAGAACTAAAAAGGAAAGAATTTGAATTACAAGAAAAGAAGATGAAAGAAGATAAAGAGTTACAAGAAAGGAAAATGAAAGAAGAAAACGAGTGGAAACAGAGAGAGTTCGAATTGAAGGAAAAGAAGTTGAGAGAAGATAGAGAATTGGAAGAAAAGAAGATAGAGCAAGAATTGCAAGAAAAGAAGATAGAGAGAGAGAGAGAGTTAGAGTTAGAATTAAAGAGAATGAGGATGGATAAAGAAATACAATTGAAGAAATTGGAAGTGGGTGCGAGTGGTCAGAACTCAACTCCTGAAGGGGCTCATCGTCCCTTTAGGCTGCGTCTGCCGAATTTTAATGATAAAATTGATAGCTTAGATTTCTTCCTTGAAAGATTCGAGGCCGAATGTGTGGCCTATAAGGCTGACAGAGATCAGTGGCCATCTCTGTTATTGACGCTGCTAGTGGGGCCTGCGATGGAGACTTTCTATAGCCTCCCGTTGGAGGAAAGGGCCGATTACGACAAAGTAAAGGAAAGGTTGCTCCGGAAGTTCCGTCTGACTGCTGACGGTTACCGGACGCGTTTTAAACACGCGATGCCAGGTGCAGACCAGGACTTCGAGGACTTTATCTCAAAGATAAAGCTCCTGCTGAATAGATGGATTGAAATGGAGGGAATTCCTAAGGACTATAATGGCCTGCTAGACTTGGTGCTATGGGACAAAGTGTTGTCCTCGTGTTCCAGTGAGTTGGTAGCGTTTTTTCAGGAACATCAACCAAAGGACATTGAGTCCATGGCCCAATTGGGGTACCATTATGTCCTGGCCCATCCGGGCAAACCCATTCAGAAGTCAGGTCTGCCAGAAGACATAGTTGCCAGTGTCGGCAAAGTTCAGCGCCATCCGTGGCAAAATCAGTCAGTCAATGTGGACAGGGACCAGGAGCAGAAGTATGAGAAGCTTTCCAGTCCCTACCAGCCACATAGAGGAAATTATGGAAGTTTTCGATCTCATAGGAATGGTCGGCCGAGGTGGCAGAACTGACAATATGATAGTTATAGTGATAGAGGGGAGCGCCAAACGTGAAAGCAGGTATGTTTTGAGGATTCTCGGGACGAAGACCGGTTTTGGTATAAAGCAAAACATTCCAAGCAGAGGAGTGGTTCCTCAGAGAGTCGATCTTCCGACTCGGATGCGGGGTCTTTGTCATCGAAAAGCTCCAGCAAAGGTACACGCGATGAGAAGAAGAAGGAGCGCTTGTGTTCCAGTTGTGGTGGCAAGAATCATTGCACTGATAGGTGTCCCACCCCAATAGAACACGCGAATTCCGTGTTCGTGTTGGACACAATTAATAGTGAGGACTGTGCGGGGTGTCGCCCTGTTTCACGCAAACAAGAGGGTAGTGCTTCAATGCGGCACTATGTCTATCGGCAGTCCATGAGACTGGTAAGGTGATTCTCCATGAAGGCAAGGTGGAGAATAGACCAGTCCAGGTGTTGCAAAACACTGGTTGCACCACAATTGGGGTATGACATGATTGGGAGCAATAGGAACTTATACGAGGGTCCAAAAGCTAGTGATCGTACAGTTTGGGTGCGTAACGTTCCCCTGAGTGTGAGTTGGCGCACACTCAGAAGAGTGTTTGATGAGGTTGCGCCAGTTAGATATTGCGCGACAATACCAAAATGGCACGGGTGACTTTTGCAAATAGTTGGGGTGTGCGTAAGGCAGTTAGGCAGAAGCATATGTCCTTGCTTCAGAACCATCTGCTAATAGTCCAGCAATAGCTAGGGTTAGATTTCGGGTTCATGTTCAGTAAGATGTTTCGGTTGATGCGAACCGAACCTTCGAGTCTGACCCACGCCCCCAGTGCCATCTTGATATAAATATCTGAGTTTTGTAAATTTGTAACCATTATGTAATGCTTTGCAATGCATGTTTATGCTATGACATGTTATGCTTTACAATGTATGCCAGTCGAAAGTTGTTGCCAGCAGAAACTAGATACTCTACAATTGAGAGGGAGTGCCTTGCGATTGTCTGGGTGGTGTCTAAGCTGGCATGATACCTGTTGGGGGCGCTTTTTTTTCCTCTAAACAAATCACAAACCACTGCTATTTTTGCAGTCGGCTAAATCCACCAGTGATAAGTTGACACGCTGGGCATTATTGCTGCAGCAGTTCAACTTTACTATTTTACCTATTCAGCGATTACATAATATTGTAGCGGATGTCTTGTCCAGGTTATGAAGTTGGTGTGGGACAGGAGCATCCGTAGAGAGTATTTACTTTGATTATGGAAGAAATGTATTATAATCATTAGAGTTGATGTTTATGAAGATGTATTTTGGTATATGATTTATGTGTTATGATGCCATAAAGGTAATATGATAAGAGTTATACGCAACATATGTATATATCATGTTATAATATATGTATATTTATAGTGTGTAGAAAGGATTTTGTATACTATCAGATTATGTCTTAGTATTGATACTTGGAGATGTATAAATAATATGTAATATATGTTGTGTGGCGATAGACCAGGGTTGGACAGTCGTTGTTATTTTTCACGACTACCAGTACCTGGGGCGGATTAGTTCATACTCATATTATGTCTAATGTATAGGGTGAGAAGGCATGAACAACAATGGTGTTGGACAACTTTGGCATTCTCTAGGTAAATGAGGAGGTGCCGTCTCGGCATTTTGTTCACCCATATTCTGAAAGGGGTTATGCGTGACTCCTCCGATGGAAGAAAACTTTGTTTTCTTTCTTAAGGGGGTGGTGGATGTCACAGTATATATGTTCTACAAAATATTAAGTTGGTTACGCTGAAGAGTGACAACCCTGATCAAATTTAAAACCCGTTTTGGTCATGTGACCTGGACGAAAGTGCGCACGAATTCGGGCACTAAAAGTTAGTTGAGTTTCTGGCCATCGACCAGGAGAGGTCGCTTTGTTGTTCCCTGTCAGCATCTTGCTGGGATATTGGATGCCATAGTTGTTCATTGTGGGTGCTTGTCATTTATTCATGTGGTCAAGATTAGTTTACATATTTCTAGAACGGTGGTGTAGTTTCTAGCAATATTTTTCGTAGATCATTGATGAGAAGTCATTTGTATTTAAGTATGGCTTTATTAGAATGCAGGACTTAGCCAGTGAGCAAAAGTCATTGTGTTGTTCACTCAGTATGACATACCCGCGAGTTTTTTAATAATGATAGATTGAGTTGTTGACTATTGCAAGTTATATTGGCATTTCTGTTGCATTGTATTGCATATGTATTTCTAGCCATGTGTGGCTTCATTGTGTGCATTGCTATTAAAGGGAACTTAACCTGTTACGAGTGTTATGGTGAATCTATGTCAGCTATTGCATACTGTGGTCGTATCCTTAGATAATGAGCCAGAGAGTATAAATTATCATGTGCTAAATCCACGGTATGAATAGTCTTTATTCTGACAAACCATCTTAGTTGGGACTGTTCTACTTGGGTCTGCAGGGGGTGGGATTTTAGGCCTTGATGTATCGTCTGGTTGCGCACCATGCCTCTTCTTGTTACTTCAACCACCTTCCTCAGATACCTCATTTCTGAGGTTTGGATCTGGCTTTTGTGGGTTGTAGTCATTGCCCATGACTCACATCCATATGTCAAGACTGGGACATAGGTGGAGCGGTATACAGCCATCTTCGTTTTTTTACCAACCTCTCTCTTGCTGAGGAATCCTCGATTTATGGCCTGAAAAAGTCTCCCAGCTGCAGCTTTTCGAGTGGCCAACTCTTCTTTGATACCTCCCTTTCGGTCTATAATAGCTCCGAGATATTTAAAGTGGTTGACCTGCTCCAGGACCTGTTCTCCCAGCTTAATCTGATGTCTTCTTTCTTCTCGTGATCACCATGGATTTTGTTTTACAGCTGCTTATGACCATCCCTCTTTTCTCCAGCTCTTCCTTCCATACTTGGAGGTTGGATTGGAGATGTGCCTCTGATTTAGCAATCAGGGCAACATCATCAGCAAATGCCAGCTCTGAAATTCATACCTGTCTCATCTTCCAGTACCCCATTGAATACTTTCTTGTTCTCTCCTTACATGCCTTGATGACATCGTCCATGAGGAGTATGAAAAGATAAGGTGACAGGATATCACCTTGTCTTACACCAGTGGTGGTTCTGAACTCCTCTGACTTATGGTTTGCTGTCCTCACATAATTTCTGCAAGACTTGTAGAAGCTCTGCATAGCATGAATCAGAGGTGCTAGAATGTTCTCCCATGCCAAACAGTCCCAAAGTTTGCTCCAGGGGACCCTGTCAAACGCATTTTCCAGATCTATGAAACAAAGATGGATCTCACTCTTATACTCAAGGGCCTTTTCACTCAGCTGTCTGAGTGTGAAGATTAGGTCTTGAGTACTTCGGTTTGCTCGGAATCCTGGATTTCTACAATTTCTAAAGTTCTGCCAATCTGTAATACTTCATCCAATGTAAGGGATTTTTAACTTTGGAGAATCCTTCTTCTTAACTGTGATGATGTGCATGTTTGTATTACATGATTTCTAATTTCATCATCTAGATTCTGATACTGGCAGTGTTTTACAAGTTGGCGTAGCCTTGTAACGTACTGGCCTAAATTTTCTTCACCATTTTGAATGACCTGTCTGAACCTAAACTGTTCATATATTGTATTCTTCTTTGGGATGAAATATGAGTTTCATCTTCTGCTTTACCTCGTCATAATCATCACTTGTCTTGGTCATAGTCTGGTAAATATCATAAGCATCTCTGGCATAGTACAACAGTAAACACAGTTTGCGTTTGACATCTCTGACCTCAAATACCACCGGACTGTTTTCAAAACGGCTTACCCACTTTTCCCATTTGGCTGCTGTGTTCGCATCATGATCATACTGAAAAAGCATAATGGGTAACATACTCGTCGCCATTTGTGGTATTCTATCATAGTTCTCTAAATGAAATAATACTAGACACCTGTTGTTCTTAACATTTATTACACACAGAGAAACAAGTCTAACGTCACACAACTGCCATTATTCCAAGAGCCGTAACTCCTCTTCTCATATATAAATATATCTCTAAAATACTGGATTGGACACTACAAAGCCAAAGCCTTTGCATGCTTGAGTGAAACGATTCATCAAACTCTGGAGCTCCTGTTGACTTTGAGTGACAATTGAAGCGTTGTTAGCAAACAACAAGTCTCTTACAATGACACTTCTGATTTTCGTTTTTGCCTTCAGCCTTGTGAGGTTAAACAGTCGGCCATCTGACCTAGTGTGAAGGCATATTCCTTTGGTTGCATCCCACAAATGTATGTTTCAGGAGCAAGGCAAAGAAGATTCAGGTGTCAGACAGCAAGTCTTATTAAATAACATACAAAACTTGTAACGACACATAACACATGCAACAAAGGAATATGCTAACAAACATGCCTGGGCATCTTTCTAAAAGTAAACTACCAACCAGTTTCCTTGGATTTGTTGTTACTTTGAGCTGTCTTGTTGTGCCACCTGGCATCTCATAAAATATTTTCAAATCAAGGAACGGCTCAGATTCTGTGAAATGTACAAGAAAGCAGAGGTATCATTTAAATAGTAAAAGTATGTCTCAGACCATCCATCTAGCTCAAGATTCTCACAAGATTTCTTTCTCCAGATTAGAGGATGTCCCTGAGTTTGGAACATTTTAAAATGGAGACATAATAGTGTAGCAAGAAGAAACTATGGAGACATAATAGTGTAGCAAGAAGAAACTATGGAGACATAATAGTGTAGCAAGAGGAATCTTACTTACTTACTTACTTAGTCGTTCCTCTTCTACCGTGAGGTGTAGAGGTTTGGAAGAGAGAGCGCCAGACCATTCTATCAGCTGTCTTCTTCCTGGCCTGGTTCCATTCTAGTCCTCGGTCCTTCAAAGATTGTCTAATGTTGTCCTCCCAGCGGACTCTGGGTCGTCCTGGAGGTCTGGATCCCTGGCTCTTTGTTTCCCATGCTTGTCGTGGTAGCCGATCTTCTCCCATTCTGCAGACATGGCCAAACCATCTTAGTTGGGACTGTTCTATTTGGGTCTGCAGGGGATGGGATTTTAGGCCTTGACGGATCGTCTGGTTGCGGACCATGTCTCTTCTTGTTACTTCAACCACTTTCCTCAGATACCTCATTTCTGAGGTTTGGATCTGGCTTTTGTGGGTTGTAGTCATTGCCCACGACTCGCATCCATATGTCAAGACTGGGACATAGGTGGAGCGGTATACAGCCATCTTCGTTTTCTTACCAACCTCTTTTTTGCTGAGGAATCCACGATTTATGGCCTGAAAAAGTCTCCCAGCCGCTGCTTTTCGAGTGGCCAACTCTTCTTTGATGCCTCCCTTTCGGTCTATAATAGCTCCGAGATATTTAAAGTGGTCGACCTGCTCCAGGACCTGTTCTCCCAACTTAATCTGATGTTTTCTTTCTGCAAGAGGAATCTATGGAGACATTATTGTTTAGCAAGAGAAAGCAACCCACAGAAAGCTGAAAGGAGTCTGGGTTGCCGATTAACCTTTTTTTCGTCTAGGAAAATCTCCAGAACTGGCACCTGGAATGTCCTTTGGCTTTGACCGGGTTGACTGCATGTAGGAGGATCTCACTGTGGGCCCAGTGATAGGTAGGGGGAGCTGAGAAGTGGCTCTGTGCAGATGTGACAATTCCTTGGGTGAGCCCAGAACCAGAGCACAGTATTTTAGCTCTGCACAGTTGGAGAGCTCCCTTGGATGGTGGGAAAGCACAGTATGCCTCGCGTTTCTCACTCCTAGTTGTAGCGGAAGGTTTTATATGTGTGAGATGATAGTGCTAGAGTAGAAATAGTATTCTCTCCAGAATGTGTGAGGTCCCAGTGACAGAGAAGTACACTGGTATCACTCGATAGTCACGGCTGTGAAAGTATCTGGACTGAAAATATTCAGAGAACAGTCAGACCTTACTGCGCCACCTCCGCTATGTGACCACCTGTGATATAATAAAAATTCAACCAAACTCAGTATCAACTATATTGAATGAATAAAGCTGGTGAATACAATTTATATCCTCTTTATTTACATCTATCTAATTGTGGTGATTGTGTGTGACTGGTGATACAAAAGTTATATTTATACAAAAAACCAAATTGGCGAAAACCCTTACAGTTTTTGCAAGTTAAACTAAAATGTCATTTCTTTAGACTCTTCCAATTAGTTGGGTAATAGACTTCTTCACTGTCTTATTCACTTTATAACTTTCACTAGTTTATCACGCAAATTGTCATCACAAAACTCTGCTTGACAATTATCACTTCTTGGGTGCACGATTGTCACAAATATCACTCATCTGTTTTTATAATCAGTGTTCATATGAGATGTACAGCTTCAGTAGGTCGTGCTTCTACCACTCCAGACACTGCCGGGGCGATTCGCATTGATCATCGAGCAATTCTTGATCATTGACCTCTGACTTTTGGTTGACAAGTATGAACCTGCAGATAATTGTAGGATATGTGGCTATTTGTGGATAACAATTACCACATTCCTATTGTAGGTGAGATGAATTTGTTTTCAGATGTATGCGTGAAAATGCATGATTATGGATCAGTGACAAGACAGGTGTCTACTGTGGAACATTTTATAAAATCAAATAATACAAAATAATATGTACACACATATATGGTATGAGGTTATAGTATCCCCCTGCCTGACACGTTAGCTCTGTAAAGTGCAGTAACTTGAAGACAGATTGAATAAGCCCTGATAATGATTGTTGGTAGTCCTGAAAAGAATTGTTATTAGTCCTGTGCTAGCCCTGATATGGACTCAGTCACGGTGGTTATATTTCGGGTTCCAATCTTCAACAATCATATCAAGTAATAAATTAATATACATGATACTTTCATAACATATAGATTAAACAAATCCTGAAATAAAGTTGTAATTACTGTATTATTTTACATAGTAACTTTACATACCCTCGCAGGATCTAATTAAGATCAGTAAAGACTGGCTTTAGTGGAGTAACAGAACTGCCTGGCTGCAAATAACAAGATATTGGCCGTGACACGTGTTTTTCCAGCCGTTGTCCTTCTGTCTTGCCTCGCTGTACAAGTGAATTTGAAATCATTTCCGTCCGCCCTTATATATGCAGCTACCGGACGTACAGGAAACAAGGCTCGCAACTCCAGCAAACTTCCCAAAAAAGTTGTAACTTCGGGGGGTTTGTGCTAGAGGTGTTTCAAACCTTGGTCTCGTGCATTTCACCTTTCCCAGTTCAAGCCTTTGGAGTTATATATTTCCGTTCTCCGTGAGTTGACCTTTATATCCATATGTTGTTTTCCCATATCTGTCGTGTTAACGATTTTATATTGAATTATAAATAGGAAAAACACAGGATTTCTCAATGCACGGACACTATTCTTGCGAAATTCTTCACAACTACTTACTCCCTTCTGATTTCCTTGTACCTATACATAAATGAAGATATTCCCGTCAAAAGGAGACCATACTCATCCTTGTCTGTCATTCCGTTCTCCTTCCCGATGTCTAATTCTAACCATGATTTCGGACGATTTATTCTTCCTTATACACTCGCCGAAGTCATTCTATCTGACCGTGGGAAACCCCTTCTCTGATTGGCTGCCCTAGATACACACAGGAAAATACCCCTGCATTCCTTTGTTCAGGTCAGCACACTGGTGTCCCACTTTTCGGTCTTCAAACATTTAACTAGGCAATGCGTAACATGCGACACTAGTTTGGGGCCAGATGTGAAGAACCTTTAAATACATTCCAAGCTGGAGAAACTGAAGCTCATGACTTCAACTCAACATGTTCAGTGTAGATAATACCAAGGAGTCTTCAACTTGGTATTGGCTGTTAAAGAGCGAGAAGCTCAGCAGCCCTAGTTAAACAACAACAATATGAGACCACTAGAAGTCAACTGGCTGTTTCATGATAACATTCATACAAGACCACTAGAAGTCAACTGGCTGTTTCATGATAACATTCATACAAGACCACTAAAAGTCAACTGGCTGTTTCATGATATCATTA
Source organism: Oreohelix idahoensis (assembly GCA_024509875.1). Taxonomy (NCBI): domain Eukaryota; kingdom Metazoa; phylum Mollusca; class Gastropoda; order Stylommatophora; family Oreohelicidae; genus Oreohelix; species Oreohelix idahoensis. The sequence continues at coordinate 395,315 of JAMPIV010015901.1, forward strand.
GAAGTCAAATTGCTGTTTCATGATAACATTCATAAGATCCCTAGAAGTCAACTTGCTGTTTCATGATAACATTCATATGAGACCATCAAAAGGTCAACTCTCAATTAGGTCACAAAAAGCACTCCTGTCATGTGCCATCCCTTCAAGTCCCTTCCATGTCTTCTCTATCATTTTTATGCCTGTCTCCAGTTCTCTTCTCCATGTCTTTTGGTTCACTCTATATCTTTTACTTTGGGTTTTCCAGAACAAGGACCACCTTGTAAAGCTATAAGTTTCTTCAAAATGTGTCTTATTGTGTGATACAATATTTCTAATTCATTTAGTTATTTTATTTGATGATAATGAACATGTGCTTTTCTGCTCCTTCAGGAACACAAATCCCCTCCCCCCTCAATGCTGTTAACTCCCATGCAAGAAGCAATGTGCTTCATGTACTCTTGCAGTGGCTGTTTCTGAAGCAATTTGTTTCACATGGCAAGGGTATGACCTCGACACAACCTCAACTTAATGGTGGGAGAAATGTCTACATTCTTAATTGTTGTCCAAATATCAAACAGGATGTTAATACCAGAGTAACTGATGGATTTAGTCCTTCAGGTGCAGTTTTCAAAATCCTTGCAAGTCAGTCAACCACGACTTGTGAAATACATCTTTAGACCCTTCAAAACAGTTACTATTTGAAAATCACAATCCCCTAAACTGAAACTAGTGACTGCTAAATACAAGATGACATGGAGACAAAGTAAGTTGTCATAACCTGTTTTTTCTTACCATCTTTTGGTTCATCATCTTCAAAGTCATTAGGCTCATTCTTCAGATCACGAACTGCAAACAGATACAAGACTAGGGGTTGTAAGTCAAAGGCAGTGAGAAAAATAACTTAGTAATGTAACAATGCTGTACTGCATGCTGATTTTGTAATGACACTGTCATGGCCATTGTAAGTTTTTGTGGCCAAGTCTCTACAGGAAGAAGCAGCCAGCCCCATGCTCTGTACAACCATTTAGAACGTCAGTATGCTACCTTTTAGCTCTTGTAGGATGAGAAACCAGCATTAGTTAGCCCAATTTTCCCAGTAACTGCCAGGAGGCCAGGTTTTTGGGGTTGGTATATTTGAACAAAGTTCTTGTTTTGTTTTGCCCCAATTGTATGTTTTATTAATTCTCATTCCATTTCCTTGACAACTTCGTATAACATTGCCATACTTTATTTTTTAAAAACTTGGAAAGAACTAACATTCAAAACTTTATAACATACATGTAAACCCACACCAAGAGAAAATTGTTTGTGTTAAACATGACAAAATCACCACACCCTTTAGTTTTTACATTTTATAAAAAAATATCCAGATCACATTCTGCTGGGTTATAATTAGGACACATAAAGTTGCTAATTTTAGATAAGAATTCTGATTGCCGATATCTAATCATGGTATCACTTCGCTATTACAAATAGTGTAAATTAAAAGTGTCAAATTGTGTGAATATATGTGCACATATCTTTTCCTTTGTCCAAAAATAGTAGTTACTCATACCTGTCATGTCGTTAATAAGAGAGAGGAGGGTGGGAAAGCTCTGGGGTGTTTGGGATGACACCAAATTTACTATTTATTTGTCATCATCAATATGCATTACGAGAATCTCAACAGACCTTCACCTTCGTGCTATATCCGTACAAATCCTTTACTCTTATTTAGTTGTTTCACCTTTACTCTGGTGTGTGGAGGTTTGCCAGAGACAGCACCAGGCTTTCTTATCAGATGTTTCTCTCTGTGGTTCCTTGTAACTGAGTTTACGGACAAACAAGTGATTAGCCTGCTGTGCTTTTGCAATTTATCCTTAGATATTAATTTTGGTTCTTGTTACATTCTGTTTTACTATATTGTGTAGTTATAGTAAAGCAGAATATAACAAGAATAAAAATTATTATATAAGAATTAGTGAGGGTATGACAGGAAGGTGAAGGTCTGGTGAGATTCTCATAATGCATTCATCATTAGGTGTATATAAAATAACTAAGTAATGTTGAAAAGACTGCTTGCACAATATATCAGAGTATCTAAGCAATGAGCAAGACTGCAATGATGTAGATTGTATCATAATAAGGGAACTTATAAATAATTTATAAGAAATAACTGAGCAGTGAGCAGCAACCTCCTCCAGTCATATATGTCTATGAGGTGACAGCCACCAGTTGCTTTATTTGCATTGTATTCTTTTCTCTTTGTTGTAAGAGCTTATTTTTGCCCAATATGAGGTGGCACAGTAGATAGCATTGTCACTTGGTGTGACAGACAGCTTCCTCCCCCAGGTTGCTGGATTTATGTCCAGTGCCAGGAAATAGCTACCCTAAAAATATCCTTTAAGATACTAGCCTAGATTATTAGTCAGTATTATTTTTATTATTACACACAAGAATGAAAGGCCAGCTCATGGAAAGAGAAGGAAACAAACAAATAAGTCATTAAAATGCAGGAATAACAAGAGAATTCATGAAAACATCAAACATTAGCACAATAAAATACACATTGTTGAAAACCCTACAAGAAGGAAAAGTTGAAGGCAAATGTGCAAGAGGAAGACAATACTATATGTGGGAAGATATTGAGGCTGACGGGAAATGATAATAAGAGGAAACTATACACAGTATTACAAAAAGTTGTAGGTAAGAAAATACACATATTATACACACATTCACTGCAGAATATTTGGCGACTGTCATTGTGGGATTACCAATTATTTAATTAAATAACTCACTGGATGATCATAATAATGATATATCCACCAAAGAAAAATCAGAATGATTTTAAAGAAAAGAAATTAAAACGAAGAGAAGTAACTCCAAAATAACTTTTCCAGGGGCTCTGATCGGGTTAAGATACAAATTTGCCTTGCTTTCATGATTTTTTTTTCCAGTTTCATATTTCTTTTTATGTTATTATTAAAATGTACATTTCTTATGCAGATTGTACAGGCTTTAGTGAAATCAAGTAATATGTAATGTTATCCACTTGTATGTTGTTGTTGATTATAAGCAGCTGTAAATAATAAATTATGCTCAATGCGACATAATCGTTAAAATTATCAGTAACGTGCTAGCTGCGGTCAGCATTAGCATAACGTGATGAATGCATGACACACCACATGGACCTTCGCAAATACCGCATCAACTGAAAAATAGGCAGCTTGATTTTAAAGGTTGATTTTTTATTCACGTGGCCTAACATCTCGTCGAATCTAATGACGCAAATATCGGCTATGGTGTATCGCAAGACGATCGATTTATATATAGTTAATAATTAGGCGAAAAAACCTGTACAGAAATTATGTGCGGGGCGTACACATCTGAAAATGCAAACACCCTGTGCAGATATGGGTAAACCATAGCGTGTGGCATGTATGCATTATATGAGTCTGCTTCTTTGATCTGCCTTTCTCTGTCTGCCATTTCTGTTATTTGTTGAACTGCCTTTTTTTTTTTACTTTTAATGAGACATCATACATCCTGCCAAGACTACAAGTTCCTCAATTACAGCAGGGAATCTTTGGTTTGATGCCATGAATATGACCTAAGATGTCTTCCATTTTCAGACTGATGGGATTCTAGATTTCTTTGGTTTGAAGTTCATTCTGCACCAGCTGATTAGTTCATCCAAATGTGCCAACATTTTCTACAGGCCTGGTATTCATCTCATTTCAGAATTGTTGTGTTATCCACAAATGCTTTAAGTGGCGGCATCAAACTATGAACTTCTCACAAATCCTTCAGCCGCACTTAGAATGATCTGCACAGCTTTCACAAAAGCACTGGTGAAATAGTTCATCTCATTGCTATTCCAACATGCAGGTCAACCCATTCTGTCATGTGCTCCTGGGTTGAAAATCTGAGAACCATATTAGAGTGCACCATCAAGGCTAGACACAGAAGACTCTGGAAATCCACTTCAGTCAACCTTCAATGCGGAGATGGCAGTTGATCTGACATGATTTTAATTTCTTAATTATTGGCACTGTTCTACAATTACTACCAAGAATCTCTACTCCTATAATCTTAAGCTATCACTGAGCATTGTTTGGCTGCATCACAGAAGAGGGGGACATGTACCATATCACGCCTAAATGGCTTTCGAAACAAAGTCAGTTCTTTAACTCATGCTCTCTTTTGTCTGCAAATAGAACTTAGGAAAACAGTGTTATGGGTAGCAGGTTACGGTTGCTATTTACAGTTATGTTTACTGTGTCCCTATATTCTCCTATTCAACTGTCATAGGATGCAGATAGAGACAAATATTTGCTAACCTTAACCCCAATCCTGTTTCACACATTTTCAAGAATAGTTATGTATGACAGACATTGAAGCTCTATGTTAAAAAACAAAAGGTTAAAATGAAGAATAATGGGATGCATTTGATATGGCCTTAAAAGGAATTCAGAGATGCAGTAATAAGGGGTGTAGGTTAGGACCCCTAATGTAACCTTAAATCTTAACCTTAATCCTAAGCCTAATGATGTGGGTGACTTCTCTGTTGTTCATACTTTCTACATTTTAGTACGAAATGCTCAATATTTTTATTTTTTTAAGACACTCTCCACAGTAAGGTTCTTCTATTCTGAAATAGCCCATTCCTAGTTGCAGTGTAAGAAGTTTCAATAAGCTAGGAATCTTTAATTCTCTAGATACCTGAATGCATTCTTGTTGGAGTCTTGAACAATTTATATGCATGTCTGCTCTTAAGACTTCCATCCCACTCAGCTGTCCACTCGTCAGTTATTATTCTTTTAATTAAGCTTTTTATCTCTGTTTTACTCATCCCGACGTTTATTTGGTTTCTATTATTTCTACTTGTCTTAGCTTCTTTATCCGCCTTTTCGTTTTCTTCTATGCCAATATGTGAAGGTATCCAAGCACAGTACATCATCAGGAGCATAGCTAAGTGTCTGCCAGTAATATCTCTTCTGCTATATCAGGTCTACTGCATTCTCGTAAGTTTCTAAGAGCTTAAATAATAGCAATACACTTTGAGCACCAACATCGAGTTAATTATAAGACTGAAAGAAAAGTCACTTTAATTTATAATTACAGCTTCACACTCGTTCACAACCTTAAGGAATATATGCACGTACCACAGTCGTTATTAATTAGTACTTAATCGCTTTATTACGTGCAGATCGAGGCTTACCGTGTTTGTTACCCATGCTGTTGTTGGCCGGACGGACCGGAAGTTATGATAATGGTTTCCAAGACAGGTGTATATGTAAATAACTACAGCGCGGGACTCTATTGTACTGCCACTTTCTCATATCGGCAGTTATTCATATTATTTGGAATTGAAAACAATATATCCTAATTATAACCCATCAGAGGTTGAACGGAATATTTTTCACCATTAAATTAAAAAACAAAACAAATCTTTTGTAAATTTAAGCGTGCGTATACACGCACAGAGTGCTCCTAGTCACACATACTTTTATGTCTGAAAAGGAATGTGTCTGCTTTGTAATTTAAACGAATTGTTTCCAAAAATAACAGTGAAGAAGAATACCCGATTCCACCAAGTCTGGGCTATAATTAGGATGTATAGTATCTATAACTTTAGGGTATGTTAAAAACGAATATAAGAATTTAAATAAATAACACGGTATTTAATCAGTTTTACAAATTACGGTTCACAAGAAACAAGGGACGTTTCGGGTTTTACCCTTCGTCAGCCACAAACAGGTGACAAAGACAAATTTTTGTCTTTGTCACCTGTTTGTGGCTGACGAAAGGTAAAACCCGAAACGCCCCTTGTTTCTTCTGAACCGTAATTTGTAAAACTGATTAACCGTGTTATTTATTTAAATACTTATATTCCTTACCAGTTTTACAGCAGCCCCTTAATTTATTTACTTATGTTAAAAACGAAGACAATGCTCATGTTCTGTAATAATATAATATAATAGCCCCTTCATTCATAACCGACAATGGGAATTAGCCAGTGGCGTATCCTGGTAATGCGAGCTAGGCGTGCTGCTACTTAAAATGAATATGTACGCCTACTATTTAACCCCTTCCCCTTAATTTAAAAACCAACTATATTCAATTACGCAACGATAGTTATTCGGCTGGAAGAAAAACATTAACTAAATAATACATATTTTCACTTACAGGTTTCACTTGAAGATCAGATCTATTCGTCTTTCCTTTTGCAGAAATTTCTCTGTTACAGCATCGTAAAATGTATTCTTCATTCTAACCTTGCTCAAAAGTTCATTTTCAATGGACAATAGGCTGAGACTGGAGAGTCGATCTTGACCTTTTGTAGATCTGTGGTAACTGTGGATTCGCTTTAAAGCTGAAAACGATCTTTCTACAGAAGCAGTAGTTGCTGGAATTGTCATTATCAATTCTGCCAGTTTGAACACTTCTTTAAAGCCTGAACTGAGATCATTTTCAACTAAGAACTGCAGTAACTCATGAACTGACTTGTTGCAGAACTCATCCGAACAATAAAGTACAACAAGTTCATTCTTCAATCTTACATAGTCGAACATTTCTCCATAAACGTCTTTTAATTTTTTGATGAGGTCCTCTGGGAAATTTTTCTTGAAACTGGTATACTTTTGCTCATAAAGAAGGTGGAAATACTCAAGTTTCTTTAAAGCTGCAAACCGTGTTTCTGTGTGAACACTAATGTTATCAATGATTTCAAAATACAGTTGGCAACATGCATCTTTTCCTATACAACCACGGCGTTGTTTATTTGTAGGTGATTCAAATTCTTCTCCCCTCCTTCCCAATGCAGCATAATAATAAAATAATAAATTCTTTAAGCGCCAAACACGGCGCATAAGGCAGAAACCAGTGCTCTCCAGGTTGTTCGTTGTGACGCCACTCCTCTTAGCTCTTGCACATTATTTACGACGTTCTGCCACACGTTTCGATTATTGGACAAGGACTGGGTATTATTGTTCTTCTGATATGTTTCTTTATGGTCTTCCTTTTTTCAACTTGCCTGGATTGTCGCCTGTAGTGGTATTGAATTTGTTTTTGCACTCAATCGAAGGACTTGATCAATATATGACCATCGTCTTTTCCTTATATTCGGAGACATTATTTCGCCTAATCTTCCTCTTATTTGTCTTATTTCATGAACGATTCCTATCACTGAATGTTCATGAGTTTTCAAAGACAATTGTTCTCGAAATTTATTCATTGTTTCCAATGATTCATATTTTCCAACTCTGGAGCCGTATGTTAACACTGAGATAACATTTGAATTAAACAGCAACGAAGCTTGGTATGTATAATAAAGATCGTAATTTCCAAATGTTAGATAATCTATTGAAGGCGCTAGCTGCCAAAGCAATTCTAGTATGGATTTCTCTTGTTGTGTCACCATTGAGTCATTTTACTTTTGCTCATAAATAATTGAAAAACTCTTCACTTACTTACTTAGTTTTTCCCCGTTCTAAGATGATATCAAAGGTCCTCGTTAGAAAAAGTTCATAGCTTTAGTTTTAGATCGGCATTTATTTGGAGACCAATTTTAACCGAGAAACACAAATTTTTATTGCCTTTCTTGGTGGATTGTCTTGGCAGGCCGTTGAACTTCATCCGGGCTTGCATACATCATCTGCGAAATACCAAGTTCCCCCTTTAAAGCTGCAAATTTTTTCTGTGTGTCCTAATTTTATACCCAATTGTTCATTGTGGGTACAGTTTGGCAACATGCATCTTTTCCATACAACCCATCAATAGTTTATTTAGTGGTGACATCAAATTCTTCTCCCCTGTTTCTACTGTAAACCATTAATACCAAATCTCATTAAAGGCAGTATCCCTTGCTCGTTGAAGTTCATTTTTGATCTCTTCTATTTTCTTGCAGCAGTACAAAATATCGAAATTTCTTGTTTGAAGTAAATTGTATAAAACATCTGTATATGCAAATAATCTTGAAAATACTTGAAGTAGGAAAATTGTAGTTAGGCTCCTCAAGAAAGACAAAAAGCCTTGCGATTTAACCACTGTGTCAGCATCCCATTCTAAAGGACAATCAATGACATTTTCAAAAAAGTCAATAAGCTCTAACCAATGATCGTTCACTGTATGTACTAATCTGGAAGTGAAGTTCCACCTGGTAGGTGCTACAGTTGGCAACTTCTTAGAAAGAAATTCTTGAAGAGCTATTGTTCTCTTAGACGATTTTGAGAAAAATGCAGAAAGACCATTGAGAGTTATAAAAAAAAATATTGCAGTCTTTGATATTCATCAAACTTTGTTGCAAGACGAGGTTCAATGCATGGGCACAGCAATGAGTAAAGAGTGCTTTTGGGTAAACATCAATAACCTTTTTTTGTAAGCCATCCAAATGACCTGCCATCACAGACGCTCCATCATAAGTTTGCCCAACTAACTTATCTTTAAGTTTGTATTCTTGTACCGTGCTAACTACATGTTTAAACAAACCTTCTGAGGTTCTATCCTGACTAACGTCGGTAAGCCCGACAAACCTTTCATAAACAACACCATCTAATACATATCTTAAGACGGTTGACAGCTGTGATTTGCACGTGATATCACAACTCTCATCCAGAAGTTTAGCAGCAAAGTTTGAAACGTGGACTTCCTTCTTTATTTCATCAATGAGGACTTCAGAGATAGCCCGAATGAGATCATTTTGCACAGCCGGAGAGGTTCCGCGAAAAACTGTAGAGCTCTGTAGGTGATGTTCCAAAAGAGGGTCATATTGCTGAAGTGCATCCAGAAACTCTAAATAGTTGCCTCTGTTGAAAGAGTCATTACATTCGTCATGTCCTCGGAAAGGAAGCTCCTGTTTACCAAGGAAGCATACCGCATCAATCAAACGTTTCAAGATATCTCGATTTTTTTTTTACAAGTTCATTATGTTGGCTGATACTTTTATCGAGCTGATCATTAAGCAAGATGTCCACTCTTTGTCGGCCAAACATTTTCAGCTGAAAAAAACATTGGGCATGGCTTGTAGTCTTTTCGTGTCTCTGTGGAGTTGTACTTAAGTGGTTAAGATCATCAAAACCATTTCTACTCCATACGTTGCCTTCTGAAGAAAATAAAAAACAAGGCCAACAGAACAATTTATTCCTCTTTTCACAACCAGTTAACCAATCCACCGACTTGTAATGAGCTGTTGAAAAATGGCGTGTGTATACTTCTGTCTTAGTTTTATGTACTGTTTTTAAGAGTGGTAACTCAGGACATGGTTTACCGTTACTCACAATTGATAGTTTTTCACTAAAACTTAGTGAACAAAACTTCTTTTTAGCGATGTCGTCCAACACTTGTATTTTGGGTATATGTCAATTATCTCCGAAATACTAATTAACTTACAACTTGAAACTCACTGTCACTGTAATAATCTGCACTCCCGGCAACTAACAAAAATTAATCACAAAAAACACTGGACTTAGACACAGCCGATTTTTACAACTTGAGAGCTGCAAGACGACAGCACGCATGTTTGTATTGTATTAACGTATCTGGCCATGACCCCGATCCACACAAACCAGTCTTCAAATGTGAAATCGAAAGGTACCGCACGCATTGTGACGGAATTACCCAAGAAACTTCGGGCGATTGCAACCAACCAATAAAAACTGCACTATAAAACGCGTCTGGGAAACTAAAACTAGATATACTCGTAGATTCTATGCGGGAAAATCCGTTATCCTGATGCGTGCGGTCCGAAAGCAGAACATTAGAAGAGAAATATTTTATAGAATAATAAATTAAATTTTTATTTTCCTTCGGGCATAGGTGTGCTTTGGCAGCTAGCGCCTTCAATAGATTATCTAACATTTGGAAATTACGATCACTGAATATACATACCAAGCTTCGTCTGTTTAATTCGAATGTTATCTCAGTGTTAACATACGGCTGTGAAAGTTGGAAAATAACAAAATCATTGGAGAACAAGCTGAATACATTCGAGAACAAATGTCTTAGAAAACTCATGAACATCAGTTAGAAAGAATTCAAGACTAATCGACAAATAAGAGAAGACTCTAAGCAGAAATATGTCTCAGACTATATAAGGAAAAGACGATGGTCATATATCGGTCATGTCCTACGAATGCAAAACAACAGAATACCACTACAGGCGCTCACTTGGGTTCCTGAGGGTAAGCGGAAAAAAGGAAGACCAAAAGAAACACTCAGAAGAACAATAATAAGAGAAGCAAGAACGTTGGGCCTAAATAATGTGCAAGAGCTAAGAGGAGTGGCGTCACAACGAACAACCTGGAGAGCACTGGTTTCTGCCTTATGCGCCGTGTTTGGTGCTTAAAGAATTTATTATTATTGTTATTATAGGTGTGCGCAGCACGCACAGCACACATAGAGAATACGCCACTGGAATTAGCCCCTGAGGTGGCAGACCTGAGCTGCTTATTTTCCTGGTGTTCTTTTCGACGTTTTCTCCTCTCTTCTGCTTGTTGTGAGAGCTTTTTTTCCACCCAATCTGAGGTGGCGCCGTAGAGAGAGCATCGCCACTTTTTGCGATCGGCAGCTTCATCCCCCCAGGTTACTGGATTTATGTCCAGTGCCCTCATGTCTCTCTTGCACACATCTTTGAATCTCAGCTGCGGTCGCCCAACTGTTCTTTTGCAATCTGCCAGTTGTCCGTAGGAGATATCTTTCGGGATGCGACCACTTTCCATGCGGCGGACATGGTCAAGCTTGCGTAGCCTGCGCTGTCTAAGCAGTGTATACATGCATTGAAGGTCAGCACGTGACGAAACATCGACATTTGTCACTTTGTCTTTCCTCGAAATGCTGAGGATGTGGCGTAGATGTAACAGTGTAGATTAATACGTCGCTACAACTGTTAGCCTTATAGTAAAGTATTTTATGAATGACTAGTTAGAGATAAATAAACCACTAGTCAAGAATCAATGACATCATCAGTCATGACACACATGAACCCATGATAAAACCTTATGTGGCCTCCATACAAGTCAGACCGGAAAACATTTAGATTAGAGAGAACTTTAAACAATGGTTGGTCATCATCACTTAGAAACAATAATTTTAGACTAGAGGATTCGTAGTTAGTTAGGTTAAAGATTATTTCAACAGTCAACTAGCCCCAAGACCAATCATTAGAAGGTTTCCGGTCTTAACTCCAATGAGAAATATTTCATCTGGCAAGCCATAGTACCAGACTAGTATAAAGACTGATGCATCATAGTAACCAGTCAGAGCTTGAGACAGTTATCTCAGAGCTAGAGTCAAACCAACATAAGGCGTTCTCTAGTCGAGGTATGGAGCAACCTGGCGCATCCCCTACTACTTAACACAAAGCCTTTGACTCATACGGTTAGGACAAGAAAATAACCGTCTAGAGATCTCCTACCAACCAGGGTAATTAGTGACCCAGCACTAACCCCTGCTACGATTATATTGTGGTTTACTCCACTATTTGTAAGTTCGACTTAGTTTTAATCAAAGTCTCGTTCGAAATTTTATTTCGCTAGCATTTCCACAGTATATAGACATGCCACAAAACGACTACAGTATTGAAGAACCGTAAGCCTTTTGCCATCGAGGCTAAAGCTGGCAGTTTTTCCTTTCCTCCTCACCAGAAATTTCTCTCGAACTACCACATTTTTGCATTGGAAACGAAACGAAATAAAGAATATCTTTTATAACCATTTGGACTTTTCAAATACACTGCTCTATTGGAAATTTTCATTGACTGTTAAAGTTCTGTTTATAGTCAACTCTTCAAGTTCAGTTTTAGAACCACACAGGCACTTACGAGTATCCTTGATTACCTGGGTTGTTCCTTATTTCTGGAAGCAACATCTCTGGTGAATAACCAGTCTTCCCCAGAAGAACCACAATAAAGAAAGTCTTGTGATTATTTCCCTTAGCACAAGCGATCTACAGATTTTCCTCCCTTTCCACAACGTCCACTGTCACATAGACACCGTAGATAGAAGGTGCACCCAGTTCTTTGTAACAGTATCACCATGCTGTGTTCTACTGAGCACTTTACTGAAGGTCGTGGTAAATTAAGCGATCATAAGAGGGTCTGACATCTTGCTGGTATCGATGCGGGATTTCCTTTCAAGTCTGACAGGATGGAGTTTTCTTGGTTGTACTCTGACTTTGCAGCAAACCAAGAATTGATCTGTATCACAGTCTCCACTATGGTACGAGCGCGTGGAGAGCACAGACCTGAAGCGGCCTTCTGACGAGAATCAGATCCAGTTGATGCCAGTGCTTGGATCGTGGGTGTCTCTATGACACCTTATGCTGGGGTTTTACCTGAAAGTAGGTGTTGGTCACTTAGAGGTCATGATGGGCACACAACTCCGTTGTTCATTTTGATTCATCTTGCCAATACCAAACCTGCCCAGACATGAAACATTATCGACATCAAACTCTAGCGTTGAAGTCACCAAGGGGAGCAAGCCATTCTTGCCCAGGTGTGCGTTTGATGGCTGCTGCAAGATTATCGTAGAACTCGTCTTTAGCTTCTTAGGCAGAGTACTGAGTAGGAGCAAACACCATGTAAAAGGTGATGAGACCTGCGCTAGTTTGCAGGCGGAGCGTTAACAGGCATTCTGATCCATTCTCACCTGGTTCAACCATTTTAGTTAGCGATTTTTTAAACCGCAAAACCTACTCCGTGTTCTGTAGTTTCAACAAGATCTTTCCCTTGCCAATAAAATGTGTAGTACTTATCGCTCACCATTCCAGAGCCTGCCAGGCTAGTTTCCCGAAGTGCAGCTAAATCCACCTGAAGTCGTTTAAGTTCGTCGTTGATTATGGCTGTCTTCCTGGCATCGTTTATGTCCTGTAGGTTTTCGGATAGTCCAGTCAACATAGTCCAGACGTTCCAACATCCCAATCTGATAGTTTGTTTATTTCTATTACTTCTTGGTTTGTGATTATTGCTTGGTACAACATTTCCTGTCCACAGTTCGGGTTTGACCCTAATCCCGATGCACCAAATGAGGAAAGAAGGCTGTGCCTGGACAACACCTAAATGACTGGGGGCTGCACAGCTTGAAGCGGGCGGTAGCTGTCCAGTGAGATCCTAGAACCGTTCCCACAGTCGGAAGTAGTCTCTGGCGCCATGCCCTACGTCAACTAAATAAAATGCATTATAACTGGTGTGATGAGTTACTGTTATTTTTATTTTCAACTCGCCTCATTTTTTTTTGTTCCATTTTATTATTTTTGTTCTTTAATTATTCTTAGGCGGACGAGTTCGGTATTTATTAATTCTAGGTTATTATTTATGGCGATAGGATTACTCAGACAACCTTCACCAACCCTTTTATTTGTGGGGATGGGAGAAAACGCCGATCCAGGTTGTAAAGCAGAACTAGTGATTCATTCTGGTAGATAGGAGGTAAGAAGCGAATATTACGTATAATTTCGAAGAGTGAGCAGAAATAATTTTGCGATTGCTCGGTCAAAGATGAGTCAGAGTGTAAGATTATGATATAATTGATTGGGCTCGATTTAATTTATGTGCAGGCATGATATTAGGTCAAAAGTTGGGCAGAAGCGGTTCCTGTGAGATGATGCCAGACGCGATGACTCACCGCGTCTGTCTTGCATCAGGCTATTAGCAATATATATAGTGAGCACCAAAGGTAGTCATCGCTCACTAGTCCAAGAATTTTGCGCCGTGAATAAGCGCCATTGCAGTCTGTCTGGTTCGGGATATTCTGTAAAGTTGGGTATGTTCATAAATTAATAGTTGTGTAGGAAGTTTTTGTTCTATAGGATTTTAGCACGTTACAGTAAGCTTTCTTCTGGGATTTAATTTAATTTTTATTAGTCAGAAGTTGCCATCAATTGCTGACTTATATAAAACTAGAGCCCGTATAGTGTAAGTATTGTCTATAATTTTACTGTGTATAAGCTAGCGGTATCAATGATTAGTGAAGCGGGTTTTGAGATAATTAACTGTATGAGGTTAGGTGCTAAGTTAGACGGGAGCTCTGTGTAATGTAATAACGAGGTCCGAGTAACAGCATGTGATTATGATAATTGTTGTGAATATACGCGGGTGTGGGTTGTGTGTTAATAAGTTGGGCTATTTGGTAATGTAGTCAGAAGACAAGGGGTGAAGGGGATTTAATATTAACATAGATGGTGTTAAATAATTTTGTTAATTTGATAACCTTCCGGGGCAGTCTTTAATAAGAATAGGGCAGGGGGAATTATTTAGTACAGCAGGATATTGGCTTCAGGGAAGCGATGTTGTGACGCCTACGAGATCACGCACCCAATAGAATCAGGTCAGCCAGCTTCTGGGTTTAGCGTAACAGACAGCGAGTAAATTGAGAGGGAGAGATAGGAGGGAGCGGTAATTTAGTCTGACCCTCTGCAGAAATATATATTTTATTTCTTGTGTGTAGGGGAGATTTATTAATTTAGGGGACACCAGGGTGTAGATGAATCTGGGGGGGGGGGGGGGGGGGGGGGGGGGAATATGTTATGTATCAGGTAATTTTAAATTGTTGTATAGATGTTGTTATTTTTGTTTTACAGCGATTTACGGCGAGGAGGTTGTAGATAAACCTAAGTCTACAACGGACTTTGCCTTCTAGAGAAAGGGAGGTACGAGACATCAGTGTAATTAAAGAAAACTGGGTACACGTTTGTACCTGGGGCCAGGTTACGTCCGCAACACTGAGATGAATTAGAAGTTCTCTTGACGTGAGGAAACATACCTCAGCGGGAGACTTGCCTCTAAATAGGAGCTCTTAGCTCGTAAAGGCCCAATATCAAAACAGGCTACGTTGCCTGGTGTTGTTTACGTACTGCCACAATAATGCAGTAAGCCTAAACCCGAAGCAGGTTAACTCGTCCAGTGTGTTTAGTTAGTAACAATAGTGTAGTCAGGAGTAATCGCTCTTACTTAGAGACCCCCGCCAAGCATATGTCTTTATTCTTAGTTGTTTTCGTGCAGGTGTGAAAGAGAGCGTGGTAATTTTTATGTTGTGTCTTTCACTTGATTGTTCTTTTTTCAGGTTTGTGCGAACTCGCACATTATTGTTGTTTGCTGTGTTATTGATTTGTTGTTTAATAAACTATACAATGTACACTGGATCAGTTTATCTTTAACTATACTGTACTTGTATGCTCTGACTGTGTAGTGGTGTCTGTGGATAATTTAGTGTAACCGTATCTCCTTTCTGGTAGTCAGAGGTGGTGAGACAGTAGCTAGTAAATAAGTCACAAGTGGCGAGGGAGAGTCAATCTAGGTTCTCATCCTTGAAGATATAAGTCCACATTCACTGTAATTCTCATCATAGTCTATCTTCTCAGACTTTCCTCAAAACTGTGTCTTGTCTCTGTACTCAGACAGACTCTAATTAAAGCCACTTTGTGACAAGTGGGCGAAATCGTCGTCGGGATCATTTCTGGGATCTTGCCTATGATTCATAGATTGTTTCTTGATGAGGAAGTTCTCTGAGAATAGATTTTTCTTTATATAACCCCTGGACTCTGAGCTGTTAAATCTGATCCAGTCAAAAGTTTTTCCACAGGTTGTATTCGTTATAGACTATAGTAGTTGTATTAAGGCTTTAGATGACACAGAGGTAATTGATGGCTAACCGTGATTTTTTTCTAATTCCAGGTTGTAGTGTAGCTTCATAAACATTTTTCCAGGTTCCTAGAGGTTAACGGAGTTAGAGGTGGCAGATATAACTCAGATTAGGCGCTAGTCTGAGTTTGGGTTGTGTTAGAGACAGCGGATATAGAGGACGTTTTTTTGCCTTTTCCTTTCTGTCCTTCTCTGTATTTGTGAGCTTGCTGCAGATTTTACAGGTAAGATGGCGGAAGCGGCCAAGTTACGAACTGCCTGGCGTGAGGCCGCTAAAGATATGGAAATGGATGAGGCCGAGACTAAGGCATACATGATCAGAGAGAAAAATAAACACAAGCAGAGGGAGAAAGAGATGGAACGACAAGAAATAGGAGATGGAACGACAAGAAAGAGACAAGAAATGGGAGATGGAACGACAAGAAAGAGCCAAGAAATGGGAGATGGAACGACAAGAAAGACTCAGAGAATTTGAAAAACAGGTTCAGCAGATTGAGATAGCTAAGAGAGAAAGTGCCAGGCTATACCAAATCAAAATGAATGAAATTGGAAGCCAATTCCGCAGGGTGGAAAAAGACGATGAATCTAACCACTCTAATTCTCAAGCTACGGCGCCCATATTGGACAACCCCTCTGTAAATCTTGCGCCCGTAAAAGACAACTTGTCTGCTAAAACTGCGCCCCAGCTCCAGAAAATGGACTTTCCTTTGAAAGTGGACCCGAAGCCCACACAAGGAAAGGTTTTATGTAAGGAAAGCATTCCTTACGACACTGGGAAGATTACGAAACGATCCCAGGCGTGGAAACTGCACAAAAGTGGGAATAATACGAACAAGCATTATAATTCGGATGACTACCGAATCTCTCATGCTCGCGAGCGAGCACAACTTAATCGACAGGAAACGTCGAGAAAAGGGTTTGAATCACTAATACGGCATGTTTCGCTAGTTTTCCAGCGGGACAGTGAAAAACGACAGACAGAGGCGTATCCCTCCACCTCAACGATCGGAGGGAGGAGGTATTCCTCTCATAACCCTGCGCGGACATGGGGCAAGAAAGAGGCGCCTGCTAAAAGGGTTAAAGTTTCCAATTTGTTCCAAGGAGCTTTGGAAAAAGACACCGTGGGCTTTATCTCGGATACTTCGCGATCACACGGGATCTTAAACCGTCCAGTTCTTTGCTTGCAGACTGCAGAGCCGGTAACTCAGGAAGTAGATCTGTCATTGCAGGACACTTTCCAACTGACGCCACTAACTCTCTCAGGGGAGAGCAAAGCTGATGATTTCGGTAGAACCAGGGTTTTAGACGGAGGACTCCCTGGGACTCCACTTGAATCTCACGTACTTTCCAGGGCAGAAAACAGTGAAAAATGCTGCCTTACGAATTTGCAAGGAGCTATATTAGAGAGCTCTGTCCCTCTTGATGTTGGTAGGGGAAGAGCGAGCACAGAAACACTGTCAGTGGCAGATATTACCTATCTTTCTCCAAAGGTAGAAGCTACTGAGATCGGTTATGATTCAGTAGAAACCCAGCATCCGGTCGGAGACTATGCTAAAGGCACCAGAGATTTCTCATCTTCATCGCAATATACCAGCAGTCTCAAATCCGCTGACGCACAGCAACGTAGTCGCCAGCGCCATGCCTCTACAGAGCAATTCGAGCATTTCCGTTGACCAAGCCAGAATTGTGATTGCCAAGGCAAGGAAAGTTCCACACCCGCCTTTAGACGGCACAGGTCTGAAGAGAGATCAACTCTTCCACCGAAGCCTGGGAGTAGGTAAGGAGAGAAAGACGAAGAAACAGGTGCGCGTTTCTTCTGCCAACAAATTTCTTAAGTTGCGGAACAGTGATTCTCGCTCGAGAGAAAATACAGTCGGCCGCAGGTATCTCAGGCCAGTTATGTACAAGCCCTCCAACTGTAAACACCCTGCGGATAGCAATGATCTGACGACACGTAACCAGCTAATTACCTATTCAGTGGTCAGTGAGTTATGCGGGCGCCGTACATTACATATGTTACGGATACTTATCCCGTTGATAAAAGGACCAGGAGCGAAGGGAAAGGAGGTATGTCATGGCTGATTGGCCCAGCCAACTGCCATTTGCAGAGCGACTAACAGACAGAGGGAAGGAAAGTGGATTTGTAGCCAATAAGACCAGTATGGCAGAGGATTGGTGATAAAGGTTAAATGTTCATAACGCTGGGATATTCAATAGATGGTGTAGAATAGTCAACTCGAACCGACACAGTGTTGGGTATACAGGTCACCTTGTCCATAAAGTATTGAGGCCCTGACAAGTAATGTTGACATTGAGTGAGAGTGTAAATGTCATGTTACGCGAATGGATGGACTGTTCTGTAGAGTTGACAAGTAAACCCTACACTCACTCACTCATAGCTAGAAGTCAATGACGTAGACTACTGTAGACGTTTTCA
Source organism: Oreohelix idahoensis (assembly GCA_024509875.1). NCBI lineage: Eukaryota > Metazoa > Mollusca > Gastropoda > Stylommatophora > Oreohelicidae > Oreohelix > Oreohelix idahoensis. The sequence continues at coordinate 413,344 of JAMPIV010015901.1, forward strand.
TACATTTAATGTGACACACACTCTGACAGCACGGTTACAGTTACTGGACCAGGTTGGCAAAAACATCGTATACTTGGAAAAATGGTCTACAACATCAAATAGGCATTCGTGTCGAATGTAGATACAACTAAACTTTAGTAGCCAAGCACTCCGAGTTCTAGTTGTCTGTCATCTCAGGCCCTAACTGACTAATCGCATCAGTTAATGCTAGCAAATGTTTATCCTCAATGGCTCCCTGACAGAACCTCTTCTAGCGAAGTATTTCAGGCCGTAAATTTAGCAGGTTTATATGACGACAATCTTCAACCACCAGTAATGGGTTTTATAGTAGACAGATCTCTGTATCATCATCAGATAATAAGGGCATTCCTGTTCTCTGATTGATAATCCGCTAGACAAAAGCGGGGTCCAAAATGGCTCTATCTTGGGTGAGCTTCGCTCACACCGAAGATGAATAATGAAGCATAATTAAAGGCTCTGTTCATTACACAAATGTACCTGTTGGGCTCTGCATATCCTATAATACATAATGCTGCGTACATCAAATATTTAGTGCTGCTAGGTAACATGTCGTCGTTATATATAGTCAATCAATCACATGGACGGACGATAGCACGTCTGCACATCTAGGCATCTAGGCATAGAACAAGTTCAGAAAATGACTTCTTTACCTTGGTCTTAGAAAAATCAAAACACTAGCAAATAGCACACAAAATAGGCCACGTTCATTTTCAACTCGCCCCATTTTTTTGTGTTCCATTTTATTATTTTGGTTCTTTAATTATTCTTAGGCGGTCGAGTTCGATATTTATTAATTCTAGGTTATTCTTTATAGTGCTAGGATTACTCAGACAACCTTCACCAACCCTTTTATTTGTGGGGATGGGAGAAAACGCCGATCCAGGTTGTAACGCGGAACTAGTGATTCATTCTGGTAGATAGGAGGTAAGAAACGTTACAGAATATTACGTATAATTTCGGCGAGTGAGCAGAAATACTTTTGCGATTGCTCGGTCAACGATGAGTCAGAGGGTAAGGTTATGAAATGATTGGTTGGGCTCGATTTAATTTATGTGCAGGCATGATATTAGGTCAAAAGTTGGGCAGAAGCGGTTCCTGTGAGAAGATGCCAGACGCGATGACTCACCGCGCCTGTCTTGCATCAGGCTATTAGCAATATATATATATATTGAGCACCAAAGGTAGTTATCGCTCACTGGTCCAAGAATGTTGCGCCTTGAATAAGCGCCATTGCAGTCTGCCTAGTTCGGGATATTCTGTAAAGTTGAGTATGTTCATAAATTAATAGTTGTGTAGGAAGTTTTTGTTCTATAGGATTTTAGCAGGTTAGAGTAAGCTTTCTTCTGGGATTTAATTTAATTTTTATTAGCCAGGAGTGTGACGTGTAATGTAAATATAGCCACGGAGATCCGACCACCTTTGCTTCCTCAGTTAGTGTTTATGTTTTGCGAAGGCAAAACCACGCAATTCGCTGTCTGTTGACTCACTTTTGAAGCCACGCCTTTTCGTCCTGTTTTCTTGCGCTAACGAGTTGAATAAAGAGAAACATTTTTTGTGTATTTTTCTCGTTATTGGTTAAGGAGCAGAGTCACCTTTTCTTCTGTCTTTCTCGGGTAAGTCGCAGTCAGTTATTTGCCACGGCTGGGCGTGCAAAACTTAGAGCAATGCTAAGAGAGGAAGCAAGGGAAACAGGATTACAAGGAGAAGAAGTGATAGCTTTTGTCAACGAAGAACACTGGACAGATATGACACGGAGAAGAAAGAGACTGAAAAGCGTCAATTGGAGCAAAGAAAATTGAGGCGGAAATGGAAACTCGCAGAGACATGGAGCGAGAGAAGGAGAGACAACATGAGGAAAGACAGAGGGAGAAAGCGAGACAACACGAGGAAAGTGAGAATGAGCAACGACGTCAGCACGAATTGGCGCTTAAGACTCTAGAGGTCCAAAGTCGCGGTGCAACGTCTAACTCCAACAACGGAGAGCCGTCTTCACCTCAGTCAATCATAACCGATCAATCCAGTACTCAATCTCCTCAACTAGCAGCTATGTCCTTTGCCCTGGAATCCTTCCCAAGCCCCAATGAGAAAATTGACTCTTATCTAGAGAAATTTGAGAGAATGGCAACACTGTATGGTTTAGAAAGTTCGCGATGGTGTTTGAAGCTTTCCTATGCTTTAAAAGGTAATGCATATGATGTGTATGTTAAACTGGAAAGCAGCCATCAAGACAATTACAACATGTTGAAGAAAGCTTTACTTGGGCGTTTCGAAATTAACGCTCGCAAATTCTTGCAACTGTTCTGAAACAGCAGGAAGAATGGAACCGAGACATTTCATCAGTCCTCTTCACGTCTGAAGTGATATTTGACGAAGTGCCTGGAGCTTTCAGAGCTTCCTTGCACGTTTGAAGGGTTAGAAGAGTTTATTTTAACCGAGCAAATAAAAAGCACTTTGTCAAATGAAACCCGTAGATTTTTGCTGAACAAGGAGCTGTAAAGCTGGAAGACATTCTCAGTAAGTCTGAGCGTTACACAAATGCATTAGCCGAGATGCCAGACTCAAAAAGCAAACCGACAGAAATAATCTAGAGTAGTCTTCCCATTCTTCTCATCACCACAACCAAAGAGAAACTGTACCCCAGAATCCTCCTCATGAAAAATCGAAATTCTACAAAATCAGATACCCCACCAACAACCATGATCAGCCCATCCGTCCTGCATGGCAGCGCAGCTAGAAAGGACAAGTCAAAGGGAAACCCCTGCGCAAGGGACATCTGATCAGGGCAAACATACCGGGCCTAACCGCATCGGATGCTTGCAGACAGACTCGCAAAGAAGAATTCATGTCAATGATTCTCAACCTGAGGGTGAGACCTTCAACGCGAGGAACTGTTATTTTGAATGGGACTTCAACCTATTGTCTGTTTGATACAGGTTTGAGTTTTGACTGTATTGTCGCACGGCATTTGGTCAAACCTGGTCAAGAGACAGAAGAAACCGGCAAATTATGTGGAGTTTTGAAAGGTGATGCACCCATAACGCTTCCCATCGCACTGGTGGAGATACACTCTGATTTTGTCAGAGGTGTTATCAAAGTGGCTATAATGGATGCTCCTATCTACCCAGTTATACTTGGTTGTAGATATGTGTTCAGACCGAAAGAACCGATTGTGGCAACAGTAAACACAAGAGGGCAAACCAAGAAGGAACGGGAGCCTGCGCTTAACATGTTACCTAAGGAACTAAAAGAGGCGCAACAAAAGGACCCTACCTTGGAGCCCTGCTTTAGGAAACTGCCCATGGCCAAGGACCCCAGACACAACGGAGATATCTTTTCTAAGGATGGAGTGCTGTATCGAAGAATGGGCGACCCTGAACAGGGACATAACCAGCTCCTAGTGCCGACGCAGTACAGAGACCAAATCTTAGAAATGGGGCACTCTCTTCTCTTTAGCGGACATATGGGACAAAACGCCACTATTTAGCGAATATCGACTGACTATTGGTGGCCAGGAATGAACACTGATCGTATTATCAGATATGTGAAATCCTGCGCCAAGTGCCAACGTGTGACACCCAAGTACTGGACACCCCCAGTTCCCATGGGAGAAATGCCAATAGTGGGGACACCATTTGAACGGGTTGCAGTCGACATTATAGGACCCCTAGAAAGGACTAAAAGAAGGAACAGGTTTATCCTGACCTTAGTCGACACATGCACTATGTGTGCCGAAGCTATACCGCTAACATGCACGGATTCCAAGCATGTCGCAGAAGCCCTAGTGCAGATTTTTACACGTTTGGGATTCCCTCAACAAGTTTTGACGGATAACGGATCCCAATACCATAGCCTGTTAATGGAGGAAATCTTTAAGATCTTGAGGGCCAAACACATCCATACCAGCCCGTACCATCCTGCCGGAAATGGGCTCGTAGAACGCTTCAACGGCAGCCTCACCATGATGTTACGTAAGCTGGGACAAGAGAAACCTGAAGATTGAGACCTTTTTATTCCTGCAGCCTTATTCGCCTACAGGGAAGTCCCACAGGATTCTACAGGTTTACCACCAGCTACTCTTTTATTCGGCAGACCTGTTAAGGGCCCGCTCGAAGCCTTACTCCGGTCACTGACCGACCAGAAGGCTGACGAGACAGTCGTCTCAGCAAGTAAATATGTATCGGAACTTAAGGAAAGGTTACAACTAGGATGGGATCTAGCAACAATAAACCTTAAGCCAGCACGCGTGAAGCACGCAAAACGATACAATAGAGCAGCGAAAGAGAGAGAATTGCAACCAGGAGAAAAAGTTTTGTTGTTACTTCCAAATGGAAGCAACAAACTATGTATCGGATGGCAAGGGCCGTTTACCGTCCTTAAAAAGATCTCGAGAACTAACTACAAGATCTCTATCAAAGGAAAGGAAAAAGTCTACCATATAAATCTGTTAAAGAAATATTTGGAAAGACCGGTGCCTTCTCCCGAACATCTCTTGGCGGTCGCTATAGCAACCGAAGATGAGGAAGATGACGATAGTTGCATGGAATATCCACTGCAACAAATGGAATCATTCAAAGATGTTCAATTCGGATACACTCTCTCAGAAGCACAACAGACAGAAACGAGGGAGCTACTGAAACAGTACTCAGCAGTCTTAACGGACATACCGGGTCGAACGCATCTCGCAGAGTTCGATATAAAACTGACAAACAAGACACCTGTGCAAACCAGAGTTTACCCAATTCTGTATGCGAAAGCAGACACGTTACACGGAGAAATAGACAAGCTACGTCAAGCTGGGTGTTGCGGACATTTTCGCTGAGTTTATAGTCTGTGAAATGTACCTGTTTAAATTTGGAGACATTATTTGTTAGATTCCTGATCAAAGGGTAGTTACTCATTTTTTACTTGGGTTGAATTCAACAGTGGTTGTTATTCCACTTGTTTTTAACCTAGCGATCTAATATTAGAACCGATGTCTGGTTGCCTGACCATATATGGCTTGAATGGTCAGCTTTTCTCGGAATGTTTGCAACTAGAACCGATGTCTTATTACCTGACCATATATGGCTTGAATGGTCAGTCTTTTCCTAGTATGTGTTCAACATCGCCCACCTGAGTTTTGCTCAGAGGGTCTAGCGTCTAACGACGCATGCGCGACTTTTGTGGCGCGTTAAGAAAGACTTCCGATCTGTGTCGAGCTGTAGTTTTTTCAAAGGGTCAAGACGTCTTGTTCGTCTTCGACCTGGCTTTATATTATGGGGAAGGAAAGTTCTCTGTGTGTCTAAAGATTGTTCCCCCATATTGTATTTCTAAGCGCATAGGAGGCGAGTGAGTTTTTTGGTGTTATTCGGAAGGAATGGCAAGGTAAATTAGCCTTCATTCATTTTTCTTTATTGCCAGAATCATAAATAACATTTTGCTTACAGCCTAGTGACTTTTCGCTGGGCGGGAAAGAGTCATCGAGTATACCAGTAATTGAGCTCTTGTATTATGCTGACATTGAATGTACCGGGTTGGTGAATGCCCGAAGAACTTTATATATTCATTAAATCCCGCTATTGCGGCGATATCACCTTGAACAAGGTTTGTCCAAGGAATCACAGAGAACACTGTATTCTGGGGCCCGCCATATTTCGCGGCCTGCTATATACCAGAAGTAACCCTGACTTGCTGGTGTCAGACAAGAGCTGTTTAAACTCATATATTTGAAGACACGTTCCCAACGCGGGGTACTTTGCTGTAGCTGAGAAGAGATATAGATTGTCGTCAGCACTATGATATGGGCAGCCTGCCTATGATTCATTAATGCCAACTGCATTGAACATTATTATTATGCTGTGATGTCCCAAGTTTTGTCAGATGACTATATATCATGATGTCGGCGTGCCTTGTTCTTGTATCGTAATAAATTATTGAAACGTCAGCTGTTGTCAACATTACTGACTTCTACATGTGGTTGAGTGGGTGTCTTGTGACATTGTTCCAGAACCTATACGCATTCGTGTTCATCATTCTATATGACGTATACTCACCCATACATCATATCAACCACAACCCTTTTTCGAGCACTACACATTTAAGAGCCTGTACGAGTGAGTCTATATTACCCCTGTCAGTGCCTCAACGTTTGTTGACCTACATCCACTACAACAGTGTACTACCAGGTTGACCTGACCACTCACTCACTTAAACAGCACTCTACATCTTACGATACCAGTCTCGACCTCAACATTATGGTGGCCTTCTTTACCTTCAACATTATGATGTCCAGTATGGGCTTCAACATTATGGTGTGCCAGCTTGGTGGGGCTTTAGTCGTCATTATGTCATGTTCGTCGTAACTGAAGGTCAAGTGCCGATTCCAACGTTGTTATTGTATCAGAAGGTCAAGTGCCGATTCCAACGTTGTTATTGTTATCAGAAGGTCAAGTTCCGAAACCACAAACGTTGTAATTGTTATCAGAAGGTCAAGTTCCGATACCATCGTCGTTACAGTTATTTGTTTACCTCCTGTTCCTTTCGTTTAGTTCTATACAACCTTTATGTTTATACACTGTTGTGTCATTTGTTTCGTTTAATGTTTCGCAGTTATCATCATATGCTTTGTGATATTGTCTTTACTTTCGCTTTATAATTTAGTTGACTTCTGCGAATGTTATTGTTTTGTCCTTGATGCTTGTTCTTTGTTTACGTTATTCTTTGTCGTCATACGCTGTTAATATATATATTTAGTCATGTACTATTGGTAGTTTAGTGCACTTAGGAGATAAAATTGATTAATAGTGTTGCTATTGTAAAGGTGATTATAAAAGTTCTTTATCAAAGACTTGTCTCCTACAGAGATTGGAATAAAGCAAGGTGATTGTACAAGTTCTTTATTAGGGACTTGTCTCCAACAGAGATTGAGATAAACTGAGTTGATTATACAAGTTCTTTATTAAAGACTTGTTATCATTGAGGTTGGAATAAATTAATTTATTATTTCAGGTTACTGACCTCATATTATTAGACATAATGTCTACACTTGAGTACTTTATTGAGCAAGGGAAATCCCTTTCATATAAACATGCTCACGGAATTTCATGAACGACCAGACTATTTGCAGCCTATTTTCCAGGCGACGGACGATTCTCCAGTCCCTCATGGCCATTACTCATCCCTGTTGGTTATACAGTATGAGGAAACTACTTTCTCAGATGTTAATCTTCCTCTTCCAGTGATTCCACTTCATTCTACGGAATCATGGAAAAACGTTACTGTTTCTCCTAATTTATCTACTGAGGAACAGCGACAAGTCTCTTCTATGTTACAAACGTTTCAGGATGTCCTTACCAACATTCCTGGACACACACATGTCATTGAACATGACATAATTGTTACTGACCATAATCCTATCAGGGTCAGACCTTACCCTATCACTATTCATTTTCAAACATAGGTCAAGAAAGAGTTGGATGAAATGATACAATTGAAAATAATTGAACCATCCACTTCAGCATACTCTTCGTCCATGGTTATTGTTCGAAAGAAAGACAATAACATACGCCTTTGCGTCGATTATCGCAAATTAAACCAAGTTACGAAGTTCGATCTGAACCTATGCCTTTATTAGAAGATCTACTTATTAGACTTTCTAATTCTCGATTCTTTACCAAACTCGACTTGTCGAAAGGTTATTGGCAAGTTTCTTTAACTCAACGCGCCAAACCTCTCACTGCTTTCTCATCACCTAGGGGTTTGTTTCAATGGAATTTCATGCCTTTCAGCCTTATGAACGCCCCAGCTACTTTCGTACGCATGATGCGTCGAATTCTCTCATATCGTTCAGATGTCATTGCATACTTGGACGATATCTGTCTTTTCAGTGATTCTTGGGAAGATCACTATTTGGGTTTATATGAATTACTATCTACTCTACTCGAGCATAATTTGACTGCAAAACCCTCTAAAGCCTTTGTTGGGTTTAGTGAAATTTCTTTCCTGGGTCACCGTGTTGGTCATGGTCTCTTGAAGACAGAGGACCACAACACTTCTAAGATACTAAACATTTCTATTCCTAAGACGAAAAAGCAAGTACGTAGTCTCTTAGGTTTAATACAATTCTACGGGAGATTCATTCCGCTCTATCTTTTATTATGACACCTCTTTCAACCCTATTGAAGAAAGGATCTCCTAATATGGTGCGCTGGTCCCAAGAATGCCAGTCTTCATTGGATCAGATTAAAACTTTATTCTCATCTCCCCCTATCTTAAGGCTACCTACTACTGATAAGACTTTTGTTCTTCGAAGTGACGCTTCATCCACTGGGATCGGGGCGGCACTAATCCAGGAGTATTCAGAAACTCTGCATCCTGTAATGTATATTTCTAGGAAACTGAATGCGGCAGAAAGGAATTACTTGGTTATAGACCGTGAATTGTTGGCTATGGTTTGGTCAATCCTTAAGCTACAAAGATTCCTTCTTGGCGCGCATTTCATTGTGGAAACCGACCAGAAAGCTGTAAAGTGCAATCTTTACTATCTTGCAATATAATACATTTATATACTTATTATGTTCGCAAATATTTTGTAAACAAAGTATTTCCTTTTTTAAGTGCTTAAGGAGAAGTCATTTTTGAGTTACTTCCCTTGAAAGGAGTTCCGTCATCTTCGATCGGATTCCGCGGACGAAGCTAGGCCTACTGCGATTTATTCTTTGGCTGGGTAGGAATAGATTGTTCTTGCTTCAGTATATCTATGGCCTGAATTTATACGTAGTGTTTGTATGAGTAGGACGAGTCTGTCTTATAGATGTATATCTTTACCTTTCTAAGTCGAACTATGTTGGTTGTCGCTAGAAAAAGTCAAAGGCTATGCAGCGGAAGTATCGCTAGCAGGGGGTGTGATTCATGGCTGTCATCCTGTCGGGATGTCGAATTTTGTTGTAGCCGGCTTTTTGCCGAAAAAGTGATCTATAAGTAAATGGGGAAAAGTGATAGTCATTTAGACATGTTGTATGTACTTTACCCCAGTGTTTATTCTCTTTTGCCAAGGAATGGCAAAGTTATATTTCGCATAGAAAGGTAAAACCACAATTTATTATGAACTTGGGCTTCGCCATCGTTGTCGATAAGCAGATGCACAGTGGTACTTTTGAAAAGAATATTTATTCAAAGGAAGATGACATTCCTATGTATCAGCACTAGATTATATGATATTATTCAATTACCTCTATGATAGAAGTTATGAAGAAATGAGGACATTTAACGAATGACCGATTTTGGTCTATATCCAATAGTGAGTGAAGCTCACGAGAGAAGCACAGCCATGTTGAAATCCATATACTTTGTATTTATCGAGTGAGAAAAAGGGATGCCTGTACTATCGCTCGATGAGCCAAGAGATCACTGCTACATGTGAGAACCCATGTCTGGGATTCCTATATCTTTATGGAAAATATATATATTGAACTTTACGTGAAGGGATATTCGCTAGACGAGGTTAGGTCTAGGAGCCTTCCTATATATTGGTTATGGTCTGACGTGCCCAGTCAGTAAAGCCAGATGATTTACATGATGGAACTCTGAATGCTTATTTACGAATGCTCCATTATGATATTTGCCAAGCATGAATGCTAACTTAAGATGATATTCCTGTGATCAACATTATGCTGTCTATGTCGACATTTGTTCCTGTAACCATACACGTACTGTCCAAGTGTGCGTCTCATTAAATGTTATAAAAAGACCACCGTAGTTCCAGTACTTCTTGAATGCGAACAGTGTGAGTATGAGTGATGTACTACCAACCTGTCAACTCTATCGAATCATTCTACCATTCGCGTACTGACATTCATATACACACTCATTGTCTACACTCACATTCTTGTCGGAGCCTCATCACGTTCCAGGACAAGATGACCTGTATGACCAAAACTGTGCTGGGTTTAATGAGTTGACAATCGTTACACTTTACTACACCAGTCCCAACATCTACATTTATCAACTGGTGGACATTCACGGCATTTAACAAATAAAGCGTGATTTAACAAAAGCTCTTACAGCTATTCAGAGTAAGAACTTGAAGAGCTCGAGATCCACTCGATATGCCATTGCTCTTCAACCTTTTCATTTCACGGTACGAGCTATCCGTGGTTTGGATAATGTGATGGTAGACATACTGTCTAGATGCCCACATGACTCCACTTAACTCTTGTGTCCTAGATTTCCTGATACACATCTGGACTTATGACAGTTCTTTACTATAACAATATATGTTAGCACATTTGTTTTCACTTTCGAATTGTAAATTTAGTGACTTCTTTCTCTGTTACCATCTCTGGTATAACGGAGGAAGGTTTAGTTAACACAATATAAGGGCCGAAAGTTCGCACGGCCACAGTTAATAGTTAAGAATGTATGTTTGATTACTGTATATTAGAAAATCTAATGGTTATTAAATGGAATTGTGTTATCTGTATTTTCTCAGCAAATCATTGATGTTCTGGGAGAATCTTTACATTTTGCCAACCATGACGTATTATGATGTCCATACTTACCCTTCGGACAACACTATAGATGTGCCCGCTTAGTCTATGATCTTGGACTTCATTGATCGTCTACATAGTTAATATAATATGTGACATTGTATTAAAGTAGATATTGCATTTTAAATGATATAACCTTTAGTTGTTAATGTGATTGTATCACTATACTGCGGTACATTAAGATAATGACACCACAGTTTTTTTTAATGATGTTTCATTACACTGACAAACAACATTTTTCTTTCTTATATAAGAATAAGTGTTCTTAGGTCAATTTCTTGCGCTGATTTCAAATCTGAAATCCGTTTATCTCTATCACGTCGGGTTCTTAAGATATTTGTGAATAAATATATTTTTGGGAAACCGTTATTTGCTCCGTTTCATTTTTACTATATAACTTATTAAAAATTAATAAAAAGCAACATAAATCTACTTTTTATACTGCTAAAAGATGCATGACATATGTTGCGATTTTTCAAATAGTTACTGTATTTTGAAATAATTCTGAGCAAAATATGGCTTCTAGAAGTTGTAGAAATTCGGCTGATCTGTTCTGTTACGTGTTCGGATATGTTACCGATCGTGTTGACCAGAAAAACTTTACACCATTACTAAAGAAAGCATATGAACTTTATTTCGATTCGAAAGTTGATGATGCAAATAAATCTTGGAAGCCAAATGCAGTTTGTTCGATACATTGGCAGGTTGGTTACGAAAATCGCCGAAGCATAAGTCGATGCCTTTTGCAGTGCCAGTAATATGGCGTGAACATACAAATCACACTACTGATTGTTACTTCTGCTTGACAAATATCCATGGTTTCACTTTTAAAACTAGAAAGTCTGTGGTTTATCCAAATATTGAATCGGTTTCGAAACCAGTGCCTCATGATCCAATCACGTGTCCGATCCAAGTACCACCAGAACAATATCCGTTGGACGTAAATGAACCATCAGAAAGTGATAGTTTACCTGCTTTAGAAACTAATTCTGACTCAGATTACATACCGGTGAATGATGGTGTTTACTTAATTAACCATTCAGAACTTTCAGATCTAATACGTGATCTCGCTCTTACCAAAGGACAAGCGGAATTACTCGGTTCGCGACTCAAAGAATGGAATCTTTTAGCGCTCAATACTCCGATATCTAAATTTCGTCATAGACACAGAGAACTTGTTCAATACTTTGAGATGGATGATGACATTTGCTATTGCAAAGATGTAAACGGTCATGAGCACATAGTCAACGAATGGCGATTTTTCATCGATTCTTCCAAGACTAGTCTAAAAGCCGTGTTATTGCATAACATAAATTTTTTTTCATCAATTCCAGTCGCCTACTCTGTTCATATGAAAGAAACTTATGACAATATGGCTATACGTTTGGAAAAAATAAAGTGCAATGACTACCAATGGCGGATTTGTGGAGACCTAAAGGTCATTGCAATTCTCACGGGCATGCAGACTGGGTATACTAAATTTTGTTGCTTCCGATGTGAATGGGACAGCCGCAACAGACAGGAACATTATGCAAGAAAGGTGTGGCCTATCCGGGATCGTATGCAGCTCGGGCATAAAAATGTAATACATGAGCCATTAGTTAGCAAAGACAGCTTCATTTTACCACTGTTACATATAAAGTTGGGGCTCATGAAGAATTTTGTAAAAGCGTTAGATAAAACGAGCAAAGCTTTCACTTATCTTCGAGAAAAGTTTCCGCAAGTTAGCGATGCAAAGATAAAGGAAGGTATCTTTGTAGGACCTCAGATTAGGAAAGTTATTGCAGACAAACAATTCGAGAACTTGTTACATGGTAGTGAACTTCGCGCATGGATGGCATTCAAATCGATCGTCGATAACTTTCTGGAAAATCACAAATCTGTCGACTATGTTGCATATTGTTAAGCAGTGCATAGATGCATACAGAATTATGGGTTGTAACATGTCCCTCAAAATCCATTTGCTCGATTCGCATCTTGACTTTTTCCCTGACAACCTTGGCGAAGTCAGCGATGAACATGGAGAACGATTCCATCAAGATATCGCCGTAATGGAGTCACGTTATCAAGGACGGTGGAGTGTGACCATGCTTGCCGATTATTGTTGGATGCTTCATCGCGATGTACCACATGCCATTCACCGACGAAAGTCGACTGCAAAGAAATTCAAGCCTACATAACTGTTATACTTCTTGTACGAATGATGTTGTAATACTGTATGCGTTGTTAAAAAACGTCAATTGCGTATTTCTAGAGATCCCGACCTGATAGAGAAAAACGGTTTGCAGATTTAAAAACAGCGCATTAAAATTGACCAGAAAAATATAGAAATGTTAGAGAAAGAAAAAAAAAAGTTTTTTTTTGTTAGTCAGTGTTATTAAACATGAACATAAGGTACTTGATGTGTTATATGAAATTAACTTTTGCTTGCATTGAAATATTGCCAGCATTGTAGTGTACGTTGGTGGCACCTCCCTGGATATGTGTATACTTAGAGAAATGCTTTCTCTAATATTATAAGATATATTCTCACCTGACGCTCCATGCGTCGAGACGTCATATTTATTTGTGATACTTCTCGTCTGCACATCATTCGTGCGTTATGAGCCTGTTCTATCTTGCTCTTGGATGTATTTCCCCCCAAAAAATGTTTCATTTTTTCCTCCGGGGGTGCGGTAAACTGTTGCGGACATTTTCGCTGAGTTTATAGTCTGTGAAATGTACCTGTTTAAATTTGGAGACATTATTTGTTAGATTCCTGATCAAAGGGTAGTTACTCATTTTTTACTTGGGTTGAATTCAACAGTGGTTGTTATTCCACTTGTTTTTAACCTAGCGATCTAATATTAGAACTGATGTCTGGTTTCCTGACCATATATGGCTTGACTGGTCAGCTTTTCTCGGAATGTTTGCAACTAGAACCGATGTCTTATTACCTGACCATATATGGCTTGAATGGTCAATCTTTTCCTAGTATGTGTTCAACATCGCCCACCTGAGTTTTGCTCAGAGGGTCTAGCGTCTAACGACGCATGCGCGACTTTTGTGGCGCGTTAAGAAAGACTTCCGATCTGTGTCGAGCTGTAGTTTTTTCAAAGGGTCAAGACGTCTTGTTCGTCTTCGACCTGGCTTTATATTATGGGGAAGGAAAGTTCTCTGTGTGTCTAAAGATTGTTCCCCCATATTGTATTTCTAAGCGCATAGGAGGCGAGTGAGTTTTTTGGTGTTATTCGGAAGGAATGGCAAGGTAAATTAGCCTTCATTCATTTTTCTTTATTGCCAGAATCATAAATAACATTTTGCTTACAGCCTAGTGACTTTTCGCTGGGCGGGAAAGAGTCATCGAGTATACCAGTAATTGAGCTCTTGTATTATGCTGACATTGAATGTACCGGGTTGGTGAATGCCCGAAGAACTTTATATATTCATTAAATCCCGCTTTTGTGGCGATATCACCTTGAACAAGGTTTGTTCAAGGAATCACAGAGAACACTGTATTCTGGGGCCCACCATATTTCGCGGCCTGCTATATACCAGAAGTAACCCTGACTTGCTGGTGTCAGACAAGAGTTGTTTAAACTCATATATTTGAAGACACGTTCCCAACGCGGGGTAATTTGCTGTAGCTGAGAAGAGATATAGATTGTCGTCAGCACTATGATATGGACAGCCTGCCTATGATTCATTAATGCCAACTGCATTGAACATTATTATTATGCTGTGATGTCCCAAGTTAAACAGCACTCTACATCTTACGATACCAGTCTCGACCTCAACATTATGGTAGCCTTCTTTACCTTCAACATTATGATGTCCAGTATGGGCTTCAACACTGGGATTATTTTCGAGTAGACATCGCCCTATAGCTCGAGCGTCGTACTGTTGCAGAAACCTAATAAGGAAGTTCGGCTGTGTATTGATTACCGTTTACTTAACACAGTAACTGAATTCCAGCCTCAGCCCCTGCAAAACGCTTCTGAACTGTTCACCAAGTTTAGCAAGGCAAGAATTTTCTCCAAGATTGACCTGAGTAAAGGTTATTGCCAAATACCAGTCAAGGAGGAAATTAAACCCCTGCTAGCTTTTAGCACCAGTGAAGGACACTATACTTTCAACGTTATGTCTTTCGGTTTGCGTAACGCACCAGGAGTCTTCACCAGAATGATGAGAAAGCTTTTAGAACCCTTGCGAAATCCACATATCCACAATTTCATGGACGATATAGTGATCGCAACGGACAACTACGAAGAACATATTGCTATGGTCACTATGCTCCTCAGGAGACTAAAGGAAGCTGGCCTTACCGTCCGTCCTAGCAAATGTTTAATCGGCTTTGAAAAGCTTGACTTCCTGGGGCATACCATTTCTCAAGGGTGTATGTGGCCAGTTGCCAAAAACGTAGAGAAAATACGTGCAGCAAAGAGGCCTAAAACGAAGAGAGACACAAGTTCATTTCTATCACTGTGTGCATATTACCAAAAGTTCATTTAAAACTTTAATGGTCTGACAGCACCTCTTACTGACCTCACAAAGAAGGGAAAACCTGACAAAGTTATTTAGAATGCAGACTGTGAACACGCTTACGTCACTCTCAATGAACACCTGTCCAAATACCCAATACACCCGTTCGCACAGCATGTCTTCTGATGTCGTTCGGCATCGCGGGTAGAGCGAACTGTAGAATCCTTTATCTCGGAAGCCAAGCTCGTTGATTTTCCCTGCTACGCCGAAGGTGTGAATTGTCACATCGTTTAGAGATATTGCACAAAATCTGTATATATACTGCGTTCTCTCCAAGTCAGTTATCAGGTCTCTCAGAAAATTTTGGATAATCTAAACGTGTACGCAGGAACCTATGTGAAATAGTGCGTAAATATTCTGTTTTATTCTGTTTTCTGGTAATAATATAAATTGTGCTTAAGTGTTAAAGTTTTACCATTTTTATTCACTGCGAGTCCCTAGCGTTAAGACTAGCGAAATAGCAAATGCGTAGATATTTTCTTACCAGTTGTTCAGCTTAATGTAGAAATCCATCAACCATTTTTTTACACCAGAAGATACATTTTAGCTATGAGTGACATTAACTATTCTAGGTGATAATTGTGTATCCAGAAATCTACAACCAAATTAGGCGTCCCCCGTGTAAAATTTAATTATTATTGGAGGGACTGGGGCCCGATTCGGCAGATACCAACTACTGGACTTTATATGCACAGTCATGGATTATTCGTCCAAAACATTGTTTCACCAGATTAGGTAAGGAGCGAATGAGTGGCCACGTGTAACAGAGAGAGAGAGAGAGAGAGTGAAATATTTTCTTTTGTTACAGGAAACATTGTACCTGCAAACTTCTGTTTTTTTTTTTAACTGGATAGCATTTTAATGGGAATTTGTTCTTTTTCTTTACTGTCTATTCTATACCCTAGTGTTAATCTTTGACCTTTTGGGTTATTAACTTCCTTTGGGATTTTTTTCCTCAACAAGGGAGAGGGCATTTATTGGGTTATTTTCCTATGTCTGTAAACATGATTATATTGATTTATATATGTTTGATGTTGTAAAGTTTAAGTGATAAACTAAACAAAACTTAATTTAGTGTGTCGGTCAGACCCATATCCATTTACCATAGTTTTCACGTGTGTGTGTCTTGTTGTCACATAATTGTGTGTGTGTGAGTGGTAAACTTATAATTATACTTATAAGGAGGTTTGACAGATCGTCATACACTAAAGATAGTCGTATAGATAGGCTGGACTAGAGAAACCACTCTTTCCAGAGACAGATCTTCACCTTAATCTATTCACTCGTGGAATCTATTCTAACACCTTTCTTTCTCATATACCCCCACCTTCTACTCTACTCAGACGGGACCAAATAAATCTCTAACCTATCTAAAAATGTACGACAAGGATTGCCATCAATTGCTGACTTATACAAAACTAGAGCCCGTGTAGTGTAAGTTTTGTCTATAATTATACTATGTATAAGCTAGCAGTATCTATGATTAGCGAAGCGGGTTTTGAGATAATTAACTGTATGAGGTTAGGTGCTAAGTTAGACGGGAGCTCTGTGTAATGTAATAACGAGGTCCGAGTAACAGCATTTGATTATGATAATTTGTAGTGAATATACGCGGGTGTGGTTTGTGTGTTAATAAGTTGGGCTATTTGGTAATGTAGTCAGAAGACAAGGGGTGAAGGGGATTTAATATTAACACAGATGGTGTTAAATAATTTTGTTAATTTGATAACCTTCCCGGGGCAGTCTTTAATAAGAATAGGGCGGGGGAATTATTCAGTACAGCATATTGGCTTCAGGGAAGCGATGTTGTGACGCCTACGAGATCACGCACCCAATAGAATCAGGTCAGCCAGCTTCT
Organism: Oreohelix idahoensis; assembly: GCA_024509875.1. Lineage (NCBI taxonomy): Eukaryota > Metazoa > Mollusca > Gastropoda > Stylommatophora > Oreohelicidae > Oreohelix > Oreohelix idahoensis. The sequence goes on from JAMPIV010015901.1 coordinate 430,270, forward strand.
GGGTTTCGCGTAACAGACAGCGAGTAAATTGAGAGGGCGAGATAGGAGGGAGCGGTAATTTAGTCTGACCCTCTGCAGAAATATCTGTTTTATTTTTTGTGTGTAGGGGAGATTTATTAATTTAGGGGACATCAGGGTGTAGATGAATCTTGGGGGGTAATGTGTTATGTATCAAGTAATTTTGAATTGTTGTATAGATGTTGTTACGAGTATTTTTGTTTTACAGCGATTCACGGCGAGGAGGTTGTAGATAAACCTAAGTCTACAACGGACTTTGCCTTCTAGAGAGAGGGAGGTACGAGACATCAGTGCAATTGAAGAAAACTGGGTACACGCTTGTACCTGGGGCCCAGTTACGTCTGCAACACTGAGAGGAATTAGAAGTTTTCTTGACGTGAGGAAACATACCTCAGAGGGAGACTTGCCTCTAAATAGGAACTCTTAGCTCGTAAAGGCCCAATATCAAAACAGGCTACGTTGCCTGGTGTTGTTTACGTACTGCCACAATAATGCAGTAGGGCTAAACCCGAAGTGGGTTAACTCGTCGGTTTGAAGAGTGTCATCAGCAGTGATAAAATCTACAGCCTTTTGCAAATAGGTAGATTATATTTTCCAAAGGCCCTTTCATCAGTATCCGGGAGAGGAGAGAGGGAAATCATACCTTTCCAAATACTAACGGGAGGAGGTGTATGACGAAAAGCAACTCATCGGAGCCTCAGACGAAGACGGAGTGTAGCGGAAGGTTTTATATAGCTGAGATGATAGTACTAGAGTAGAAATAGTATTCTCTCCTGAATGTGTGAGGTCCCAGTGACGGAGAAGTACACTGGTATCACTCGATAGTCACGGCTGTGAAAGTATCTGGACTGAAAATATTCAAAGAACAGTCAGACCTTACTGCGCCACCTTCGCTATGTGACCACCTGTGATATTAATAAAAATTCAATCAAACTCAGTATCAACTATTTTGAATGAATAAAGCTTGAGATTACAATTTATATCCTCTTTATTTACATCTATCTAATTGTGGTGATTGTGTGTGACTGTTGATACAAAATTTATATTTATACAAAAACCAAATTGGCGAAATCAATTACAGTTTTGGTGCACGATTGTCACAAATATCACTCATCTGTTATGATAATCAGTGTTCATATGAGATGTACAGCTTCAGTAGGTCGTGCTTCTAGCAATCCAGACACTGCTGGGGCGATTAGCATTGATCATCGAGCAATTCTTGATCATTGACCTCTGACTTTGGGTTGACAAGTATGAACTTGCAGATAATTGTAGGATATGTGGCTATTTGTGGATAATAATTACCACATTCCTATTGTAGGTGAGATGAATTTGTTTTCAGATGTATGCGTGAAAATGCATGATTATGGATCAGTGACAAGACAGGTGTCTACTGTGGAACATTTTATAAATCAAATAATACAAAATATTATTTACACACATATGTAGCGTGAGGTTTTTATTGGCTCTAGGATCAGTATAGTACTGACTATTACAGAAATAGAATTTCTGCAGAAAATGGTGAAGTCCCAGTGTCTGAGAGAACTACTGGTATCACAAATTAGTTACGGCTGTGAATGATCTGATCTCGAAAAATTAGTAGAGAGGAGACAGTCATAAATTGCCACCCCCGCTGTGTAACTAACTGTGATATTAAAACAAGGAAACAGATTTTACTTAACAATTATAAAATTGACAAGTCGTTCAAATACAATTTCCTTATTATTTATTAAGTATATACACTATCTACTCTTGTGCTGAAGGGTGGATGTTGGAAGATGGAATATAATGGATTGGTAAGTTTACATATGATTTATATATATATATATATATATATATATATATACACATATATTATTTATATATATATATATATATATATATATATATATATATATATATATATATATATATATATAACAAGTCTTCCAATTATAGGAACAAAAATTATATCAGCTGTGCTGTTAATCAATTATAGTAAATTTATCAGTTAATTCAATATATAAAATTTATCAGCTATGCTGTTAATCTTGTCTCTTACTACGCTAAATCACTTTTTCTTCCTTGACCGTTAAATGCTCACAATTGCCGACGGAAACGGTATTAATGTGTACTCATCTCTTGAAACAGTTCTGTCCTTAATTTCTTGCACACAACACCCGCTGATGATCGTTTCGTTAGCCCACCCAAGACTGAGGGGGACTAAGGATGTAGCTCCGGTACAATCACTGTGCTCCTGCGAAGTTCCAGGCAGCTGGATTGACTCAAACAATACGACCTCAGGTTGGATGACACGCATAAAACCCTCTAAGATTTATACAAGCCAGATTTTGACTCGACTAGTGAAGCAAGTCTGCCCGGTCAATGCAGGTGAGCAATAAATCAGCCGTGACAGCTTTCTCTTCCCCAGTATGTCGCTAGCTGGCCTTCGTGTTGGTGTGTGTGATTTTGAATAAAATGCGCCCGTTTATAAAGGTAAACTCATGTAGATGCCAGTGTGTAAGGAAACCTTTTGATTGGTTATCTGCGGTTTGGTACATTACGTGACCGCGTCCCGAAATTTTAGGCTTAAGTTTTTCCTCTTTTATTTTTCAAATTATTCTGTCTTCCGCCATCTTGGGGGAACAAGATGGCCGTGACCGCATCCCGAAAAACAGGGCTTATGCCTAATTTTATTGTCCTGTCTCAGAGTCTGTTGAACGTTGATTGGCTGGGGCATATTTGTATCTCTACATAGTGGATTAACAAAGAAGTGGGTTTACACACACGTTTTACGACCACATAAATGGTATGAGGTTATAGTATCCACTTGCCTGACATGTTAGCTCTGTAAAGTGCAGTAACTTGAAGACAGATTGAATAAGCCCTGATAATGATTGTTGGTAGTTCCGAAAAGAATTGTTATTAGTCCTGAAAAGGACTGTGCTAGCCCTGATACGGACTCAATCACGGTGGTTATATTTCGGGTTCCAATCTTCAACAATCATACCAAGTAATCAATTAATATGCATGATACTTTCATAAAATATAGATTAAACAAATCCTGAAATAAAGTTGTAATTACTGTATTATTTTACATAGTAACTTTACATACCCTCGCAGGATCTAATTAAGATCAGTAAAGACTGGCTTTTGTGGAGTAACAGAACTGCCTGGCTGCAAATAACAAGATATTGGACTTTACACGTTTCTCTCTCTCCAACCGTTGTGCTTCTGTCTTGCTTCGCTGTACAAGTGAATTTGAAATCATTTTCGACCGCCCTTATATTTGGTGCTTCTGGACGTACATGAAACAAGGCTCGCTACTCCAGCAAACTTCCCAAAATAGTTGTAACTCCGAGGGGTTTGTGCTAGATGGGTTTCAAACCTTGGTCTCGTGCATTGCACCTTTCCCAGTTCAAGCCTTTGGAGTTATATATTTCCATTCTCCGTGAGTTGACCTTTATATCCATATGTTGTCTTCCTATATCGGCCGTGTTAACGATTTTATCTTGAATTATAAATAGGAAAAACACAGGATTTCTCAATGCACGGACACTTATTCTTGCAAAATTCTTCACAACCACTTACTCCCTTCTGATTTCCTTGTACCTACGCATAAATGAAGATATTCCCGTCAAAAGTAGACCATTCTCATCATTGTCTGTCATTCCGTTCTCCTTCCCCATCTCTAATTCTAACCATGTTTCGGACGATTTATTCTTCCTTATACAATCGCCGAAGTCGTTCTATCTGTCCATGGGAAACCCCTTTTCTGATTGGCTGCCCTAGATACACACAGGAAAATACCCCTGCATTTCTTTGTTCTTGCTAGTACACTTGTGTCCCACTTTCCGGTCTTCATACATTTAACTAGGCAATTGCGTAACATGCGACAAGGAGAGAGAGGGGAGTTTAGCGAGGAACAGTAGGGTTAGATAGAAATATACTGTTCAAAAAAAGAAACGCATAGCTACTGAAGGCACACACATAGCCATAATTTTGACACTCAATAACTTTTTAAATTTAATGAGTTAATTGTTCAAATTGCACACAAGAATACCTTAGGGTTCAACCAATCAATTGACAGTTGTTTTGCATCTGGGTCACGAGAGTTTTTTCGCGTACGGGCTTTCCCGTTAGTATGGTGTGTGGCCTCCTCTTGCAGCATGTTCCCCCTCTCCACCCAGCCGGCATATCCAAAGGAACGGCAGTAGCCGATGCCGTTTGGTACCAGCCACGTCGCAGGTGTTGTCAGAATAATGTCGAATCAACATTAGACTGCCTTTCCCGTAAACGAATATTCCCGCAAGGCAGCGGTGGTTTAAATTTAGAGTTTTACCTTCTCTTATATAGGCTACCAACCAAGGATCACGAGCACTATCTGCCCGAAGATGCTGGCTTTAAGGCGCCAGCGACTCGCCTTCGCCTCTTCTCCCGCCAGTGGAAACAGTTCCGCCGGGCTCAAATTGAGCCACACATGAAGGCCTGGAGTTGGGCTTGGTTGTCACAGGCTATTTGATGCGCGTGCCGTAGAACCATTTATCTGCAGTGAGAGCTTATCCTTACTACAACTCCCGGCTATGACAACCTTTGGCTCATGTTCTGCAAATCTTTAATTACAAGGAAAATAGATTATGGTAGTATAGTATATTGTCATCAAGGCATGTAAGGAGAGAACAAGAAAGTATTCAGTGGGGTACTGGAAGATGAGACAGTTCTATATTTCGGAGCTGGCATTTGCTGATGATGTTGCCCTGATTGCTAAATCAGAGGCACATCTCCAATCCAACCTGCAAGTCTGGAAGGAAGAGCTGGAGAAGAGAGGGATGGTCATAAGCAGCTCTAAAACAAAATCCATGGTGATATCACGAGAAGAAAGAAAACATCAGATTAAGCTGGGAGAACAGGTCCTGGAGCAGGTCGACCACTTTAAATACCTTGGAGCTATTATAGACCGAAAGGGAGGCATCAAAGAAGAGTTGGCCACTCGAAAAGCAGCAGCTGGGAGACTTTTTCAGGCCATAAATCGAGGATTCCTCAGCAAGAGAGAGGTTGGTAAGAAAACGAAGATGGCTGTATACCGCTCCACCTATGTCCCAGTCTTGACATACGGATGCGAGTCATGGGCAATGACTACAACCCATAAAAGCCAGATCCAAACCTCAGAAATGAGGTATCTGAGGAAGGTGGTTGAAGTAACAAGAAGAGACATGGTACGCAACCAGACGATACGTCAAGGCCTTAAATCCTACCCCCTGCAGACCCAAGTAGAACAGTCCCAATTAAGATGGTTTGGCCATGTCTGCAGAATGGGAGAAGATCGGATACCACGACAAGCATGGGAAACAAAGAGACAAGGATCCAGACCCCGAGGACGACCCAGAGTCCGCTGGGAGGACAACATTAGACAATCTTTGAAGGATCGAGGACTAGAATGGAACCAGGCCAGGAGGAAGACAGCCGATAGGATAGTCTGGCGCTCTCTCTTCCAAACCTCTACACCTCACGGTAGAAGGAGAATGACTAAGTAAGTAAGTATAGTATATGATTCTGCAGAACATAATAACAAGATTAAATTAGACATAATTCAGCATCAATCCTTGTTTTCACATTATCAAAATTAAGTGTTGGTGGACTCGTGCTCGAGTCTGACTTAATTAAGTCACCACAACGACTCGATTCGAGTTTAATTAATTTATTAGCGACTTGACTCGACGCGGGACTTGCCAATTTTGGCGAAACAACTCGCCATCCTCAATCATAACGCACTCTTGCGCAGAAAGCAAAAATAGTTTAAATCCATAAAATAATATGCCAACAGAGTTCGATCACAAAAAAGCAGGGGAGTGACGTGTTAAAGAACTCATATAAGTATATGAGGAGAACTGCCGTAAGACCGGGTAAAACAGTTGAAAAAAAAAAACACACACACACCCACACAAATAGTAATACGTCTTACAAGGAGAAGGACAAGAAAAACCTACGTTGCGGCCACAAGGCCTTCGTCAGGGACAGACAAACAAGAGACAGGAGGGAAAGAAAATGAGAATTAAGTAGAGAACACGAAACTATAAAAATAAGAGAAAAAAACTCCCTTAATATTAAGTCCAGTCACATGTGAAGCAAAGCAGGATGGCTGCCACTAAACCGGAATGAGGAAGTTGATAGTACATAAAAATAAGAAATAATGAAAACAAGGACTGGAAAAGAGTGAGAAAAAAGTAATCAATAAATAATAAATAAAATAAAAAAAATAAATAAAATGTAAATAAATAAATAATAATAATAAATAAATTTAAAACAAATAAATAAATAAATAAATATAAAAACTAAATAAAGAAATAAATAAAATAAAAAATAATAAAGTAAAAAAAAATTAAAAAATTTTTTTTTTAATAAAATAAAATAAACAAATTTAAAAAAAAAATAAAAAAATAAATAAATAAATAAAATTATTAAATTAAAAAAATGGTAATTTAAAAAAAAAAAAAAAAGGTGATCGCATCAAAGTAGAAAGTCATAATACAACAGGGACTCGATAGAGAAAGGCGTCTCAGAGAAAAGAATGTTGGGTATTCAAACCGCGTGGTTTGAGGCAACCCATAAGATGGATGAGGCGTTGTTCCTGGCGAAACCGACTGTTGGCGTCCGAGGAACAGTATCTGATGGCTGTCACCTGGATGTCAGTGGACCGTGGTGGTCAGGGCCATTGAAGTGGATGGCCACAGGTGTGGAATTAAACTGAGAGATGTCATAGAGGTGTCTGCAGAATCGGTCGCCCAGTCGTGTGCCCGTTTGGCCGATGTACGTAATGGTGCAACGTTTGCATATAATAGCATAAATGACGTTGCGTGACTCACATGTGAAGCCATGGGTGATGGTGAGTTTGGCGTTAGGGAACGAGACTGAACGTGTTTCGATTACATACTGACATGTCTTACATCGTGTACGGTTACATGGCTTGGTTCCAAAGTGGCCATCGTTGACGGTTTTCAGACGGCTGTGGACTAGGAGGTCCCTCAAATTTTTGTCCCGTCTATATGCCAGCAAGGGTGGCTCACTAAATGCTTCCCGCGCCACTGGGTCAGCTTGGAGGAGAGGTAGGTGGCGAAACAGGATCCTTTTGACAGCAGTGCTGTGAGGGTGATAGGTCATTATTAACTTGACTCTATCAGAGGAGGTTTTTTGGCGGGGTTTGAGGGCCTCTAGACGTGAGATAGGGAGAACATGTTCTAAGGCAGAGGTAAGAACATCTTCTGGATACTGTGTTACGGAAGAAGTCCAACATTTCTTGTGCTCGGCATAGAAAGTTGTCATCATCTTGGCATAACCGACGGAGGCGGAGAAGTTGTGAGAAAGGCAAGGAGTCCCGACAAGCCGGAGGATGAGAGGAAGTATAAAGGAGGTAACTGTGTGCATCGGTGGGTTTGTAGTACACCGAAGTGGTGAGGTGGGGCGGAGTGATAGTGACAACAATGTCAAGTAAATTAACAGAGACAGTGGAGATGTGAGAGGTGAATTGGATTGCAGGGTGGAAGTTGTTAATGAAATTAATGAACCTAGATAGGTCAACCTCTGGCATATCGGTGAGACCTATGCCATCATCGATGTATCTATGATACATCAATGGAAAAGGTCCAGGATACTGCTGCCACACCTGATACTCCAGGTAGCCCATGAAGAGGCAGGCATAACTGGGACCCATCTTGGTGCCCATGGCAACTCCACTAATTTGGTCAAAGAACTGTCCATTGAACTCAAAGGAATTGAGTCGACGGACCAGTTCTGCAAGGCGCAGGAGAGTCTCTGTAGCGATAGAGGGGTGCGTGCGCTGGTCCAGGAAAAACCTGAGAGCTCAGAGACCATCAGAGTGAGGAATGGAAGTGTAAAGTGAGCAAACATCTAACAGAAATAAACGGTAGGTACGGTCTGGAGAAAGCTGAATAGAGGAAAAAGTAGTAAGAGCATGGTTTGTGTCCTTTAAGAAGGAAGGAAGCTGCTCTACAATAGGCTGGAAGATGCCATCGAAGAAGTCTGATATACGTTCGGTAGGGCAGGCACAAGCAGAGACAATGGGTCTCCCAGGGTTGGAGGGTTTATGAATTTTGGGAAGCATATAAAACACAGGCTTACCCAGACCACTATTGTCAATACGGAGATGAGAAGCGCTAGAAGGTAAGGACTTGTTGGCGATAAGACTTTTGATGGTGTCATGGACCAGACGATTGTTGAGGACTGTCGCATCATTGTCACGGCGCTGGTAGAAGGAGCTGTTGGTGAGCTGCTTATTACCTTCTTGGAGGTACAGGTCCTTGCGCCATACCACAATGGCACCTCCTTTGTCAGCCGGTTTGATAACAATGTCATCTCTGCGGCGGAGCTTAGTAAGGGCATGAGACTCATCAGAAGAAAGGTTGAATAACGCAGGCGTTGAGGTTGGAGCTGCTGAATGTCGTGGAGGGTATTCTGAATATATATAAAATCCAGAGCGTGGGAAGCCCCAGGAGAGGGTGACCAAACACGAGACCCAGGTGTAAAATGTTTATTCTTGGGAGAAGCAAAGCGTGCAAAGGCATCATCTGATTCAGCCTGCGATCTCTGAGGACCATCACTGTTGCGGAAATGGAGCTGAAGTCGCAGACGGCGATGAAACTGATGGACATCGTGGAGGAGATTGTACTGATCAGAGGATGGTTGGAGAGGGACAAAGTGCAAGCCCTTGCTGAGGACTGAAAGCTCTCCCTCAGAGAGGGCAAGATCAGAGGGAATACAAACAACCTGGGAACGAGATGGAGTAGAGGAGGCAGGGACAGTCTCAGGGGTAGGACAGAGGCGGGAAAGTTTGTCCTTTTTCTGGGCGGATAAAAAATCATACAATTGCCAGTTGAGGGTATGGATAATAATGCGGATAATGGGGAAGGCAGGAAAGTAGCTGGAGGTGAGACTACGTAAGCGGAGTAGAAGCTGAGACTGCTGAGCACTGATATCTGCCAGGAGGCGGGAATGGATAGCTGCGACAGCTCGCATACGCTGGAAACCACATGTGGTCTCGATGCACTGTAAGAGGCGATGTTCACGAGGGTGAATTTGGCCAGCAGAGGGGTTGAAGTGAGAAGTGAAGCCATGAGGGAGAACTTTAAGGCGGAGGCAGGTGCGGATAAAGTGGAGATGGCAAATGAATCTAGTTTTCTTGAATGTAGCAAATGCAAAATCAATTGCAGTGCGAGATATATCAGGTGGTAAGAGGCTGAATGAGGTGGTAATAGAAGACCGAAGTGAATTAATGAAGTGTTTTCAGTGAAGGCATAATGGCAAATCGAGTGAGAGACCACACACAAGCAAAATTAATAAAATTAAATATAAAAATAATTTATTTAATAGATATAAAGAATAAATAAAAAAATAATAAACAATGAAAGTAGGTGAATAGATCGAAAGTAAGAGAGGAGATAAAAGAGAAAAGTGAGCAAACAGGTAGACAGTGCAGTCAGTTATGGAGTAATATGTAAGTATATGAGGAGAACTGACGTAAGACGGGGTATAACAGTTGAAAAAAAAAGAGAAAAAAAAAAAACAAAACACACACACCCACACAAATAGTAATACGTCTTACAAGGAGAAGGACAAGAAAAACCTACGTTGCGGCCACAAGGCCTTCGTCAGGGACAGACAAACAAGAGACAGGAGGGAAAGAAAATGAGAATTAAGTAGAGAACATGAAACTATAAAAATAAGAGAAAAAAACTCCCTTAATATTAAGTCCAGTCACATGTGAAGCAAAGCAAGATGGCTGCCACTAAACCGGAATGAGGAAGTTGATAGTACATAAAAATAAGAAATAATGAAAACAAGGACTGGAAAAGAGTGAGAAAAAAGTAATCAATAAATAATAAATAAAATAAAAAAAAATAAATAAAATGTAAATAAATAAATAATAAATAAATTTAAAACAAATAAATAAATAAATAAAAATAAAAACTAAATAAAGAAATAAATAAAATAAAAAATAATAAAGGAAAATTAAAAATTTGTTTTATTTTATTTTATTTCATTAAAAAAAAATTTTTTTTTTTAAATTATTTTTTTTCCTTTATATATATTTTATTTTATTTTATTTTTTTATTTATTTTATTTTTTATATTTATTTATTTATTTATCTTGTCCTTCTCCTTGTAAGACGTATTACTATTTGTGTGGGTGTGTGTGTTTTTTTTTTTTCAACTGTTAAAGAACTCACCAATTCTAGGTCTCTGTTTTATCAGGTGTAGTGACTAGTCCCCTTCCTCGTTGCCTTAGCCGTACGTACCAAACTCATGAGCACAGTCAGATACCCATTTACAGCTGTAAAGACTGGAGCTTGACAAGACCTGGTTTTGAATGCGGTAACTTTCTTTTGAGAAACAAGCCATCTAACCACCCTGCCACTCAAAAAGTGATTACAGTAAATAACAAAAATTATGAAAAGTGGTATGGAACTCATATATACATTGAACAATAATCAAACAACGGGATATTTCAGGTTGACAATTAATATAATACTTACTTACTTGTGTGTATATGTTAATATGTGCAGATGTATACATATTTTATTTATGCTTTTGTTTGTAGTAACATAACAACCTGGCGGAGAACTGACGAGGCCGAGATGCAAAACCTCATATCTGACGAGGACGCTATGTATACTTTAAAAACAAGCAGAAACACTGCTCCGGGTCCTGATGGTGTACAGTATCAAGAAATCAAAGAGCTTGATGACAGAGGCATTATGCATGTAGTGATGGATTTCAACACCATTGTAGCCGGGAGACTTGTTATGAGGATAAGATTCTGTTAGATTAGGTTTATAGTCAAAGGGAAAGAACGTAGTAGAAACATGGATGGACTTAAATAGAGACAGGAGTTTGATACCCTTAGCTGACGGACAGTCATCTATAAAATCGCTGAATGAGCGATATTTTCACTTGAAATTAGTGACTGAGCTATTTGTGAGCGACAGTTATGTTCTAGATCGGACAAAGTTATAGCGGTAAATCGAAGTTCTAGATTAAGTCAGTTGGTTCTGAGTCTTGACGAAGTGAGCATTTTGTCCGCAGAGAGTTCGTGAATCGAGTGATATAGCCAATGTATCTGGCTGACCTGCGGTTTGCAGAAGTTTTTGCTATCACTCGAACTTTGCTCTCAAATTCCACTACTGTTGAATGAGTTTTATTTGTGTGTGATGACAAGACGTCAGTTATTTCAGAATGTCGGACGACTGTGTTCTGTTCCGAATACCAGGTATGTGTCAAGTTTTGATGAACTTTTATTTGTAGTGAAGACCAAAAGATAGACAGACTGTCGAGAATCAGTATAAAGCTTGGTAAACGTTCATCCCTGGTGGTAGGCCAGTTTCTTTAATAAGATATACCAAAGCAGCAGCAGCAGATGACAACAACAGAATTTAAGAGATATATTTTTGCAATTAAAAGAAATGACAGTAGTGGAAACAACAGCAGTGGTTCTTAACTTGCGGACCCCAATAGCCACCAGGGCAATTAGCAGAGGGAGAGAGAGAGAGAGAGTGAAGAGACAGATATAATTTTGAATGTCATACTAATTGTGTCTGCCAGCGAAACTAGAAGGCTGGGCTTATGTTGTGAAGTCTTTAGCCATGATTAAGTCATCCATCTGTAAATAAAGTTTCGTCAAATGAATTATTGAGAAGTTTGCTGTTGGTTTTCTGAATCTATTTTGTTGAGTCAACATGTAAGCTACATGCCACTAGAGTTAGGAGTCTGCTGAAGGGCAGTGATACGAATCACATTATATGATCAAACAGAAGTATCTAATGGTATACTAGTTAGTCAACGGCTGTCACATAATTATTGGGTCAATCTCTTTTCCTCTCCGGAAGTATTTAGTTACATTTTTGTGTGTACTAAATTACTTGCAATTTCCGTGGTCGCCCATTTCTTTCTCTGCTATCAAGCAGATATTAGCTATTTTCTTATCAATTTCACACTCTCTTCAGTGATTATTGATCATGTTTGCTTTGCACTTCTCGGCTTTGCTCAGATTAAGATGCAGGTAAACCCAAGATGGGCCCGGTCAATTTTCGTATAGTGACCGCGTGTCATGTTTACCTAGGAGTGCCCCACAATATATTATCGACCTGACGACATGCACTCGGCTGAAACGAATAACATAATAATTTCCTGTACACCTTGTTACAAAGACATTACTTTAGATGAAAGTAAGATGTTGCATTTCAGAAAGCATTGCCGAGAGAGGATCGGATGTTTTCATTTCATATTTGGGAGACATGACCTTTGCAGTAACGCGCAGAAGTTTCCATGTGAAAATAATTTAAATTACCCCACAAAACACGCAAGTTTTTAAATGACTGGCGGCCTAACTGTGAAAATTTATCGAAGACAACACATTGCCTGAGTTAAGACTAAAATCAGCTTTCATTTATCAGACCGGACTTTGTTTGAGCGTCTTGAGGAGCTAGAGCCCAGAAAAACTCTAATATTTTAACAGGAAAACCGGAATCTGAGGGAACTGAAACACAAGTCAAAGTGGGAACTTATTGCTAAGGGAACAACATCCAAGACCAAGTGTAAGAGGCCTCTACAAGTGCCTTTATTTCTCTGAGCCAGCAGTCTGTGAGCCCAAAGATTGGCGTAAGTTGTACATTTTGAATTCTATATTTTTTTCATTATTAACATGTGAACTAATACATATATATTGACATGTGAATATTAATATATGAAAATTGCTAGAGGATGTCCAAGTCATTTGAGACTGGCAACCTCAGCAAACAGAATGATGATTTCATGAACCACCACTGCCAGGGCTGGTGACTGCTTTATTGCGAGTTTCTTATAAAGAACCAAAAGCAAATGTAGTCCCAAGTTCCAAATGGAGCAGAGAGGGAATGATGAAAGAACTGGTGTACACACTTGTTATATTAACCTGTTCAACCAGTGTAAATGTAAAATATATTCACTCTAAATGTAATGAAAGTTTACAACCTTTTCAACCGATGTAAATGTAAGCATATTCAAACTATATTGTTAACATTTTCAACTAAAGTTAAATATAAAACTATTCATTTTAAACGTAAAGATAGTTTTTCGCCCATTGGGTTTAAGATTAATTCTCAGAGAGGGTAAAAGTTCTGAAGGTAGATGGGATGCTGGAATGAAAAGAGGGGGGCACATAAGAGTTAATGTGCTCAGCCAATGCAGCATTTTTCTCGTTTTTCTGAATATCTTGTGATCACTCCATAGAGGTAGAAGCATCATTATCATTCTACCTACAACTCTGCCATGAGTAATCTTGTGCGAAGGTAGACACCTTTGAGGACCCACATCAGTTACTCTTGAGTTTTGACCACTGTTGGACCACTACTTCAGAGCTAAGGGGAGGCAAACTATGACAACGGCCACAGATGTATAACTGGTGCTGGTGACCTTCACCAGCCACGTTCAGCGCAGCAACTTTGCAAATAACAGAGTATAATTGGGGGCCTGTGACTAGCCTTCACCAGTTACTACGTAATCAACAACCAGCGTGCAGCTCGTCAAACAACGCAACTAAATATTTGGTAGAAACAATGTCAAGTGAAGTCGCCCACGTAAACAAAGTTACATCGTCATACAAGAAGTTCCGCATCAAGATGAAGAAATTTCTACACAACCTCACTTAACCAAGGGTATAGCTGCACACATGCATGTAACATCTGATGTAGTGTCATGACACACACGCGCACGTGCAACTTTGATTAAATAACACAGCTTCGCGTAAATTCAGTATTATTGTGTGAAAATAACTGTGTCGCGTCATTAAAGTTAAAGCTGTGATGGCAGTCAAGGTTCATTACTAATACTAGGATCAAGCAAGACAGAAAGTTAAACTAAACAAACAATTTAGATATTTAGCGAACAAGGGTTAAGAAATAGTTATTTATGGTCTTGTTTATACATTATGTTGTAGTAGAGGTTCTCATATCATAATTTTTGGAACTGTTGCATATATGTATTTTATTTGAATTGTGTTGATTATAAATTGTTTACAGCTCTGCCAAGAGACATACACAATTTTTTACAGGTATTTCCACTAACACTTCTTACAGGGTTCTCACCATGAGTCAGCAACATACCTTACAAGTTGACACCAACATGGCTGTCATGCAGATGATAACTAGGAATCTAGCTATGTTCGATAGTCACTCGAAGTTCCAAAATGTTAGGAATGTCAAACAGCCATATGCAGGTAATCCTATGGCTTGTAGGCAATGGTTGTTAGATGTGGATATATACTGCTCTTCAATTAACGCAGTTGACAAAGAAGTAAAGAAAGTAGCGTACCTTTCCACAGACGGATTGGTCACAGAATTCTTCCATCGCAGGGATGGAAACTTTTCTGAATGAGCCTTGGTCAGATCTAAAGAAAGAACTTATCAGGAAATATGCTGAGGTTACCGATAGCTCGTATGCCTAGACGCTGCTTCGCCGCATAAAGCAACATCTACCGGAGACAACTCAGATCTTCAGCGACAAGTTAATGAACCTTGCAGAAGAAGCCTTCTTCGGGCAGGACATCAACAAACAGGATGTGGAAAAACAGCTTGTAGGGATATTTGTAGACGGTCTAAACATTACCGCACTGAAGTTACATTTACTCCGTAAGGATCCACAAAACCTAAAGGAGGCCATCTTGCTAGCTATAGCCGAGGAAAATGTGAGAATGAGACTAATATAAAGCTGTACATGTGGCTGGCAGCATCATCATGAGCACATGCGTTCTTTAGTGCAGGCTTCCTGCAAGGGGGCAAGAAGCAGTGATTGCTCCATGCTCCATAGGGAACAAAAAGAGGAATACTTGTCAGTATCGGTATATGTGATTTAGAGTTAAGTAAAAATTACCGTTTATTTGGTTAAATATATTGATTTTGAAATTTGAGGAAACTTCTGATAAAAGTGGATTAGGTTACATTTGTTAAATAGAAACAATCTTTGATACATTGAACATGCGCCTGAAAGCAATGGCCCATTAAGAAAAATCACGACGGCACATCATTCCGAAAAGCCTACTGTTATGATTAAAATTCATAACATGTATGTCGATATCAATACTGTTCGACAAGTAGTCATATTTCTTTATGACCAGTGACCCTTGGTTACAGGAAGTACGTCATGACATTTGGGTCGAGTGGCAGACGCCGAGAGTTGCCGTCTGCTGAAGTCGGCGATCTATTAGGCGTCCTCTTCTCTGTGTGTTCTTCAAAGCAGGTGGACGTGTGTGTTCCAAGCTCCTGAGAATTATTATACTTCACTCTCGATTCCTACAATGTTCGACCACTAGCTCATCCATACATCTCCGTGTGATGAGTCTAGTTTATTGTGTGAAAGGAATTCTTATTATTGTGAACGTGAGTAAATAAAGTTTATGCCAAATCCTGTCAAGGACCGCGTTTTAGCGACAGACGATATGGAAACGTACTGAGGACTGCCTTACTACATTATGCCTATGTGTAGATGGCTTTACTAATGATACATGAGGAGCATCGTGTCGTACATTAAAATATAGGTCTATGTTCAATTGTCCAGCCTGGCCTTTGGCAGTATCATTTATGTTGGAGGAGAAGGTTGTGTGCGAGGACTAAACTACATACCCCTATATGAAACTTGACCTGAGTCAATGTGTGACTCATTGTGTAATAATATAAAACACCCCTTAACAGCCAAAATGGGGGCCAAGCCGGGATCTGAGCTACAGATAAATCCAGTAAATATTGTTTGTTTCAAGTCATTAGACTGCATTGTCATGCAAATATCAAAAAGTTCCAAGATGGCGATGTGGCCGTATGACCAACCACCATTAGCATTTATTCATGCTGGAAGCTGGTTATAACGAGAATAAAACTATCATTAGTCTTTATAGAAAAGCAAACAGAATTTTTAACAAATATAAAAATACCCCAGACAGCTAAGAGCAGGGAAGAGCAGGGTGAAGCTAACTACGTAAATTTTGGGTAAAAAGCCACGTGACTAATTCGGCGGCAGTTGGCATAGAATTGTAATGGCGCAAGTAGGGACAGCTACATCACGCCACGAGAACGTGATGTTTGACCAATAATTTACCACATAGAATAAGCTCCCAACCAATGAAAACGTAGCCAGTTCAAGCCACTACGAAACTGTCGGCAAGAAATTATTAGCCCGGCAGTCTTGGAAAATTGAACCACGTAGAATGACGTTCAATGTCTATCCAGCTCCCAGTTGAGGATTTCAACAAATGATGATTAACATTCATCTATGTGTGTTTGTGCACACGAAACAGTTTATTCGGTTACTTATCCAAGTAAGTAGTACGATCGCCTATCGTTTTGTATTTCAGCATACTTGTGTAAAATGAAAACATAACAGTAAAGGAAAAATAGAAAAATGGAGGATTTGAACTGAAAATAGACAAGATGGCTATCAAGAAAGCTACGCAGAAAGAAAGCAAATGCACAGATATGATTACACAGGATATAGGAAAATTTGATGTTGGGGAAGAATTTTATGAAGCATCCTGGATTAAAGTGTCGGGAGGAAAATACATTCTTCACGAAAAGCAAAATAATTAAGATTTATTTGATGCGCAAAAATGTATAATCGATGAATATTGCTTGATATTATTTGACCAGTTTTGATAAGCATCTTGGACTGTATTCGGCATGAAAAGAAAAATGACTAAGATTTATTTGATGCGCAAAATGTATAATCGATGAATATTGCTTGACATTATTTGACCAGTTTTGATGAGCATCTTGGATTGCATTCCGCATGAGAAGAAAAATAACTAAGATTTATATGATGTGCCAATTGTCTAATTCTTGTACATTGGTTGTCACTGTTTGACCAGTTTGCTGTTCAATAAAAGTCATCTTTAAGGACCAGGCTATTGAAAATTTATTGATGGTTGAATAACGTAGATGTCATTGTCAGAGTTAACATTAAACAACCACTAATGCTCTCCATCACATAACACCTGTAAAAGGAAAGAACGAACCAATCACACAGACAGGGTCTAAGAAATAACCAACTCCGGCGAGCTATAAGCCAGTACAATATCATACTTAGACATGGATTAAAACAGAAGAAAAGGAGAAAGGAAATTTCTATAAAATAATCTACAACTAACTAACACTAAACCTACATACTGCCACATACTCCATAATTGGTACCGTACCCAGACCCACAAGGAAACACTGGGTGAGACGGTGACATAATCCATAACTGGTGCCTTAGGACCAGTCGCCCCGTAACATAATACATGCCAAGTGACCAGTCCTTTTACGGAGAGCGGACACCGTCAACGATCACTGTGAACCACTGACAAAGATAATCAATAAACATGGATCAGCTGACAGTGCACCTGCAACAACCAAATATACAGGGACAGGCTATACAGCAACAATATATGCAGTCCAACCGATACAGCCGCAGTTTTAGCTCTGCCATCGCCAGGAAAATGCACAACAATTATACCCCGCGCCACCCGTCTGATTTTGACAAGGAGAATGAAACTTTTCTGCCAGGAGGTTATCCTACAGCACAGAAATCTAATACATGTCCCGCTACACAAGAAGAATTTATGTATAACTCAGCTACAGGAGGTTATCCTACAGCACAGAAATCTAATACATGTCCCGCTGCACAAGAAGAATTTATGTATAACTCAGCTACAGGAGGTTATCCTACAGCACAGAAATCTAATACACGTCCCGCTGCACAAGAAGAATTTATGTATAACTCAGCTACAGGAGGTTATTACGCCATTAGGAAAATGAACAGACGGAACGCCACTCCTCCACCCAGACGGATAAGGCAACCCTACATTCTCCCAGGAGGATATGATGACAATTGTTTTACAAATGATAGTAAAGTAACATATGCTAACGTGAGCAGTTACAATGTTGAAAATAGGAGGAACTTGCATAAACATAACAATCGTCGTCAGTATGAAAAGGATAGACGCATAATTGATTTGATGACGCACGAGAAACCACGTAGAACATGGCAGAGACGACAGTACACAACCCAGACCGTACCCAGTTCCAATCCCGGCAGAGTCCACTCATATGTACCACTGAGACACCTACCACATTATTGCCGTAGGGGAACGGAGAGCACTCCATGTACACTATCGCCGATCAAGTATTACGGCAACAAAACAAGTCACATGACCGCGGTTGAAAGACACTGGGACACACTAAATAAAAGGGAACATAGAATGGCAGTAAGAAATTTCATTGCCGAGATAAAAGCCAGAAAGATATGGGAACTTAACAACGTAGCATTAGAGAACGGGTGAGGGTGTCTCATAACGACAGAAGATGGATGGTGGGCACACATAGGTCAAATAAAATCAGGGAAGAAAGATCACAAATACCACGAAATAAATTTAGTGATTATGGATAGGACACATCCCACCCCTGGGAATAACATGCAACCTATACAGACAGAAAAACCAGAGGAAAGAGCATTTCACAAGAAACAGAAGCAGCATGACAAATCAGCTAAACTTGAAACGTTCAAAATTGGTGAAAAGGTCTATTATAAGAAACATGTCAGAAACATGAAATATGACAACCGCTGGATGGATGGTTACAAAGTTATTGAACAGACATCCCCCATCAATTACATCATATGGCATGAAGAGAAAGATATAACCACGAAGGCACACGCGAAACAACTTCGGCGTGATGACCACCGCCCTATTACGCCCAAGATGACATCTACTCGGCCAGTTAGGAAGACCACGCTAACTTACCAGCCCTCTAGTCACACCTCGTCGGATAGTACAGACTCTGAAATGGAACAATACGATCCTACCCCTGCGCCACCAGCTGATGCTATACAAAGACTTATACGTGAAAGAGACTCCTCGGCAAGCGAAAATGATATTCCTTGGCCTGAATTACAACAACGTTTACAATACAGAGACTCCCATCTATATGATGATACAAACAGGTCACCGACAACGCTAGCGGAAGGTACTACAACCGCCTTAATACATACTCAAACGTATTCGCGCAGCGAACATACATCAGCCAATCGACATACCTCCAGCTCCGAATGGGATAGCAACGAAATCAAACCATTAATACACTGCAAGAATATAGCTGTTCCTCACAAACAGACAGATCCGGATCATAATACTCAGGGACAAACAGAGACGAGTTTACACACCGATCCAGAATCAAATGATTACCCACATGAAACAAACGGAGAAACAGCAACCAACCTGTATCACCAACAATCTGACATTGATACCCTCGACCCAGATAGTGGCGAAGAATCTATTGATGACATTCCAGCCCCCGAAGTACGCACCGCAGTCAAACGACCTTATTTCCCCACCTCTGACGATTCGCCTTCAGTCACTAAGTTCGTGAAATTGCCATAAGAACATATAAGAAATAAAATACGAACAAAACGTCGTCAACTTTACAGACAGAAAGATGACTCGCCAGTCAACCCTCCTTTAGCTCCATCGCAGTCATCTCCAATTTCGCCAGCTTGCCGACAATCAGTCAACGCCATGTCCCATACTGTGCAACATTCACAGTACGATTCCAGATTGTCTAGCAGAGAGATTGCAATGCTGAAAATGGTGAAGGAACTCAAAGACCTAGCAAAATTTTTATAGGCACCCAGTTGTGTCCTATGTACCTGTTAATACAAGTACTAGTCTACTCGTCGCAGAAGTTTTCTTTTTCTTTTTACCAACGTTTATTTTTTTTTTTGGGCAGAACAACACGTCTCGACGTTATCATTTTTTTTAAATGACCACTAACGTCTCGCTTTTATCATTTTTTTTTTTTTTTGGGTGCCTAATCACGTCTCTCGATGTTATATATTTTTTGGCCGAAAAACATCCCCCGAAACTTTTTTTCAGCTCACCTGAAGATGACAGATTAACTGATGATCCACTTCCTGATTGAGATGTCACAGCCACACCTGGTACCAATTTCTTCCCCGGTGAGGTAACTTTCCAGAGCAACCAGCATATTTGTCATATGCATTTGTATACCATTTTATTATATTGTATTAAAATAGAACAAGCAATTCGGTTGGTAACCACTTTATGCATTTATACATTAACCGGGGGCTCTTGTATATATACATTATCACACTGGCATACACTAGCCAAGCTTTTCAAATGTACAACATTGTAAAAAAAATTTTTTTTATATCGTATCAATATATATGACATCTAAATGTTGTAGAGTGGCAACCTTGAACAACAAAATTGTTAACATCAATCTACATATAATCCAGTGTTTCTCAACGGGGGCGGTATCGCCCCCCTGGGGGGGGGGGGCGTTTTCAAGATGTCTGGGGGCGTTCTGATGGGTCGCAACGATTGGGGGTCGCTACTTCCATTCTAGGGGGCGTTTGTACATTTTTACAAGAATCAATATGAAACAATTACAAAAGATATTCCCCTTTGCATAGCTTGTAACACGATAGTTTTTATTTGCCCTGCGTCCCATGGAGTGTGTCAAGGATTCCAAACGCAAAATTTTAGTACCTGGGATGTTACCATTGTCAGGAGACAGTAGAGTTTTTGGATTCTATCAAAGAAGAATTTAGCATCAAAAGAGAAGTATTGCGAAACGATGTGGCCTATCTTTCAGATATATTTGAAAAGTTAAATGAGGTTCTTTTTAAGCTACAAGGAAATGAGATCAGTCTGATTAAAGTGAATGGAATTATCATGGGGTTCATCAACAAATTGACATTATATAAAAATAATCTTAGTCGCTGGGACCTTTTTCTCATTTTCCATGTTTACTGCAGTTAGGTGGTGACAGGCTTAAAGATTCAGATTTAGAGGTTTATTGTAGTCATTTGGACGTTATTAAAAATGAAATGAGCATAAGATATAAAGACTTGCAAGAACTAATAATACCGGATTGGGTGATTAATCCGTTTGAATCAGACGTGGAACAAGTTAGTCAACATTTACAAGAAGAATTAATTGAGCTACAACATGACTTCTATGCAAAAGCACGATTCAGTCACACACATTACGAAAAATTTTGGATCCAGCAGAGGCTTGCGTATCCCGTTCTTTGGTGTGAAACTAAATTGCCACTTACAGCATTCCAAACGTCGTATTTGGTGGAGAAGGGGTTCAGTGCATTAGTGTTGCTACTACAAAAGCAACTAAACCAACTGCAGATTTGTAACAGGATTTTAACAAACTCAGAACCAAATATTACAAAACTGGCTGAGTCACACCAAATGCAAGGATCTCATTAAGCTTCATTAATAAGTGAATGTTTATATAATTATATCATTATTATCAACTAATACTTTTTTAATTTTTTCATGTGGTTACATAAGGAGAGGCTTAAATATTCAGATTTGAAGATATATATGCAGTCATTTAGGCGCTATTAAAATGATAAGATTATGATAGTTATAGAGTTGTAAGAACTAATTTTATATCATTTGCTCCGCCAATTTGTAATTCAAGGATAATGAACTTGCGGTGTATATAATTCCGTACTTAAACACATATTTAATATAACTATGCTTTTATAAATGTGCTTTCTCTCTTTCTATATATTATAAGAAAAGATAACTCATTAACTGCATTGCTTTTTTTAAAAGAATAGTGGAATATATGTATGTGTGTGTGTGTGTATACACGATAAAGAGCAAGGGGTGCTAAAAGGGTGGGGGGCTTTTTAAAATATTAGTTTTCAAAAGGGGGTGTTGCTACTATCAGGGTTGAGAAACACTGAATTATAGTCTAATCAAAATTTCACTAAGTGGCAACAGTGCTAAATTTTGTCATATTGACTCACGTATCAACCCAAATGTAGTTCAAAACCTTTATGTTACTAAACTTTCCTAGTACTCCAACCATAATGCAACCAGGTTTCTCGAAGTATCCACGTTGTATAATTATAATAGTGGTCCATCCATAACCTGTTTGTATCATCATATAGACGGGAGTCTCTGTATTGTAAACGTTGTTGTAATTCAGGCCAAGGAATATCATTTTCGCTTGCCGAGGAGTCTCTTTCACGTATAAGTCTTTGTATAGCATCTGCTGGTGGCGCAGGGGTAGGATCATATTGTTCCATTTCAGAGTCTGTACTATCCGACGAGGTGTGACTAGAGGGCTGGTAAGTTAGCGTGGTCTTTCTAACTGGCCGAGTAGATGTCATCTTGGGCGTAATAGGGCGTAGGTCATCACGCCGAAGTTGTTTCGCGTGTGCCTTCGTAGTTATATCTTTCTCTTCATGCCATATGATGTAATTGATGGGGGATGTCTGTTCAATAACTTTGTAACCATCAATCCAGCGGTTGTCATATTTCGTGTTTCTGACATGTTTCTTATAATATACCTTTTCACCAATTTTGAACGTTTCAAGTTTAGCTGATTTGTCATGCTGCTTCTGTTTCTTGTGAAATGCTCTTTCCTCTGGTTTTTCTATCTGTGTAGGTTGCATGTTATTCCCAGGGGTGGGATGTGTCCTATCCATAATCACTAAATTTATTTCGTGGTATTTGTGATCTTTCTTCCCTGATTTTATTTGACCTATGTGTGCCCACCATCCATCTTCTGTCGTTATGAGACACCCTCACCCGTTCTCTAATGCTACGTTGTTAAGTTCCCATATCTTTCTGGCTTTTATCTCGACAATGAAATTTCTTACTGCCATTCTATGTCCCCTTTTATTTAGTGTGTCCCAGTGTCCGTCAACCGCGGTCATGTGACTTGTTTTGTTGCCGTAATACTTGATCGGCGATAGTGTACGTGGAGTGCTCTCCGTTCCCCTACGGCAATAATGTGGTAGGTGTCTCAGTTGTACATATGAGTGGACTCTGCCGGGATTGGAACTGGGTACGGTCTGGGTTGTGTACTGTCGTCTCTGCCATGTTCTACGTGGTTTCTCGTGCGTCATCAAATCAATTATGTGTCTATCCTTTTCATACTGACGACGATTGTTATGTTTATGCAAGTTCCTCCTATTTTCAACATTGTAACTGCTCACGTCCGCGTATGTTACTTTACTATCATTTGTAAAACAATTGTCATCATATCCTCCTGGGAGAATGTAGGGTTGCCTTATCCCTCTGGGTGGAGGAGTGGCGTTCCGTCTGTTCATTTTCCTAATGGCGTAATAACCTCCTGTAGCTGAGTTATACATAAATTCTTCTTGTGCAGCGGGACATGTATTAGATTTCTGTGCTGTAGGATAACCTCCTGTAGCTGAGTTATACATAAATTCTTCTTGTGCAGCGGGACATGTATTAGATTTCTGTGCTGTAGGATAACCTCCTGTAGCTGAGTTATACATACATTCTTCTTGTGCAGCGGGACATGTATTAGATTTCTGTGCTGTAGGATAACCTCCTGGCAGAAACGTTTCATTCTCCTTGTCAAAATCAGACGTGTGGCACGGGGTATAATTGTTGTGCATTTTCCTGGCGATGGCAGAGCTAAAACTGCGGCTGTATCGGTTGGACTGCATATATTGTTGCTGTATAGCCTGTCCCTGTATATTTGGTTGTTGCAGGTGCACTGTCAGCTGATCCATGTTTATTGATTATCTTTGTCAGTGGTTCACAGTGATCGTTGACGGTGTCCGCTCTCCGTAAAAGGACTGGTCACTTGGCATGTATTATGTTACGGGGCGACTGGTCCTAAGGCACCAGTTATGGATTATGTCACCGTCTCACCCAGTGTTTCCTTGTGGGTCTGGTTACGGTACCAATTATGGAGTATGTGGCAGTGTGTAGGTTTGGTGTTAGTTTTTTTTTTTTTTTCTTAACCAGCGGCACTTGGGCTTTGAGCCCTTCGGCCGAATGACATGTCATTGCGAGGCTGGGGAACCTGAGGACTTTCCTTCCAACCCGGTCAGGAGCGTCGCTCCTTCCCATCCACAGAGGGTTTATCACAGGAGCCGTTCAGGCTATTCAGTCAAATTTCCGGCCGTAAACATTTCTTCAAACTCTGACGCCCGGGTTTGAACCATGAACACCTGGTCGCCAGTACAACGCCGAAGCCATTACACCAGCGCGGCTCCATTGGTGTTAGTTAGTTGTAGATTATTTTATAGAAATTTCCTTTCTCCTTTTCTTCTGTTTTAATCCATGTCTAAGTATGATATTGTACTGGCTTTTAGCTAGCCAGAGTTGGTTATTTCTTAGACCCTGTCTGTGTGATTGGTTCGTTCTTTCCTTTCACAGGTGTTGTGCGATGGAGAGGTTGGGTTATGATGATGCACAATGCAGTTTTATTTCTGAACGTTCGCTAACCGTGTGATGCCTGTATTGTGTTATGATGTTGCATGATGTAGCCCTATCTTTAAACAGACAAAAAGAGTTTGAAGCCTGTATTATGAATTATGACAATGAACAAGCAATTAGAAGAATTGACGCCAATGAGATATGGATATATAGAAGAATGGGGCATGTCTCACGGAAAGAGAAGAAAATAAATAGAGGTCCTAGAAAATGAATGAGATCAATATTAGCTAAAATATTTTGCCTTCCTTCTGAGGTCCAGAGCACGACAGATCTATATATATTTTGCCCACGTAAAAAGACATATCACCTTGCTAAAGATGGTAATAGAAGGCAGAGTAGAAAGCAAACGTGCACGGGAAGACAGTGCTATAAGTGGGAGGATAACATCAAGAGATGGACAGGAAAACATCTATCAGAGTGCACTATCGAGACAAGAGACAGGAAAGAGTCTATCAGAGTGCACTATCGAGACAAGAGACAGGAAAGAGTCTATCAGAGTGCACTATCGAGACAGAAGACGGAGATCCAGTGCAGCCTACTTTTGATGTGAAGATGGTACCTGATGATGATGATTATGATACATAAATTTTAATGTTAAAAAAACAACAACATGTAGATCTACGTAGTCAGGTCTATCTAAACATACAATATCCCATGTACTCCACAGGGAGCCAAAGGATGCTTGGTGCAGGTTTCCTGTAAGGGGAACAACTCCAGTGATGGCTCCATGCTCCATAGGGAGCAAAACAGAAAGTGATGATGATGACATTTTCACACAACCACATTTCTCCCCTCTCTTTTTGCTATTAAGGTTGCGGCTTTTATTTTCACTATTATGTCAACCATTTCCTGCAGCTTCTTTTCACTTTTTGCTATTAAGGCTGTAACTTCAGTGCATTTCAAGTTATTTATATTATGCCCACCTACTGATATTCCTGACAAGTCCTCTAGAAATCTCATATTTTCATTGTACAAGTCTAAAAACGCTTCACCTGATACTGCTTTCACAAACTGCCTACATGTTACCAACTTCGTGACGATGTAACGCAGCAGTTTCACAAAGTAATCCACCACAATGGATGAAAAAATACTTAAGAAAATATAAAGAAAGGCACAATATATAATCACAGCAGCATCTGTGTCTCAACATTCACATTGTATCATATATCTCAACAGTTAGTGTGTCTCAACATTCTTCAGAGTGTATTGTATATTTCAAGAGGCTGCATGTCTCAACATTCAGCGTATTTTATGTCTCAACATTCAAGGTGTATTGTATGTCTCAACAGGCTGCATATCTCAACATTCAGAGTGTATATGTCTCAACAGTCTGTGTCTGAGCATCAAGAGTGTATCATATGTCTCTTCAGAAAGTATCGTATGCCTCAACATCTAGAGTGCACTGTTTGTCTTAAAATTAAGTGTACTATGTCTCAACAATCAGTGCACCTCAACATTCAGAACGTATCATGTCTTATCAGTCTGTATTTATTTATTCTATGTCTCATGATTTGAATATGTCTGTGTCTCAACAGCCACAGTAATCATATGTCTCAACAGTTTGTGTATGAATTCTGTGTGTCTTAGCAGGATGTATGTGTCTCAGCAGGATGTATGTGTCTCAACAGTCAGGTTGAAGGGCTATGTCTGAACAGTTAGGCTAGATAAATATGTCAGTATATCTCAACATGAAGGATGTATATGTGTCTCAACAGTCAAATTTTAGGAATGTGTCTGAAAGGTCAGGGTGTCTCTACATAGTGGACACTCTCAACAGTCAGGGTGTCTCTACATATTCTCAACAGTCAGGTCATTGGGATGTGTCCAGTCAGGGTGTATCAATATGTCAGTATATCTCAACAGAAAGGATGTATATGTCTACCAACAATAAGGCTGTAGGGATGTGTCTAAACAGTTAGGATGGCTTTATATAGTGGACATAGTCTCAACAGTCAGGCTATTGGGATTTGTCCAAATAGTCATGGTGCATCAATATGTCAGTATTGCTCAACAGTCAGGTTGTAGCGACATGTCTCAACAGTCAGGATGTATCAATATGTCAGTATGTCTCTTACAAGGTAGATGTATATCTGTCTCAACAGTTAAGTTGAAGGAATGCGTCTGAACAGTCGAGGTGTATCAATTAGTCTCTACAGAATGGATGTATATCTGACTCAACACTCACAATGTAGTGATGTCTCAACAATCAGGGTGTATCAATGTGTTAGTGTCACTACATGGTGGGTGTATATCTGTCTCAACAGTCAGATGTGTCTCAATAATCATGGTGTATCAATGTGTTAGTGTCTCAACAAGGTAGATGTATATCTATCTCAACAGTAAGGTTGTAGGTGTGTCTGAAACATAATAGTGTATTAGTATGTCTCAATAGTCAAGTTTGCTCAACATATAAAATGACAAGATTATATAATTTAACCAACTTCTACCCTAAGAAGACCTGCTTCAGATGCCATCCTGTGTCCACTAATTCACCGTAATGGGTTTGCTGTATTTGTGTCTGCTATCTCGTACCCGCAACTGCATTTCATCTGTCACATTCAAATCATAGAGAGTGCTACCATTAGGCATTTCGGCATGAGGGTGCGAATGTCTGTAAATCTGGATATTTTGTGCAGGAATATTCAATTGTATCGACAAGCCTTTTTTTAATTCGCTGACCTGTATAAGCAAAGAAATCTTGCATTAATTGCTAACTAAATAGATGCAAGGCAGGAAAAATAAACACGTTATAATAAAGTAAATATAATCATGATAATACTGGCTTCATTTAAGTCTTTCTTCCGCATATGATTAAATACATAATGCATGTGTTTCAGTTCTCAACTTCCGCATTTGATAAAATACACAATGCGTGTGTTTCAGGTCTTCTAGCATCCTGCATTTTTGCAGTTCTACAAAATATCTTCACTTTATTTTTATAAACAACATTATTTATTTAATCCTGTTAACTCATAATTGATTATTAAACTTGTTATATGTAAATATAAATCTACTTGTTGTACCCGGTCTAACATATGCCATCAGCATCATATCGTAAAGGTTATTAATTAAATATCAACACATTTTATATATTCATTCATAAATTTCACTATATTTACAATTTAAAATTTCATTCTTCTCAGATGCAACAATTGAGTCCATTGATCTAACCCTTGAGAGAACAACATATAGTTGCCCATGACTGAATACAGGTTTCGGAAGGTATATATTCTTTCAAAAGTCTGTCCCTGTGACTTGTTGATGGTCATTGAAAATGCTAAATGTATAGGAAACTGTCTTCTTTTGAATTTGAAAGCCATATTTGTATCAGATGGAATAAGAGGTATGAGCAGTATGAGAACAGTATCTAAGTTCAATCCATCTATTACGTGAGCCTCTACGATGTATCTATGTAAACGCGTAATTATCAATCTTGTTCCATTTCAGATGGCATAAGACTCTGTAGTAGCATGATTACAGCACCTTCTTTCAGTTTTAGCTCATGAGGAGGCATTCCTATTGGTATTAAAAAAAGGTAAAGGATCCTGTTACATGCCCACTGAGGCATATTGGGAATATGATGTTAGGCCCATATTTCTTGGACCATCGGCACACTAGGGGTGATGTGGTCAGCATCACGTGGGCTGCCTAAACCTTCCCAGAAGTTGCTATGGTACTCAATTCATGAGGCTGGGTTGACCCCGAAGCCGTCTGCGGTCTAAAAAATCCCACCTCAACTGGGGATCGAACCATGGACCACTGAGCTAGGAAGCCAGTTCACTAACCACTGTGCTACCGCGGCTCATTGTTGGTATTAATTAAGCTGTTGAGAAATTCTTCAGGGTATGCCAGATGGTCATGTGACAGTATGGCCTACACTAACGCAAGTTATCACGTTAGCATTAGAAATAAGTCTAAAAGACCAAAGTACTTGAGCAAGACTAGCAAGTAATAAAAACACTGGTCAAGATAAGATAACTCTTAGAAGTTAATAGTTAGCTCCCCTTAATTAATAGGCGAAGACCTAGGCAAACATTGTTGTGACACTTTAGTGATCGTGTGCAAAAAAAGCTATCGCACGAGCTTGAATACTATTATAAGGACAGTTCAGAGCTAGATTCCTAGCGAGATATATCACAGTCTTGCATATTGGTGAGTTTCCTTTTAGAAGCTGTAAACTATCCCCTTATGCAAGTGAAACTGTTTCTACGACCAAGTCAAGATATATTATGTTAAGGGATTTGTTTTATGACTACTGTTATCACGGTTTGTACCTCCCGATACATTTTGTGAACATTATGTTAACCTTTGACTATGAAGTTTATAGTTGAAGTCTCAGTAGAAGAATACCAGTATTTGCAAATGATTTTTGGACAGCGTTTCATTAATGCAGTCGTTTTTATAAAAGAATAATGCTCTATTTGGAATGTGAACGTTCTGGCCGTCAATAGTCAGATTACTGAGTTGTGTAAATTGAATGAACTTTGGAGATAGTCCAGTTGGAATCATAAATAAAACGGTTTTCTAAAACCAAGAGAGTTATTTGATATGTAAGTTGAAGTTGGAAGTATCAGCAGAAATAGATAACCTGACAGCCTGCTGTGAGTACTAAAGAACTTGGGTTGCAATAAAACTTTCCTTCAAGTAATAACACCTCTGGTAGTCACCAGTTACAACTCGAGAGATTCTTCATAACTATCACCAAAACCTATCCACCGGTGACATATGACTTATAAATGGTGCCGTGAACAGCTCACGCCCCTGTCTACGTTGTCTAATTGAATATTCCGTTTGAACTATTTACACATTCGTTTACAATTTTATAATGGACACCACTAGCGCTTCAGAAGCACAAATACAACAACAGATGCATCACCAACAAATGCTGCACCAGCAAATGTTTCAAAATCAGCAGCAACAGCAACCCATATTACCGCATACTGTTCCATTACCCCATGACATGGATCTCACCATGTTGGCTTTGAAGCAGATTTCTGACTCACTTCATCAGGTGGATCATTATGCAAAGTTTCATGCCATTCGAACAGTTGTTACTCCATTTTCGGGAGATCCCACACATTTTAGAAAATGGTTGATAGACATGGACAAATTTGCTGCGTTGATTGACTCAGCCTCAGATTCGGACCGCAAACAGATTGCATTTTTATCTTCGGATGGGCTTGTTACAGATTTCTTACGCCGACGGAGGAAGGCTTTTCCAGATGAAACATTTGATAGCCTTCACAAAGAGTTGGTGAATCGTTACTCCAACACATCCGATTCACAGCACGCATGGACACTTCTTAGGAAGATTAAACAGGAGCGTAATGAACCCATTCAAATGTTTGGGTATCGCTTTCTAAATCTAGCCGAGGATGCCTTCCTTGGTGCATCAATTCCTTCTGAAGAATTAGAAAGGCACTTGGTCGGAGTCTTCATCGATGCTCTCTGGGCAGATAACCTAAATTTCCGCCTTTTAAGAAAAGATTCCAAATCTATCACGGAAATGCTTCAGACTGCAGTCTATGAAGAAAATGTCAGAAAACGTTTTCATCAACGTATCGGACGAGAACCACGATCAGACTATTTTGCAGAACCGATGGAAGTAGACCACCCTCGACATCAATGGAGGAGAGGCACAAATAACAATGATCTACGGTACCCATCTTATTCACAGGATGCACAACATCGTAACCTACATAGTCACGATACTTTCCATAGGAATGATGGCGGACATTACAATCCGACGATTTCATGGTTGCCACAAATACACAATGTAACACCTACTACTTGTTATAATTACGGAATACTTGGACATATTTCACAGAATTGTGGCCTGATTCCGCCCTACACACAACACCCGCAAGGCACTTCTCACCAGCAGCCTCACGCCAATTACTCTCGTGGACAATCTAGACATAGCAATCCTCACCACCAGCCTCACATCAATTACTCTCGTGGAAAACCTAGACACTGCTCATATAGCCATTCATACCCATGATTCCAGGGAAACGGCAGAGCCGATCATTAGTAGAGATGATAATGAGAGGTTCACATCATCCGTCTCACACGAAGAAGAAAACTATCCAATTTCCTTCTGCGGAAACTACTAAGCAACAAAACAGACAGAACATTCTTAACTCCAGTTCCCCTGGCCACCAGATACACCAGAAAAATTGTCGATTAATACCAGACCCCAGTTCTTGCCTGATTACCATTGCAAATAATACATATCGAGCACTTAATTATACCGGTGCCACCGTCAGTTTGATTAGTGAGAAGCTGTACCACAAGATTCATCATAAGTGTGATAAAGTACATTGATACAGCGATAAAATTATTAATTATAAGTATAAAAGTTACAATAATATGAGTAGAATTAAAAATAGTAAAGTTGTAACGCGTCTTCTTTCCCCGCGCCAGTCATCGCATTGAGATAAGAAGTAGTGTGAAACTTTATTGCCGCGCTAGTGGTATTGGACTTTATAACTCGCCCGTCAAGGGTTAAAGGTAAAAATTTTGAAAACGACAAGCTTAGTTGTTCCAAAAAAGATAGTAAGAATAAAACAGGGGAGGCCTAAACGAACGCATAAAAGTGAGAAAGAGAGAGAGAGAGAGAGAGAGAGAGAGAGAGAGAACATATGCCACAAATTGTCAAGCGTTAGATTCTTGGACTAGCTA
Source organism: Oreohelix idahoensis (assembly GCA_024509875.1). Lineage (NCBI taxonomy): Eukaryota > Metazoa > Mollusca > Gastropoda > Stylommatophora > Oreohelicidae > Oreohelix > Oreohelix idahoensis. The sequence continues at coordinate 461,262 of JAMPIV010015901.1, forward strand.
CTCAAGGCGACAGTGCGAGACGATACAGTGGCAGGTGTTCGGTAACGTGTCGCAAGCTTTGTAGAATTTAAAAATACCCCGCAAAACCCAATACTTTTTCGGACGATAGGCACACTGAGAAAATATATAAACACACAGACAGCGCTTTCGTTGCAAAAGACTCCATTTTATGATGTAACAGACTAGTAGTTTCAGTATTGGACAACGCGGGAAAGGAGAAAAGATGGCGTAATTTATATGATAGTGGAAATTGAAAATAACTCTGGAAAAAATATGGACTTCTTTATTAATGGGTTTAGGATCATAAAACCTAGTTAGTTTGATGGCTTATCTTCTCCTGATAAATAATATGTTTAAAAATACAAAATCCCCCAGTAGATAAGAAAGTTATTGACAAAAGACTGTACTGGTTCGTGCAGACAAACAGACAGACTGGCGGTTTTTCATTCATTTTGCATTCACTAACGATTACAATTTTGAACGCGTTGTTGGAAATGAGACAAGCAAGCATGTATTCTGTTGGAGGAGGGGTAGACAAGGGGAGAGAAATTATGGTATGGCTTAACACTAAAAATATATTTTATCAGTAGAAATCTAAGAATGAGTGAGGAGAAAAACTTGTTAGGTCCAAAAATCAAGTCTGTTTTTGCTTTTATTTTCAAATTCAAAAGTAGTCGTTCGCTCATTGGCCAACGTCTTTTATAATATTGAAGAATTCAAAGTCTCGACGCCATTTGTCATAATATAGTCCATTGAACAGGACGTTTGAAATTCTGTGAAGTGTGATTTGCCTTATTAAAGTAAATATATATAAAGTAAAACAATAATAGGCATCACAGTCCAGCCAGCAGGACATCTGAAGTCTGCTAATCAACGTACCTGTGTTTATTCATTGAATTTATGGTAAGGCAGAAATTCATATATATTTTGTTTTAAAATGTGAGTGAGAGATACTGCCATTACGACTGTAAGTAATTAGCTCCCTAGCGGATATATGCAGGGTCTAGAGGTAGATTTATGCTATAACACATTGCCAGTTTTGTAAAATGCACATGTTTTGTGAAATAAAAATGTTTTCTTAGGTGGCCAGATGGACACAGCTCACCTATCCTATTGTATGGAAGAAAAGAAAGATTAATATTATTATTGCAGATGTAGGGCCGCCTTGAGAGGAGAGACATGTGAACAACACTGGTACACTTTGAAATGGATGCGCTGGGTTGGTCAATTAAGATATGACCCAGATCTTTATTTCTCATGTATTATAATTTGTTGAAATAACAGTTTAAGTGTGATATCAACAAGAAGGCATTATTTCATTGTTACAGGGTTTTTATCTGGCACTAGCCCGGTGCCAGATGTCTGTGTAAAGCAGTTGAGAAGTCTTTTCATTTCCAGTAGTGACAGGGGTCTACAGAGTCCACCCTGTTACTTTTGGGCCAGTATCAAAGTGATCGTTTTACAGCAAGAATACGGACAGTTCAAGTTGTGCCAGATAAGTATAATATCTGGCACCTGATTTTTCATCAGCATCAAAGACTAGTGCATCCCTGTGTAACATACTAAAAATATTCCCCAAAGAATAAAACATTGACAGTTGTGTATTAAAGAATTGGGGATGATTAAAGAATCCCAAACAGCCATCCAGTGTTAGAAACCAGTAATATTAAAAATTTTGTAACACTATTAGTATATTTTAACAGTATTTGTTTGGACAATTGTCCCTTTGGGTTAAAAATTTGCCTTTTATGTACTGTATATACCTTGAGTTCTTTTAATTTTGAAAGTCCTGACCAGAAGAATACTAGGTTCAGGACCAATAAAATTGTATAGAAAATATTTACATATAAAAATTTAACCCAGGTGTTAGTTCATTTGATCATAGACTTTAATATTTGTTTATGTGTGTGTGTGTTAGTGTTAACTGACCATCACACCACACTTGCATAACCCTAGACATTAGACGTAGCTATCATACATACTAGTCAAGAATAGGTCTGATTGAGGTCATAAGGTGGTAGCAGCAAGGTACCCTGATAACTCAACCCAAAATTTGTTATAATCAGGGACCTTCACAGCTGACCTCATTCAGTACAATAGTAATAAAGAACAACATTGCATACCATCAAAAACCACCACAATACGGTACGTTTCAGTCCTCCACGTATATACATGGCTTCAGTCACAGGGCAAGCTTTAAAATCGATCGGCACTGCACACATTCGGTTATGTATTGGCTCACAGAATATTAATGTCTTGCAATTTCATTATCGGACGGAATTTCCTCACACGACACAATGTCAGAATCTATTTTGATCTCCGAAAAATCAGAGTGAATAATGAATACATTCCACTCCAAGATGATATCCACATTGCCTCCTTGGTCCAGTTAACTGCGCCTGTCATCCTTCAGCCTAATTCGCTTACTCTTGTCTTCTACACAGGACAATCAATATATATTTCACAACTATAAGAAATAGACGTCAATGATGATCCCCATATCACAGTCACTGATGGGATAGCTAACATCACCACCCATCGAGATTTTCCTCTAATGATTGTTAATGCTACTGGCACAGCTGCATCCAATGCTAGAGGCGCCATAGTTGCTCAAATTACAGCACATGATCCTGTCGATCACCTCCAGAAATCCAACTATAAGCAGTTCCAACATGAAGCTCCAAGACGACAATCTCACTTGAGTAATACCCATCCTTCCCACATTCCATGCTTGCTCTCACTTCGCACCCCAAGCTGTCCCATAAAATTACATCAAGTGAACGAAACACACAAGGAACGAAGCAATCCACCCATTGCAGGTTACACTGAGAAAATCTACTATCGTAATCAGAGCTTTCGTGATTATCGACTGCATGATAGGTCACCCTACCTCCACTCTGATGCCTACGCGGACCCTATTGCTCAAGAGATACTACGTTCTACTTATGGGAAAAATAGGACAGAACACTATGCACAGACTTCCTTTCCTCACCGGGATTCTGAAAATGATCTAAGATATGCAGATCATATAGATCAAGACATCATTTATGACATTTATAGACAAGAAGACAAAATACATTCCTGTTTTCGACGACTCCGCAACGGTTCTTTCACATCACCAACAACACTTCCTCCCTCTTACGAATCTCCAATCCCAAGTCATCCTCGCCGATCCCATACACGGTTCCACTAACACTTCCCTTCCCACAGTCATGAGATTAACGCGATTCAAACATCCAATGTTTCATACAAGAAAGCACCACAGTTGACGACAACCAGATTGGAACAGTTAATGGAACAACTGCATACTACTGGACCACATTCCCACAGGTTACAACAATTTGTTCGAGAAATCACGATATCTTTGCTCTCTCTGATATGGAACTGGAACGAACTAGTACTGTCGAAATGAACATCCATACTACCACTGATGTTCCCATCCATTTGAAACCGTATCATACACCACTCAAAAACAGGGAAATAGTTGAAAAAGTGATCAATGAAATGTTAGAAGCCAGAATATTTGAACGATCCCGCTTCCAGTGGTCTTCACCTATCGTTATTGTGAACAAAAAAGACGGGTCACATCAATTTTGTTGTTGCTATCGCGCACTGAACAAAATTACTCGCACAGACCGGATGATGGAAAAGTATCAGCTATTCGAGACATGCCCACCCCTACTACTGTACGACATGTCAGAGGTTTTCTTGGAGTTTAGGGTACGGAGTTAATACACTAAGCAAGATTAAGAAAACACTAAGTATTTGAACGTGTCTAGTTAGTGTAATAACACTAGTCACATATCCTATGAGTGATTTAATTAAAGTGTTCAGAAATGACGTCATCGAACTTGGGGTAGAATTGCTCAGTAGTTAGGACGGAAGTGATGGTTTGAGAGAAGGGGGTTAAGTGAGTTGTTTTGGGCACGAGACGAGCGAGGCAGTGATTTTTGGGGTTTTTTGGACCATCTTGTAAGTTCGATGGCTGTGTGTTATTTCATGAGATGACTGGTTTGTATACCACAGAAGCACATGTATTTATGAATTGTTATGAAGTTGTCAGAGGTTACAGACACTAAATAAAGGTATTCCTTCATATTTAGTCCAGCTTGAACTTATTTCCTGAACGTCAGTAGGAAGTGTCGTTTGTTTACATCAGGTAATAGAGAAATGAATATTACCATATTTTCGACGATCTTACAGTCTAAAACATAAACACAGTTACGAGTCTCCAAAAGAACCACCTGGGTTATGTTCCAATTCATATCTGTAAGCACCATCTCTGGCAGTCGCCAGTAAAACAACAGATGAACATTGATAAAAGATTCCACCCATTTCTCATCCTGTCACACTAGACTTGATTTGTCGCCGTGACCTAGCCCAGTCACATCTAACTTGATTTGGTGCCGTTCCCGTTCACTCTCCCGGCCACATAACTTGATTTGGTGCCCGTGACCAGCTCGTAACTGTTTTTTTTATGATGGGTTCACCCATTCAACAGCTAGAGCATCAAGTATTTTTGTTGCAAAAGAAAAACCAACTGCTTCAACAACAATTGTCACAGCAACAAACAGCTGCTGGAAGGGCACACTGGACTAGTCTCAATAAAAGACACTATCGCATTGCAGTTAGAAACGTTATCAATATAATAAAACAAGGAAAGATAATTGAAATAAATAATGTTACGAGTGACCAACAAAGATGTATGATAACGACAGAAGATGGACTAAGAGCATATATAAAGCCAGTAACACAGTGGAGAAAAACCTTTAACAGACGTTATCATTCCTGTTCCACCGCTGAGAGTCATATCCCTCCACCTGAGCTGTACTCATGTATCCTCTCCTGTGATGCTCGCTTGGCTGAGTTACCCTCCGTGACTCCAGGCCCCTCTCATGCTTCGCCTCAGCATGATATTATTGTACCTCCTATTACTGCCACAGCTCCTGTCCATACCTCCCTCTCTTCTGATCCCACTTTTCCTCCCCCTCTTCACATCCCACTTTTTCTCCCCTGTTTACCTCTCTTCTGATCCCCCCCCCCCCCCCCCCCCTGTTCACCTCTCTTCTGACCCCGCTTTTCCTCCCCCTGGTTATTTTCCTCCGCCTCCCTCCGACCTTGATACAGAACCTGAGTCTGACTCTTCAGATGTTGAACCTTCTCTTCCTCCTTATGGTTATTTTCCTCCACCTCCCTCTGATCTTGATACTGAACCTGAGTCTGTCTCTTCAGATGTTGAACCTTCTCTTCCTCCTTATGGTTATTTTCCTCCACCTCCCTTTTCCTCCCCCTCCCTCTGATCTTGACTCTTCCCCCGATTATTCTTCTTCTGATATTGAATCTGATGTTCCTCTTCCCCCAGCTCGTTTTCTCTCTAAACGTCGTTATTCGACCTCATCTAGCGATTCTGCTCCCCTTCCTAAGCACCTTCACCAGCGGGCCGCCCATGTGCGTACCCGTTTTCGTCACTCCCGTGGTTCTGTTCATTCTCCTCACCGTAGTCCCTCTCCTCCGCCTCTCCCTCCCCTGTCACACCTCCGCACCGTAGATTGCGTAGTCCCCTCAATTATCGTTTTACCAGACCGCAGCTTCCACCCCGACCCTCCCGTTGTGTTCCGTCCACTCCCGTAGTCCATGCCATTGTTCCTACCTCCCAACCTGTACAGTACGATCCTCGCCTGTCATCCCAAACCATTGAAAGATTGGAAGCAATGAACATTTTAGCAAAGTTGTTTACGAATTGAACTTTACTTACATCCAGATGCCGACTCCTGTCGTGTTGACATATCCTGCCCTGATGTCATTTTCTAGCATGATGTCCACCATGTTTCTCGTGTCTTCCGAAGCAGTTCACCTACACAATACCCCTCCTGCTGTATTGCTTGATCCTGATGCTACCGTGAAGACCAGTCGTTACGCATCCTTGAACATCTCGGTTACAGACTTTACGCACATTTCCAGTTCTGCCATGAAGTCCAAAAATCGCTATTTACGGAGAGCTGTTACATTTTCGTCCGCAAGAAAGACATTGCCGAATCTGCCAGTACATGAACATTTCCCTTACGACATCCTTTCGACCACTGCTGATGGAGATCCACCAACTCAGACGATCTCTGCAGTCCTGATATATTGTAGTTGATGCAGTTCCCTTTTACACGCGTTAGCGTCATTATGTCACATTATTTTTGACTGATGTAATATTTGACCATCTTGTGTACCCCTATGATTTTTTTTGTGTTTTTCTTGTTGCCATGTTTCTGACGTAAGGTTTTACCCAGATTTTTTTAAGGTTTACATCGTTCTGTTGTACCAAATAAAAGTGATTAACTAATGTACATCTTCACCCGCCACTAATGCTGGCATCATTCACGATTCATTATGATGATGACACCATATTGCATTATGATTGTTTGAATTTTCGGTTATTGTTACACCGACACTCATACATGTGATTTAACTATTTGCCCATTTATATATTCTATACCATTGTCCGTTGATTACCATGTTTCCATTCCATTCATTGTTTCAGGTTATTGTTACACCGGCAAAGTCATATTTTTTTATTATTATGAGACTTACCCATTTTCCCCATACTTTGCCACCAAGTTTTGTGGTTCTATTTTCATTTGTTCCATTCATAATTTTTTTTCAACACCTACTTCAGTGAAGTGTAGGGTGACAGTTTTTTTTTTTTTTTTTTTGTGCACCCGCCATATATATTTTTTTGGTTTTTTTTGGTCAGTTTTCCTTGCGACTTTAACTCGCTTGTCATGTTATTTTATGTTTTATGATTCGCACAAGTGTGAGAGATATTGACGACTATCAACCCATAAAGCGTTTTGTTAGTTTGTTGATAATTGTTCAGTTAATGTTCTATTTTGCCCATATATTTTTTTGCCACTTATTAGTACTATTTGTAGCTACCATAACCTCCATAGTTTTTTTTTCATTTTTTTTCCCATATGTCCCTCGTTTATGTTATGTCCATCAGTCCCTACCCCTTCATGATCGATTTTTGTGTGTGAAATGTTAATGGTGTTATTTCATCCATCATTTCCATCTATTGTTTATTGTAGTCCTTCAGACATGATTTATGGTGGGATACATGAATCCCAATAATTTTGTTTTAGAGTTAGTAAATTTTTTTTCTAGGGAATAAAGTGTCTCCCTACGGGATACACTTTAGTGGCCCCGGGCGTATGTGACAGTACGGACTGTTACGTCGGATTAACACTAAGGTGCTGCCACTTAGTTATAGTTAGGGTAAGAATACTTAGCAAGATTAAACACTAAGTATTTGAACGTGTCTAGTTAGTGTAATAACACTAGTCACATATCCTATGAGTGATTTAATTAAAGTGTTCAGAAATGACGTCATCGAACTTGGGGTAGAATTGCTCAGTAGTTAGGACAGAAGTGATGGTTTGAGAGAAGGGGGTTAAGTGAGTTGTTTTGGGCATGAGACGAGCGAGGCAGTGATTTTTGGGTTTTTTTGGACCATCTTGTAAGTTCGATGGCTGTGTGTTATTTCATGAGATGACTGGTTTATATACCACAGAAGCACATGTATTTATGAACTGTTATGAAGTTGTCAGAGGTTACAGACACTAAATAAAGGTATTCCTTCATATTTAGTCCAGCTTGAACTTATTTCCTGAACATCAGTAGGAAGTGTCGTTTGTTTACATCAGGTAATAGAGAAATGAATACAGTATTACCATATTTTCGACGATCGTACAGTCTAAAACATAAACACAGTTACAAGTCTCCAAAAGAACCACATGGGTTATGTTCCAATTCATATCTGTAAGCACCATCTCTGGCAGTCGCCAGTAAAACAACAGATGAACATTGATAAAAGATTCCACCCATTTCTCACCCTTTAACACTAGACTTGATTTGTCGCCGTGACCTACCCCGGTCACATCTAACTTGATTTGGTGCCGTTCCCGTCCACTCTCATACTACCGCAGACACATTGTCAATTTCTCACGTGCCGCAGCTCCATTGATAGACCTCACAAAGAAATATGCAAGATTTCAGTGGACTGAACAATGTCGGCAAGCGTTTGATTACTTGAAAAATGCATTGACCACCATTCCTCTGCTTGCTCACCTAGACACGTCCAAATCGATGATTTTATACACAGACATGTCGCAGAATGCTATCGGTGCCTGCCTTGTTCAACATAGCTCACCAGAAGATGTTCCTATTCTACCGGATATTCATAACGAAAAGCCAATAGCATTTATTTCTCACGCATTGAGTAAGTCGCAACGTAGATGGACCATAACAGAAAAAGAGGCTTTTGCCATCCATTACGCCATGCAGAAATTAGATTTCTATCTCCGTGGTACTGACATCACTATCAAGACAGACCACCAACCCCTTGTAAACTGGTTAGCGAAGACTAGAGAACAACCCGAAAAAAGCTACAAACATGGGCGCTAAATTTGCAAAGTTATGATGCCAAAATCAAATTTATTGCAGGCACTCTCAACACCTGTGCTGACTTATTGTCATGGATTTCTTATCCAACTGGTGAAGTAGATAAAACTCATGACGCCAAAACATCTGCTGCGCTCACAGATATACATGACAATAGCAAAGAAATTAATCTTATTGATTTTAGCCAAAGAGTGGATACCACCCCTGATGACACATCAGCCGCTTCTATGACGAATACTCCTTTTGATATGAAGATAGAACAGGAAAAAGACCCTGAACTTACACAATTGATCAGACAAATGAAATCTACCCCCACGAAGTTCAAACATTTTATCATCCTTCCCGATGATGGTGTCCTCTATTACACTGATGACAAGTCAGATAATTCCTTGCGGAAATACATCCCCAGTCACCTTGTTCAGAAAGTCTTAGTCCAATTTCACGATGACAACGGTCATCTCGGAAGAGATAAAACTGTGAATATTATAAAGAAGAGATACTATTGGGACACTCTCTCCAAAGATGTGATATATTACATCTCTCACTGCAAGACTTGTAAGATACATAACATGAAGGCTACGAAATTTCCCTTATAACAAATGACCCCCTCCAATTTCCCCATGGAAGTAATCAGTATCGATTTATCAGGTCCATACCCCATCACTATGTCTAACAACAAGTACATCCTACACATAGTTGACCAGTAGTCAGTTTGGCCTGAATGTTTTCCTCTTCCAAACGCTATTTCCACTGCCCTTACTGATGTTTTCCTCACTGAATTTGTACCCAGACATGGACACCCCAAACAAGTGATTACAGATAATGGTAAACAATTCACGGACGACCCGTTCAAATCAACATTGATGAAGTTGAATATCAAACATACGACAACCAGCTTTTACCACCCACAATCCAATGGAAGGAATGAAAGGATGCATGCCACACTCCATATCCTTGCAAAGTACATTGAAGGGAACACTCAATATTGGGATGTTTATCTTCACCATGCATTAGAGGCGATTCGATTCAATACCAACGATACCACTGGTTTTTCTCCTTTCTTTCTGCTCTATGGCAGAGAACCTATATTCCCTCTGGATAATCTACTCACATCCCAGCGAAGATACTTCGGTGACAATCCAAAAGAGATCATACTTAAAGAAAAACATCGTGCTCACTGCATCGCACACAAGAATGCAACCAAAGCATTCCACAAACGGAAATTGTTGCGTGACAAGAATGCTACATTAGACACGTTCGCCATTTGAGACCCTGTATACTTTAAGAAGTATGTACATGACTCAACGTTTGATAACCGCTGGATTGACAGTTACAAAATTTTGGAACATACTTCCCCTACCAATTACATCTTGTGGCACTAGACTACTAATACCACCACCAAAGCTCATGCGTCTCAGATAAAGTTAGATGATCACAGACCTGTTCCAACCTCTAGGATGAAATCTGAGACCTGTCAGAAAAGTTACTCTTTCCCATTATCCCTCTTGCACTTCCATTGCTTCCAGCTATGACAAATCCATTCCTCATGCCGACATCCCTACAACTTTCAGAGAAGCCGTGAAGCGTAATAGAAAGGAATGAGATACTTCATCCGAAGATGACATACCGTTACAAGAATTACGACAGAGGATACAACAATACAATGCTCGGTTATGAAGTCATACTGAACAACAGACCGAAGATGAATATTCTTCTCCGCAACACTCCAACATGACCTCATCTCCAATTTCGGTTCAACCACCTACACCAGATGACCAGACTGATTCCTCTGCCACGATCACTGTGGAATCATGGAGAGATATCACTTCTGACCCACTACCACCACTCTCCGTGTCTGAAGATATCCATTCTGATATTGATATCGACATACCTACTCGATGCGCTATTAAACGCCATTACTCATCGTCCTCCACTGATTCGGCTCCATTGGCGAAGCTGATTAAACCTACACAGAACCACGTACGGCTGCGAGTTTGAAGAAAACATCGAAAATTGCCCACCTCTTCTTCGGACGATACACATCCTCGTAACCCTGATGAACACATCGCTCATATTACCATGACTATTCCCCACACAAACCACGCTCAATATGATCAGCACTTATCATCACGAGACGTCGCATTACTAGAATTGGCCAGAATGTTGCTTGCCAAACACTAACATTTATAATTGTCTTTTTCTTTATCTTTTTCAGAATAATAATGAGTTGTTTCATCATTCTTTTGACCTTGCACTTCGCGATAATTGTCACACCCCATCCGGCCAGCAATCTTTCGTTGTGTGATGCAACATTGTTTTAGAAGATCAAGGACGTATCCAACTCCTCATCTAGATGGACGATTACTCTTGTCACTTCCTTACGGCCACTACAGACGGAATTACAAGATACTATGCGATCGTTTAGCATGATAAATCAGTATATCACCGAGACTATAAATAATTACATTGTATTACAACTTCATTCTTACGTGTCTTTATCGACCATGTCAAGTAGAGAGACCTTACAGTTACTAGAAACCTTAGATGCCATACAAACTAGATTTCAATACTGTAAGTAGATATTGTAGAGCTATTATACCTTTCATTGGTCAAGCTCCAGTTTTTTTTTGGGACGTCCACTGATGACAACATAAACAGTCACGCATCCCACGTACATACCATTGCACACAATCATCAGCTCATACACCATGTCCTAAACGCCAGTCTTACAATTGTAAATAAGATGTATACAGCTGTTAATTCTAATTGACTGCACATCAATCTTATGCAGAGTATCGTTACACAGTTAGTAAATTTTTATAACTCTGCGATTCAGACATTGTATAATGACACACAGCGTATTTACACAGTGATGAGAAATTTTTTTAATATGTATTGGCTATTATTGATAAAGCTAGCAATGTTCTTTTTTTCATATCACAAACACGATCACCACATTTGAAGGACACTTGGATTACTTTCGCACACATCGTTTACCACCCATATTAATACCTTTCACAGACCTTCACCTCATTTTTACACAAATATCCTCTACACTTCCACATACACTACGGACACCTCCACTTAATTTCCATAATGTTTTATTTTTTTTACGAGTTTCTTGACATTGATGCCATATTATTACATATGTTTTTACTTTTGGTACATGTTCCATTAACAGTTGTTGATAATGTTTTTGAGTTATATCATGTTCATAATATTGTTATACCACTTCCTTCCCACATATCCAACATTATCGTTTCATTAGCTGATTACTATATTACATAATGTGCCTATTATTTACTTAGTCACATGTTTGTAAGGTTTTCTATGATGGTAACTTACTGTTTTCACATAATTTTCAATTGTTTTCATATGATGTCATGATAATATACTCTTGTGTTTTTAGGATGTCATTTTTAAAGATTATAAGGTTAGATAGTAACAAAATGTCTCACTCTAGGATACATTTTTGTGGCCCTGGGACGTATGTGACAGTACAGCCTACACTAATGCAAGTTATAACGTTAGCATTAGAAATAAGTCTAAAAGACCAAAGTACTTGAGCAAGACTAGCAAGTAATAAAAACACTACTCAAGATAAGATAACTCTTAAAAGTTAATAGTTAGCTCCCCTTAATTAATAGGCGAAGACCTAGGCAAACATTGTTGTGACACTTTAGTGATCGTATGCAAAAAAAGGTATCACACGAGCTTGAATACTATTATAAGGACAGTTCAGAGCTAGATTCCTAGCCAGATACATCACATTCTTGCATATCGGTGAGTGTCCTTTTAGAAGTTGTAAACTATCCCCTTATGCAAGTGAAACTGTTTCTACGACCAAGTCAAGATATATTATGTTAAGGGATTTGTTTTACGACTACTGTTATCACGGTTTGTACCTCCTGATACGTTTTGTGAACATTATGTTAACTTTTGACTATGAAGTTTATAGCTGAAGTCTCGGTAGAAGCATACCAGTATTTGCAAATGATTTTTGGACAGCGTATCATTAATGCAGTCATTTTTATAAAGGAATAATGCTCTATTTGGAATGTGAACGTTTTGGCCATCAATAGTCAGATTATTGAGTTGTGTAAATTGAATGAACTTTGGAAATAGTCCAGTTGGACTCATAAATAAAACGGTTTTCTAAAACCAAGAGAGTTACTTGATATGTATGTTGGAGTTGGAAGTATCAGGAGAAATAGATAATGTGACAGCCTGCTGTGAGTACTAAAGAACTTGGGTTGCAATAAAACTTTCCTTCGAGTAATAACACCTCTGGTAGTCACCAGTTACAACTCGAGATTTATCACTAAAACCTATCCACCGGTGACAGTCACTTGGTTCATCGCTTGCTACAGTATCCACATTTTTGTAAACAGTCTCTTCTCCGGGAATATGGTCTAAGACGTTGTTCAGTTCCAAAGAATCCTCATTTGTAACACTTGGTATTGCTCTGCCTTTGAGTTGCTGAAGTTAATGTCACCATAGAGTTGTTCTACAGGGTCTTTTGTGTGTGAAAGACAGGATGTAGGCAAACTTATAGTTGCACCACTTCTTCTATTGCCTACTTCTAATAGCCAGTCTGAAAATTCTTTCTCGCTTGCTATTGTTTGCATTTTACATGTAAGTTTCAGTACATGGAATTGGGTCCATAGCCTATGTTTCTTTATACAACTTGCAACTGTTAGAGATCTTGAGCCTCATAGCATCACTTGTAGGACTTGCCTGAAGTCTCCCCCAAGTAGTATAACTTCCCTCCAAAAGACTTGTCTAATCCTGTCAGATCACGCAGCAGTCTGTGTACTGCTTGAAAGGCGTGAACGTGAGTCAGTGGTGCTTCATCCCACACTACCAGTTTTGACTGTAGAAGTGCCTTAGCTTCCTCTGTGTTCGATTTTAAATTGCATTTTGAAGTTGCATTCAGAAGCAGAGGCATCTTGAGCGTAGAGTGAGCAGTTTTGCCTCCAGCTAACAGAGTTGCTGCAATACCTGTAGATGCAACAGGAGTAGCACTATCTCCCTTGCCTCATATGGTGTGTAGTATAGTTGAGTAAAGAAATGTTTTTCCAGTTCCAGCCGGACCATCTAAAAAAAAAAGTTATAATTAGTATTTGACTTTTGTATATGACGTCAAGAACAATGTCAAATGCCATTTTTTGCTCGTTGTTTAGTTTTTCTCTGTTTGTGATCGCTTTGGCTTGTTCTTCCAAAACATCAAATGATTGCAAATGCAGAGGTGCTGTCATCATTTCAACAGCTGGTAGATGCACTTTTCGAAGGCTCAGACCATGATTTTTCAACATTTCGTTTATTTCTGCAAGAGCATAGAGAGGGCCAGTTTCTTCAGAATAATGTCTTATGAAATCTTCACTCATGCCCTGCTTATGTCTTTCTCATAGTTCAGATACATCATCTGGTTCTCCAAATCCACATATCATTGCAAACAGTAACCGTATATAACTTGGTGTACATGCCTCGATTGCCTCAGAAAGTGTGTCATGCCATATCCTGTCTCCTTTCAAAAGTCCATGTTCTCTGTAAGCGTGCTGAAATGTTTCAGAGTTGTCCATTGACTGTTCGCAAATGCTCAAAACTTGTAACTCCTGTAACTCTTGTAAGAAGCATGCGTAGAAAGTAGCGCTTGCTGTCATGAACACTTAAAACAGGCATACGTCCAATAACACAATCTCCATCTCTTTGCCTACGTTTCATTTGCCTGATTTTTTTCTCAAGTACGTAGTACTATGGTATCTCTGCGTAACTGAATTGCCTTGCTTGCAGATCTGTTCTGTTTAATTCAAACCATGCCTCAAGCATGGTCTTTGTAGACATTTCTTGCTGCAAGGCCTTCTCTTCTCTGCCCTCTTGGAAGATCACTTGCTGTTGATCAGGTAGGTGCACAGCCAATCTTATAATGGTATGTGACTTCTCCGACATCGAAAACTCATTCAAACGCCACACTGCTTCAGGTGCACTAATATTCCGTCCATCTAAGAAAGTCTGGATCTCATCAAAGACCAAACTACCATCGGTACCTTTCCTTTGTAATCGTACAGATGCCACATCATGACCATTATAAACGTATTTATAGACGGAGGCACACACTTCCACATTAATGTGCGCATTGAATTTCTTCAAGAACCATGGATTATAAGGTACAATCCATAATACTGTCAATGTTTTACTTTCCTACTTTAACAGCAGGTCCTTCTCTTCTCTTATAAATTGGATAGCCATTAACATTTTCTTCTGCTGTATCTCTGAACTCTTTCGGAAATTCCTTACTGCATACACCTTCTTTCAAGCACGGAGATCGTGCACTGAGTGCGCCGCAGGGACCATGTAGCATGCACTTTGTGACTATTTCAAACAACCTTGGATTTGTTTTTGAGCATGGCAGCTCTGCATTTATGACTCTGTCAATGTCATCCTTTGTGCGTATTTTAGAATCTGTAGATAGAGTGGGGAGTATGTGGGCACGTGATAGTCCACGTTTCTAGAACTCTATCATGAAGATGACCGCTATCACAGTACCAAAAAGATTCCCCTTGAAAATGCTGTCAAGCAGTTCTTCTGCAAGTTTTATTCTGAACACTCGCACAGTTATGTCTGGTCTGTGTTCAGGTCGTTGCTTTCCTTCCATTGTATTCACAATCTCAGGCCAGGCAGGATTGCAAGTAAATGTAACAAATAGATCAGGTCCCCCAAACTTTCGTACAATTGCCATAGCATCTTGATAGTTTTGTTGCTTGGGCTGCCTTGGAAAGTCAAAGGCAGAATTATCATCTTCCCTGCTCTCAAGTTTTGGTTCTGAGCTCTTGCTTCTACTGCATCCAACAGTCCGATAGATTTCCACTCGTAGATCTTTCTGATTATGGCGTAAATAGTTTAATTTAGATCCTTCAGTCTTCATGTTGGCACCTACAATGTATTGCTGAAATAATTTCCCACTGCTATGAATTAGGCTCAAACCAGGTCTCAAAGCAAGTCTATAAGCAAAGAATTGCAACTGTGTTACTCTAATACTACCATCGTGGTATGAACAGATTACCAACGTGAAACTGATGACAAGAACTAGACAAGTGCCAGTGGAACAAGAGATGAAAAGAAGACGAAGGCGATGGATAGGACCAAGGTTGCCACTCAAGTTCTAGAGATAAACCCAGATTTTCTTCTTTAAAACACCCCAGAAATACCCAGATTATTTTATGCTTCAAATACACGGGATAGACGATGCTTACACAATCTTTTAGTGCAACTTTAGCACAAATAAGCTGTGTGCTACCAATTTTTATTTATTTCTTCATTTTTATTATATTTTTTATTACCAAAAATTCACAATTATATAAAAAGGATTTTATTAACACCCCATTTAAAAAAGATTTTATTAACACCTGTTCTTGTGATGGCATCGGGGTCTCTTCTGAGGACATGACCAACCCAGCTCCAGCGAAAGTAAGTATGTTACTGTTAAAATATCTTTAAAATGCGTGGTCAACAATTTCTTAACAGCTGTAAACATGCCAACACCAGTCCCATCCTCCACCTCAATGAGGTCTAACAGTGAATCGACTACTTTTCTTATTTTTGTGTCACAGAATCGCACAACGACTACCAACATCTGATTTGTAGAGATATCAGTACTCTCATCAACGATTATAGCAAATTTCAGATTTCTGCAAATGTTTATAACTTCAAACCGCTCGAAATGAGCAATGCCGCACTGCATCATGTTGGGAGTAGAAAATGCCTTAGTTTTAACGCCCAGTTTGGCACTTTGCCATTTCACCCAAATGGCCACTCTGTGTCACGTGATGAGACTGGCTGTGAAAGTTTTGCTAACGAGGCAGGTAAAAAAACAAGAGAGAGTTAGCAGCGAAGAGAGGGCAGTCAGTGTCGGGGAGTCAGTGTCCAGCCGTTTTACGGTTGAGATGTGTGTGTGGGCATGTGTGGATAGCCCTAATGTATATTCCTGTTTTTACATGGAAGTATTCTACTGTATGGCATATTTAACATTCATAATTGTTCATGCAAATGAGTGACTATTATTATTAATCTTGATTGTGTTCTTATTGCCTGACCACATCAATGGGTCTAATGTGAAGTTCGTTGTAATGTGTATTAAAGTTACAGAACCGTCACTCAGTTATTATTACTTTCATTGGAGAAAGAGATGTGTGCACAAAGTAAGTTAATACTAAGAATTAATGTTTATTCGCCAGGCACATAAAGAGAGAACCCTGGACATCACATTCCTATCTATATGGGATACAAACAAACAGTCGTGCAAACGCAAAAGGCAGGAATAAGCACGAAAAATATAAATAAACCACACACCTCTCAACACATCACATAGGCAGCCTTGGTGCGCTTCATTGACATTTTTTGAGCAATTGTGCTGTCTGGAAACATCTGCTTGCAACATTCAATCAAATGATCAGCTTGCAAAAACGGAACATTATGTTCTGCCGTGAAAGCCGACAACAGAATCTCCACTTTAGCAATTTTGTCTTGGAGACAGGGCTCTTGTGGTTTGATGAAAAATCTGTTAATGTTCAGAATCTTGCTTTTGGCTTCGAAGTTTTTCATGTGCTTCTGTGTGCTTTTATGTGTCAATAAAGCTGTTTTTGTTGGCATTAGTTAATGTACAGGAACAGATCGTACAAATCACAGCATAGCGATTGCCAGAGTCCAGCTTTATGCAATCCTTCAGTTCACTGTCTGTTAGCCATTCCTCACAAAAAGCCTGCTGATACCATGGTTTCACATTTTTACACGGTGGCGTGTGTGTCATCACGCTGCAACAACTAACTACCTAGCGTACCTTCATCATCGCTTAAGTCTAAAATTTAAAAAAGAATACTTTAAAACACATTGCAAAAATGACTGAGTATTGTAGATGCCAGCCATTAACAGAATAACAGGAAATACATAGCTGATGTAAACGAGTCAAAAAGCATCGTCATTGATGTGGTTAAAAACAAGAATTAAATTTAAGTGGAATAAAAAACATATAGCACATAATTTTTTACATTTAATTATAATATACATATAATGTATAATGTTCAGTGCACAGAATATACATACATTGTAAATGTCAATTGTCAAATATACCCAGATTAATGCAGATTTAGAGAAAAAAATTACCCAGATACCCAGACGGAAGCCAAAAAACCCAGATCTAGTAAGAAATACCCAGCTGTGGCAACACTGACACACACTGAGGAAACCTGTTGATAGCATTACAAGGCAGTCCTTGTTCTGGAACCCCCAGGGCAAGAGAGGCAGAGGTAGACCAAGAAGCACATGGAGAAGAGAGCTGGAAACAGAGGTGAAAATGATAAGAACGTCGAAAGAATTTGAGATGATGGCACGTGACAGGAGGACTTGGCATGTGTTTGTTGAAGGCCTATACTCCTTTGGGAGTGGAGGGTTATGATTAAATGAATACTCTAATACGTTTTGCGGTTCTTCTCTCTTCTGCGTGTTTTAGTTCCTTGTGCCAACCACCTTCTCTGCATGGGAATAGCAATGGATACACCACGCGGTTTCCATTCTTGTTTAGGAGTTATATAATTCTACAGCAGTCACCTGTGGGATATACGCATATGTCTCTATTTACAGGTGGTTCCCTGTCTTCTCCAACAAATATTGCAGCAACCTCCTTTTGGATGTAGGTGCATTAAATTGTCTCATATCTAGGTCCGGATCATCTATAAATACCATGCATACATTTATTGATGGATTGGCCTGGGTTATTTGATGCATTTGTTTATATGACTCAGCAAATTGGTTAACTTTTCGTAGCATCTTGTCCAATCGTTTCATTACTTCGGTCAAATAACCTTGGTTTGATTGTTTTTCAAGCCATTTTGTTGTTGCTTCAGGAGAATCAAAAATATAAAGCCTGTCTTCTCATTTCCAATCTATTTTCTCTTTCTTCAATGTTTTCTGTCTGTCTTCATAGTCGTTCTCATTAGCATTTCTTCTACGTCTTCTCAAAGTTCTTACAACAGACATTGCAAATTACAACAAAAGGAAACTCCAACATCTGTTTCCCCACACACACACACACACAGGACTGGTGACCTAGATTTGACTATTTGTGGTTGTGGCGGACGTTTTCATCTTTTATGCCGACGCATTCTTCTAGGGGTCAATAGAAGTATAAAGCAGCATTTCTTTACCACAACCACTGGCCAAGTACTATGCTTAGAACGTCTAGTGTACAATCACAGTACACCTTTATTACACATCTTGACAATGAAGTAAATATCCATGAGCCAACATCAATGGGCCAACATTAAATCTGACCGTTAATCTTGTGGTATCAATGTAGAATGTACATAATCTGTTCAAGTTCATCGCAGTACGTTATTATACCGCGCTAAGCAATGTCCTTTTGAGCACCACAAAGTTCCAAGATAATGGACGCTTTGTGGTGTACAGAAAGAGGTGCAACAGTCATGCAGTTGGGCAGCTAAGCAACGTCCATTTGAGCACTACAAAGTTCCAAGATAATGGATGCTTTTTGGTGTGCGAAACTGAGGTGCAACAGTCGTGAAGTTGGGCATGCAACCTAAGAGAAATATATACGAGGAGTCAAAAAGTAACCTTAATATTTTTGTTATTAACAGAATATGCACAAATAGGAATGAAAGCACTTAATCAACATAGTCCCCACCACGTTCAATGCAGGTATGCCAGTGCTTCACTAATGCCTGGATTCCGCGAGAAAAAACTATTTTCACCTCATCGTCCGTACTGAACTTCTTGCCACCGAGTGCCTCCTTGAGGAGTCCAAACACATGATAATCACTCGGTGTGAGGTCCAGTGAATATGCAGGATGTGGAAGACACTTCAAACGCAGATTCGTGATTTTCATTACTGTCGCACGAGCTGTGTGCGGCTGCGAATTATCATGCTGTAACAACACACTAGAACTGAACAAGCTACGATGTTTTGACCTGATTGCAGGTTTCAAGTGGTTCTGAAGCAAAACATAGTATGATTTGCTGTTGATAGTGAGTCCCCTGGGCATGTAATGTTCCACGATTGGGCCTTTACAGTCCCAGAAGAGCGTGAGCATCAATTTGCCTGCCGACCGCTTTGTATGGAACTTCTTTGCTTTCGGCAATGATGAATGTCGCCACTCCATGCTGGCTCGCTTAGTCTCTGGCTGGAAGTAGTGGACCCAGCATTTGTCATTAGTATACGGTGTAGAAAGCCATCTCCTTCAGCTTCATAACATTGTAACAGTGTTTCACAAACATCCACATGACATTCTTTCAGTTCGGGGGGTAAGTTGTTTTGGTACCCACCTAGCGGAGACTTTGTGGTACTGCAGCATGTCATGAACGATGTGGTGCGCCGAGCCATCACTGATCTTCAATTCTCCAGCCACCTCATTGATTGCTACCTGCCGGTTTTCCCGTATCACTCGTTCCACTGCAGCAATAGCGTCAGGCGTAGTCGCAGTGTAAGGCCTGCTGGAGCAAGCTGCATCAGTCACAGTTGACACCCCACTTTTAAACTTCATGTGCCACGCATAAATCTGCTGAAGCGACACACAAGCATCCCCATACTGCCTCTTCATCCTCTGATGAATGTCTGATGGTTTCTCACCCTCACTACCCAAAAAATGGATAACTGCACACTGCTCTTCTCTCATGCATGCTTCTAAAGGGCGGCCATCTTGGCTATGGTTTACTGACGTCATACTTTACATAAGGATGATGGGCCTGTGTGCACCGGACCCTCAAGAGTGAGGGCATAATATATCTGAAGTACAACCATCTACTACGTGATTTTGACTATTTAATTGCCATATTAAGGTTATTTTTTTACTCCCCCTCATATATAGATAGTCCATTTAATCATTATTAAATGAATTTGCACCTGTATGACTCAGGTTCACTCAGACAGCTGAGTGAAAAGGCCCTTGAGTATAAGAGTGAGATCCATCTTTGTTTCATAGATCTGGAAAAGGCATTTGACAGGGTCCCCTGGAGCAAACTTTGTGACTGTTTGGCAAGGAAGAACATTCCAGCACCTCTGATTCATGCTATACAGAGCTTTTACAAGTCTTGCAGAAATTATGTGAGGACAGCAAACCATAAGTCAGAAGAGCTCAGGACCACCACTGGCGTAAGACAAGGTGATATTCTGTCACCTTATCTTTTCAAACTCCTCATGGACGATGTTATCAAGTCTTGTAAGGAGAGAACAAGAAAGTATTCAGTGGGGTGCTGGAAGATGAGACAAGTATGTATTTCAGAGCTGGCATTTGCTGATGATGTTGCCCTGATTGCTAAATCAGAGGCACATCTCCAATCCAACCTGCAAGTCTGGAAGGAAGAGCTGGAGAAGAGAGGGATGGTCATAAGCAGCTCTAAAACAAAATCCATGGTGATATCATGAGAAGAAAGAAGACATCAGATTAAGCTGGGAGAACAGGTCCTGGAGCAGGTCGACCACTTTAAATTTCTCGGAGTAACAAGAAGAGACATGGTCCGCAACCAGACGATACGTCAAGGCCTAAAATCCCACCCCCTGCAGACCCAAGTAGAACAGTCCCAACTAAGACGGTTTGGCCATGTCTACAGAATGGGAGAAGATCGGCTACCATGACAAGCATGGGAAACAAAGAGCCAGGGATCCAGACCCCCAGGACGACCCAGAGTCTGCTGGGAGGACAACATTAGACAATCTTTGAAGGACCGAGGACTAGAATGGAACCAGGCCAGGAGGAAGACAGCCGATAGGATAGTCTGGCGCTCTCTCTTCCAAACCTCTACACTTCCCGGTAGAAGGGGAATGACTAAGTAAGTAAGTATGACTCAGGTTTTAAAAAAATACATAATCATATAGAGCTAGTCAATTAATAGTTGCTGAATCACATTCAGCTGGGGGCTCAGAAAATATCAGTCAATATCTTTCCTCACAGAAGGGGCAGGAGAATAATAAGTTCATGATAGCTTAGATGACCTCAGTTGTTATGCTTGCTTTTCTGTTAAATCCTGTGAGGCTCCATGAAGTAGAAGCTTCATTCTTCTAGTTATATCTCTGCCAAGAGCAATCTTGAGCAAAGGTTAACTTTGAAGACCCTCATTTTTATACTCTGTCAGCCACTGTTGAATGACTACTGCAAAGCAGGGGAGACAATACTGTCACAAGATCTCAGCTGCTTTTTTTTCTGGTGTTCCTTTCAGCATGTTCTTTTCTCTTCTGTGTGTTGTGAGAGCTTCTTTTCACCCAATCTGAGGTGGCGCCATAGGGAGAATCGCCATTTGGTGCGACTGGCAGCTTCATCCTCCCATATTGCTGGATTTATGTCCAGTGCCCTCATGTCTCTCTTGCACATATCTTTGAACCTCAGCTGCGGTCACCCAACTGTTCTTTTGACATCAGCCAGTTGCCCGTAGAAAAGATCTTTGGAGAAACGACCATCTTCCATGCAGTGGACATGACCACAAGACAGTGCAGTCTGTGCTGTCTAAGCAGTGCATACATGCTTTGAAGGCCAGCACGTGACAGAACCTCAACATTTGTCACTTTGTCCTGCCATGAAATATCCAGGATGTGGAGTAGACACCATAGATGGTTGGTGTGGAGCCTTCTTTCTTGCTTAGCATAGGTTGTCCATGTCTTGCTGCCATATAGAAGTGTGCTGGTGATGCAGGCATTATATACCATAGCTTTGGTCTTCATTGTGAGTTTGGAGTTTCCTCAAACATTCATTGTGAGGCAGGAAAGGGTGGTTGCAGCTTTGCCAATCTGGCTGTCAATTTCTGTGTCCAAAGAAAGTTTGTCGTTGATGGTAGCCCCCGGGTATGTGAAGTGGTGCACCACTGACAATTCATGGTAATTGACAGTGATAACTGAGACAACATTCACATCCTGACCCAACACATTTGTTTTCTTTAGACTTATTTTAAGGCCTGTGGTATTCTACCTTAGTCCTCTAAATAGTAATACTAGACACCGGTCGTTCTTAACATTTATTACAGACAGAGATACAACATGTTTAACATCTCACAACGACCATTATTCCAAGAGCCTTAACTCCTCTTCTCATGTGTATATATATATATATATATATATATATATATATATATATATATATATATATATATATATATATATATATATATATATATATATATATATATATATATAAACTGTTGGATCAGACACTACAATTTCTCCCTGTCTTGAATAATAAAAACACACTGAAACTCAAACTGTTTTACAAACATCACTAATGACAGACACAGTCATTGTCAATATAAAATATAGTCATTGAGATATCTTGGGACATTTCAGTATCAGGGCGGTGGTCTGCCTATGCGGTAATTTCTTGTTGTTGTCCATGGTGATGTCAGCTGGTTCTGTGGCAGTTGGTGGCAACTCAGGACTGACAATGTCATCTAAGAAATCATGATCATCTGGTTGTGATTGCTTCTTGGCTGCTCTAGCCAGGTTTTCGTTGACTTTCTTGAAAAACGAGACATTTCTTGTTACAACTCTTCCTTCACATGAAGCACTTATCATGTTTCCTCTGACTTTAGTAATCTGGTAAGTTCTAGATTAAACCTTGTTGTTGATTTGCTGTTTTGCTCTTGTCGCACTAAAACAAAATCTACTTTCAGATGAGATGGCTGTGATCGTAGTCTATGGTCTGCATGTTGCTTTATTCTGTATTTTCCCTGTGTATCTTTTCCCTGCACATCTGATGAGGCTGGTTGACTGGTTTCAGCTGTTGGAATATTAACTGAGACCTTTCTCTGAAACATGAGCTCATATAGTGATTTGCTTGTTGACATATGAGGTATTGTCCTATAATTTCTAAGGAAAGCATACAGCTGTTGTCTCCAGCACTTTCCTTCAACTGTGGCTGCTTGAATGACATTCTTGAGGTTTCTCATCATCCTTTCTACCTCCTCATTTTCCTGAGGCCAGTAAGGTGTGATTCTTCTGTGTCTGCATCCAATACGCTGCATAAGTTCTTCATGTATCAGCTGTTAAATGGTGAACCATTATCTGTTCTTAAGTTTCAGGAATTATAAATAAAAATATCTTTTCAATCACAGGAATGACTGTTCTTGCTGCTGTGGAATTTATGATTTCAGCAACTGGAAATCTTGAACATTCATCTACCAGGACAAAAATATACTGTCCACTGGTAATGGTCCACAAAAATCTGCAGAGACCTCGGTCCATGGAGCCTTGGGAAGCTCGAACATTTTCAAAGGTGTCAGATGTCAACCAACAAAGAATGAGAAGTCAGTGATTGACTATGCCATTGTTTGGAGAAGCTCATTCAAATATGTCCGGATGCTAGAGTCTGGAGGGGGCCAGAGATTAGAAGTGATCACTACCTGCTTACAATCAAAAGAACTACTGAAAGAGTTGCTCAGCCTAGGAACTGCCCAACATCAAGCAAGAAACTAAGTAAACGAACGGGAGAAATGAGTATTAAGACCTACAAGCTGAGAGAGCCAGAAATTAAGACCAGATATCAGAAGCTTATTGCTGCAGTGGTGAGCAACACAGAAGAACAACCTGATGACTTGGAAACCCTCTGGATTAAATTCAAGGACATCATAAAGACAGCTGCTGCAGAAGCATGTGGTGAAGTCCGACTTGGGAACAAGAGAAAGAGGACACCTTGGTGGACAGAGGAAGTCAAAGAGAAGATAAGAGAGAAGAAAATGGCATGGAAACAATACTTAGGAGCTAAAAACACAGCAGGACAAATAGAGAAATATAGAGAATATGTGATACTCAGAACAGAAGCAAAGAACAAGGTGCTAGCAGCAAAACAGAAGTCCTGGGAAGAATTTAGAGAAAAGCTAGAAAAAGGTGCGCAAGAAAACCAGACATTGTTCTATAAGACCCTAAAGAACATGAGGAAGGAAAAACAATGCCCTCTCAAATTTATAAAGGATGAGCAAGGCAAATTGCTTACTGCCCCGAAGGAAGTAATGGAAAGATGGAAAGAATATTTCTCAGAACTCCTGGATGGTGAGCATGGTGAAGTATCAGAAATGATAACCACTAGCACAGAAGAGAAAACCAATGATGGTGAAGATGACATAAAGATGGAAGAACTGAAGGCAGCACTGGAGAAAATCAAGATGGGCAAAGCAGCAGGGCATGATGGTATAACATCAGAAATGGTTAAGTACATGAGAGCATCAGGCGACCTGTTACTCTTAAGGGTCCTACAGGCAGCGTGGCACAACAAGACCATACCAAAGGATTGGGAGATTGCCATCATAACACCAATTTTCAAAAAGGGTGACAATCGACAGTGTGGAAACCATAGGGGCATATCCCTTCTCAGTGTCCCTGGTAAAATCTACTCTAGAATCCTAGAGCAGAGACTCCGACGCCTAGATGAGCCACAATTGGATGAGGTCCAGTGCGGATTCTGAGCAAACCGAAGTACTCAATACCTAATCTTCACACTCAGACAGCTATTCAACAAGCTAAAGATAGGAACTACCGATCAGTGTAACTGTGGCACTGATAAAATGACTGCTGAACATCTGCTTCAAAGTTGCCCCTTATATGTGGTACAGAGAAAGTGCATATGGCCGACGCCAGCTCCTTTCGTGGAAAAGCTTTACGGGGATTCAAATAGCCTCAAACTGACTACTGCTTTCTTTGAGAACATTCAAGTGGACGTCTGAGAGTGTACGAAGAAGAAAAAGACAGCTGAGTGAAAAGGCTCTTGAGTATAAGAGTGAGATCCATCTTTGTTTCATAGATCTGGAAAAGGCGTTTGACAGGGTCCCCTGGAGCAAACTTTGGAACTGTTTGGCAAGGAAGAACATTCCAGCACCTCTGATTCATGCTGTACAGATCTTCTACAAGTCTTGCAGAAATTATGTGAGGACAGCATACCAAAAGTCAGAAGAGTTCAGGACCACCACTGGTGTAAAACAAGGTGATATCCTGTCACCTTATCTTTTCATACTCCTCATGGACGATGTCATCAAGGCGTGTAAGGAGAGAACAAGAAAGTATTCAGTGGGGTACTGGAAGATGAGACAGGTCTGTATTTCAGAGCTGACATTTGCTGATGATGTTGCCCTGATTGCTAAATCAGAGGCACATCTCCAATCCAACCTGCAAGTCTGGAAGGAAGAGCTCTAAAACAAAATCCATGGTGATATCACGAGAAGAAAGAAGACATCAGATTAAGCTATGAGAACAGGTCGACCACTTTAAATACCTCGGAGCTATTATAGAACGAAAGGGAGGCATCAGAGAAGAGTTGGCCACTCGAAAAGCAGCAGCTGGGAGACTTTTTCAGGCCATAAATCGAGGATTCCTCAGCAAGAGAGAGGTTGGTAAGAAAACAAAGATGGCTGTATACCACTCCACCTATGTCCCAGTCTTGACATATGGATGTGAGTCATGGGCAATGACTACAACCCACAAAAGCCAGATCCAAACCTCAGAAATGAGGTATCTGAGTAAGGTGGTTGAAGTAACAAGAAGAGACATGGTCCGCAACCAGACGATACGTCAAGGCCTTAAATCCCACCCCCTGCAGACCCAAGGAGAACAGTCCCAACTAAGATGTCTGCAGAATGGGAGAAGATCGGCTACCACGACAAGCATGGGAAACAAAGAACCATTGATCCAGACCCCCAGGATGACCCAGAGTCCGCTGGGAGGACAACATTAGACAATCTTTGAAGGACCGAGGACTAGAATGGAACCAGGCCAGGAGGAAGACAGCCGATAGGATAGTCTGGCGCTCTCTCTTCCAAACCTCTACACCTCACGGTAGAAGGGGAACAACTAAGTAAGTAAGCTCCACTTTCTGTGCAAGCTTGACAAGCTAAACAATTGGAAATAGTCTCTTAAACCATTCTGTCTAATCTGGGGATCCAAATATTCTCTCTAACCGAACATTCGGTTTTGACTATGCCTGGACGTCCTTCATGGGCCAAATACACTTCTCTTCTGTGGAGTATTTGGGAATTATTTTTCTCGAACCTCTTTTTCTAATATCCTGTCCCCAGTAAGTGTTAGTTCATTTCTATATCTGTGGAAAATATTAAGATCTTCTGTTTACTTTAGTGAACTGTTCATAAGGAATGTTATTCCATTTATTATTTCTGATTATAAACTGATCTGCTTGTAACAGTGGGTCTTTCGTGATCTCTTCTTGTATTTCACTAACATTCATACCTTTTGGAACACTGTTCATGGCTAGGAATCTCAAATATGTTTCTGTCTCTTCACTGTTTTTGTTCTCAGACTGTTCTTTTAGTGGGGTCTTGACATATAATCAACAGGATTATTCTTTCCTGGCTTGTATACAACATGGAAGTCGTATTGCTGCAGTCACAAAACCCATCTTTCTATACGAGCAGGAGGCTTGGAGGTTCTTTTTCCAAATATCAGCTCCAATGCCTTGTGATCTGATATGATGCTGAACTTGCTGCCATAAATGTATAAGTGAAAATACTCACAAACCCACACTATTGCTAAAGTCTCTTTCCCTGTCTGTGAGTATCTAGTTTCTGTATCTGACAGACTTCTGCTGCTAAAAGTTACAATACATTCTTTGTTTCTGTCATCTCTTTTTGGGTAAGAATTGCCGCTAAGCCTTCTGGACTTGCATCTACTGAGATGAATGTCCTTCTCTTCCTGCCAAAATAGGATGTACCAGCACTTTTTGCTAGGTCTGATTTCAGCATTTCTAATGCTTTTGACTGAGTTGCTATCCATGGCCATGGTGTGTCTTTTCTTGTGAGCATTCTTAAAGGCTAACTGAGTGTTGCATAGTTTTGAGTAAAACGTGAACAGTAATTGAACATTCGCACTAAACTTCTCCATTCAGACATATTGATGGGTTCTGCCATGTCTTGAAGTGCACTAACATTTCTGTGGTCTGGAACAATTCCCTTCTCAGAAAAAGTATATCCATCAAAATCCAATGTGGTTTTACTGAATTCACATTTCTCTTTATTTAGTGTGAGGTTATGCTGCCTCAGTCTGATGAATACCTGTTCTAGATTTTCATCATGTTCTTTTGTGGTTTTTCCATAAACCAGAATATCATCAGACACATTCAACTGTCCCTTCAGACCTTGAAGCACATTTCCAATTATATTCTTGAATGCTTTTGCTGCTGAGGCTATTCTGAAACTAAGCATTTTGTATCTTTGTAAACCTAGACGTGTTGAAAAAGTTGTGATGTATCTAGATTCCAGAGCTAATGGAATTTGATGGTAGCCACTTCTCAGATCTAATTTGCTGAAAAACTTTGCTCCATTTAGATCCACTATTTATGTTTCTTGTAACAGTGATGTGTCTCTCTCTTTCTATAGCTTCATTAGGCTGTCTCATGTCTACACAAATCCTTACATCACCATTCTTTTTGATGACAGGTACTACAGGACTGACCCAAGAAGTTGGCTCTGAAACTTGTTCAATGATGTCTTCTTCTTCTAATCTTCTCATTTCTTCTTCTACTTTTTGCCTGAAGAGAAACGGAATTCGTCTGTGCTGTTGTGCTTTAGGTTTCACATTTTCATTCATGTGTAGTTTTAGCTCAAAGTTGTTCAACTTACCCACACCTTGGAACAGGTCTGAATATTTTTCAAACAGATTAGGTGCTCTGTTGATATTTATAATTTCAAATCAAATTAGTGGCGTTGCTATGAGCTTGCCTCTTCATGGGTCACTTTGAACATTTGGTGCTTCAAAGTTACTATGGACCATTACCTGAGTTTTACCATCGCTATATTGATGATGGAATTGGAGTCACAGACGTGTCTGAAGTTAACCTCCGTAGATTCATTGACTATGTTGGCAATTTCCATCCTGCCATCAAATTCACTTCTCAAATTTTCACCACTTCAGTTAACTTTCTTGACCTTACTGTCAATATTACTCCTACTGGCCTTACTACTTCTGTCTTTTATAAACCTACTGACACTCATGGTTTTCTTCTTTACACCTCTTCTCACCCTCTCAGCTGTAAAGATTCCATTCCCTTCTCTCAACTTCTACGCTTACGTTGGATATGTCATGATTTCAGTGAACGAGCTAAAGAAATGCTCCAGTTTTTTCGCAGACGTCACTATCCCGATAGAGTATTATCTGATGCTCTTAATCATATTAGTCACATTACTCGTCAGGTGGCACTTACTGCCAAACCTACTACTACATCTGACAGACTCAAACTTGTCTTAATATCCCCCCCCCCCCCTCCCCAACTGTTTGGCGGTGAAAAAAATTTTGTTTTGTCATCTGCCTATTCTCCACGCTGATCCTGAAACCAGAGAGTTGTTTTATGATACCCCTTTGGTGGCATATCATAGGGATAAGAATTTTAGGGATATTCTTGTTCACAGTCGCTTGAGACAAACTAGTCCTTCTCACTTTGGTACTAAACCATGCCAACGCCGTATATGTCAGACCTGTCCTTTTGTACTCCAAACTCAGTCAGTTTCTTTCCCAAATGGTAAATCTGTCATTAGAGAGTCTTTCACATGAGAATCCAGAAACCAGATTTATGCCATCATCTGCAAGAGGTGTGGCATTACCTATATTGGTGAAACTGGCAGACGTTCCGCAGACAGGTTTCGTGAGCACTTAAATGACATCTATCATGGCAAACATTTACCGGTGGCCCTTCATTTCAATAGGCCTGACCATTCAGGTAATTTCGATATTCATGTCACTGCCCTCCTTTCATGTGTCGGTGATGACCGAACTCGCTTTTCGTTGGAGAATCGTCTCATTTTTCAAATGGCCGTTTTATCTCCTGCGGGCCTTAATGTCCAGTATCATTTTGCATAAATTCTGGTGGCTTCTCTCTCTGTTTCACATGTTTTCTGTCGTTGTTTTTCTGATCTATCTTTGTTTTTGCTTTGGTTCGTTTCATATCCTTTTGTATCTTGTTAGCCGTCACTAGCTCGCTCATATGTCACTTCCGCATGACGCTTGTTTTCACAGCCATCTTAGGTTTTTCATTCTTGGATCCAGCTAAGTGACTTTTTACTTGTTTTTATAGTGTTGTTCATTACTGTCTTCGTTTCGTTGATTATTTACTTTCTTGTTTCAATATGTCTTTCTGGTTTAACGATTTTCTCGCATTATTATTGTTCTCGTTTCGCTCAGCACCGTTGTTCCATCTGCTTGTATCGCTCATTTGGTGTGTTCTCCATCATAATATATTTTTGCAGTACCTATATGTAATTCTTGTCCTTGTCACCTGTTCGTAACTGTGGCCGATGAAGGGTAAAACCCGAAACGTCCCTTGTTTCCTGTGTACCGTTTACTTGTAAAACTACAGAGCCGCGCTAGCGTAGTGGTTACAACACCGCTCTGGCGACCGGGTGATGCAGAATCAAACCCGGGCGACGGCATTTGAGGATTTTTCGTCGACCGGGATTTGGACTGGATTAACTCGAGACCTGGCGAGGACCTTTGAAGGAGTGTCGTCGACCAGGGATTGGCGGCTCCTGAGCCAACCCAGCTCTAATGGGTACCTCCGAAATCGGCGAGTATCTGCCTGAATGGCGAGGGACACCTGTCTCTGCACAAGAAAAAAGGGATACTCACGTAAAATCAATGTCAGGTTAGAAATTAATAATAACCTGAGATTTCGCCTCGAGTATTAGCGGGCGTACGAAAAAAAAAAAAACTTGTAAAACTGATTTCATACCATTTTATTTTTTAATTTATATATTTATAATTTCGACAACCTGCAATTTAGATGCTGTTTTATGACTTAAAAGAACTTCATGTCCACCTTCTACTACATAAACAGTAATACTGGCTTCATGATGCTTGGATTCAATAGTTGTTCTGAACATTCCAACCACTTTTAAGGGAGTCTAGGATGCATTTGCATATAACTTTTTATTAGTAGGAAACAACTGTGGTTTTCTTTTAAACTTGTTGTATGTGGGTGTGCTTATGACTTCCACTTGAACCTGTGTCTATCATTGCAGACAAATGTGTATATTGCATTTTGATCATTGTTCTAAGGATATCTGATCTGTTATCCAGTGCATAAACATACATCTCTGAGCTGATGTCAGTGTCTGGTGTTTTTCCTTTTTCTCAGCAACTTTATTTTTAGGGGTGAGACAATACTTGGCAAAATTATTTTGTCTATGACAAATAACTCTTTCCCAAATGCTGAGCAGTTCTGTCTTCCACCTCTGTGAGGATATTGCCTTCCACAATATTTACATTTTGTGTATGATACTTTCTTTGGGTTAGATCTGGAAGTCTGAAACTCTGGTTTCTGCTTATCTTGTTTGCCAGCTTGTGTGACTGAACCTTGGGTTCTAGATCTAGACTCTTAAATACTGCAGACTGTTGACAGTGTTCTCTATGTGTGTGACCTGGATTTCTACCATTTCTAAAGTTCTGCCAATCTGTAATACTTCATCCAATGTAAGGGATTTTTCACTTTGGAGAATCCTTCTTCTTAACTTCGATGATGTGCATGTTTGTATTACATGATTTCTATTGTCATCATCTAGATTCTAAAACTGGCAGTGTTTTACAAGTTGGTGTAATCTTGTAACGCACTGGTCTAAATTTTCATCACCATTTTTAATGGCCTGTCTGAACCTAAACTGTTCATACATTGCACTGTATTCTTCTTTGGGATGAAATAAGAGTTCAGCTTCTGCTTTACCTTGTCGTAATCATCACTTGTCTTGGCCAGTCTGGTAGATATCATAGACATCCTCTCCGACATAGTGTAACAGTAAACACTGTTTGCATTTAACATATTTGACCTCAAATGCTGCAGGACTATTTTCAAAACGGCTTATCCGTTCACATCGTGATAATACTGAAAAAGCGTAATGGGTAACATACTTGTCGCCGTTTGTGGTATTCTACTTTAGTCCTCTAAATGAAATAATACAAGACACCTGTCGTTCTTAACATTTATTACACACAGAGCAACATGTCTAACATCTCACAAGAGCCATTATTCCAAGAGCCATAACTCCTCTTCTCATATATAAATATATCTCTAAAATGTTGGGTTGGACACTACAAAGCCAAAGTCTTTGCATGCATGTGTGAAACGATTCATCAAACTCTGGAGCTCCTGTTGACTTTGAGCGACGATTGCAGCGCTGTTAGCAAACAACAAGTCTCTTATAATGACACTTCTGATTTTCATTTTTGCCTTCAACCTTGCGAGGTTAAACAGTCATTCATCTGACCAAGTACGAAGGCATATTCCTTTGGTTGCATCCTGGAATGTATGTTTCAGGAGCAAGGCAAAGAAGATTCATAAGAGGTGTTGGACAGCAAGTCATATTAAATAACATACAAAACCCATAACAATACATAACACATGCAACAAAGGAATATGCTAACAAACATGCCTGGGCATCTTTCTAAAAGTAAAACTACCAACCAGTTTCCTTGGATTTGCTGTTACTTTGAGCTGTCTTGTTGTGCCACCTGGCATCTCATAAAATATAATCAAAACAAGGTACGGCTCAGATTCTGTGAAATGTACAAGAAAGCAGAGGTAACATTTTAAACAGTAAAAGTATGTCTCAGACCATCCATCTAGCTCAAGATTCTCACAAGATATCTTTCTCCAGATCAGAGGATGTCCCTGAGTTAGGAAGTTGAATTCATCACTATCATGGAGTCACTACTGCAGCTGGCAGATACACCAACGCAGGCACGTACTCGTGCAGTGGTGCATGTAGCAACTGGTTTAACATGATAAGATTGCCAGCTCCACGTACAACCTCATGTTAGTCACTCCTTATGACAAGTCTGAAAGTGCTGTCATTCTATAATTTATCTGCCTCCTCTCAGACACTGGGCAACTACACAGTCTGAAAGTGGTGTCATCCTCTCATTTATCTGCCTCCTCAGACCCCAAGCAACTACACAGGTCTGAAAGTGCTGTCATCATGTGATTTATCTGCTTCCTCACAGACCCCGGGCAACTACATGGGGAGGAAGTGGACTTTGAAAGTCTGAAAGACTCATGAGCTGCTATTTTCAAACATTTTAAAATTTATTCTTATCCATCTTTTTTACTCCTTCATGAACACTGTGTAATAGTGTAGCAAGAGGAAACAATGAAAACATAATAGTGTACCAAGAGGAAACTATGGAGACATAATAGTGTACCAAGAGGAAACTATGGAGACATAATAGTGTAGCAAGAGGAAACTATGGAGACACAATAGTGTACCAAGAGGAAACTATGGAGACATAATAGTGTAGCAAGAGGAAACTATGGAGACACAATAGTGTACCAAGAGGAAACTATGGAGACATAATAGTGTACCAAGAGGAAAGATTGAGTTATCTACCCTTCCAAGATGGAGGTGAAATTCTTTTCTCACCTTAGACGCCGAAAGAAAAACATCAGGAATGTGTATATTTCGATGGATAGTACCATGTTATGTTAAATTATAGAATAAAAGATACATCAGAGTATCTAGTGGTGTAGATATTTTCCTATAACTGACCTCGAAACCCTCGAATCGGTCGGTTGGATAGGAGGGTTGATCAGAGAGTTAACAAGTCACTATCGTAAAACAAGCGATTGTTACCGAAACAGAACCAGGCTCGATCTGCCTTATGCGCCGTGTTTGGTGCTTAAAGAATTTATTATTATTATTAAGAGGAAACTATGGAGACACAATAGTGCACCAAGCGGAAACTATGGAGACACAATAGTGTACCAAGAGGAAACTATGGAGACACAATAGTGTACCAAGAGGAAACTATGGAGATACAATAGTGTACCAAGAGGAAACTATGGAGACATAATAGTGTACCAAGAGGAAACTATGGAGACACAATAGTGTACCAAGAGGAAACTATGGAGACACAATAGTGTACCAAGAGGAAACTATGGAGACATAATAGTGTACCAAGAGGAAACTATGGAGACTCAATAGTGTACCAAGAGGAAACTATGGAGACATAATAGTGTACCAAGAGGAAACTATGAAGACACAATAGTGTACCAAGAGGAAACTATGGAGACACAATAGTGTACCAAGAGGAAACTATGGAGACACAATAGTGTACCAAGAGGAAACTATGGAGACACAATAGTGTAGCAAGAGAGAGGAAGACAGAGATAAGGAAAGTAAAATAGGCAGGATAAAGGAGAAGTTACTATATTACTGTCAAGTATATTGTATGACTTATTCTCACAGGGTCATCATCATCATGAACAATATGCTCTGCTCCCCTTTCATTTCTGTCTCCAGTTCTCTTCTCCATACATTTTTCTGTTTCCTTCTTACTCTCCTGCCCTGGGGATTCCATAACAAGGACTGCTTGAAACCATATCAACAAGTTTCCTCAATGTGTCTTCTATTCATTGCTAGTGTCTTCTCATTTCCTGTACCAATGGCACCTGGTTCTTTTCATCAATTTTGTATAAATTATCTTGTCAAACTACTTCAATCCTTCTTGTTAAGATATGTTTTATTAATGGGTTAAGATATGTTTATGCCCTCAGGCATATGCCTATACTTTAAGAGATATAGCTGAGCACATCTACTTTGTATTAATGATTTATTTGAGGCATTAACGCACTACTATTGAATGGTCCAAGGATCTCTATGTGACATTAGTATTCGTCCGCACTTGTTACTAAACGATTAACGTTCTTGGCCTTCTCTCGAGTAGACATAGTCCTGAGAGGACATATTTTATTATTGCTCCCAGTTCTGGGATACTATATTTCGCAAGCACATACTTCTTGTGGCTTGTATTATGAGCAACTTTGCCATTAATTTGATGGATTAGCCATGGTGGGCTATTAATGTAAATTCAAGTTCAGCTAATACTTTTATCGTGAGAAATCCGAGATGGGCATATATACGAGGGGCGTTCAGAAAGTAATGCACCACATCGTTTTTCTCAGCTAATAATGAAGATAGAAGCATGAAATTTAGCACACTTCAAATATGGCATGTGCCAATTGTGTGCACAAAATTGCACTGCAACCGGCCAAATAATACGGCTGCACTAAACCATTGAAATGGAGCGTGTTAGCAACTTGCGTTATAAGCAGCGAATTGTGATAGAATTTCTCGTTGCAGAGAAGGAAACTGTTGTGAACATTCACAAGCGTCTATGTGATGTGTATGGAAGTTTTGCAGTCGACTGGAGTACAGTCAGTCGCTGTGTTCAGAGAATCAAAGAATCAGGAAGTGGAGATAAGGAGCTGCTTGATCGGCCGCGCTGTGGACGTCCTGCCACAGCCACCAACGCAGAAATGCGCTGAGGGCATTATTCTTACTGATAGGCGAATCACTACTCAACAATTGGCCTTACAGCTGTCAGTCAGCATTGGTAGTGCAAATGCAGTTATAAAAACTCTCGGATTTTCTAAGGTTTGCGCAAGATGGGTTCCTCGAAGTCTCACAAATGACCACCGATTGCAAAGGAAAGCAATTTCTTCTGAATTGTTGGAGCGTTTCAATGCTGATGGAGAGAATTTTTTGGCTAAGATTGTTACAAGTGACGAAACCTGGGCACATCATTTTGAACCTGAGACAAAAAGACAGTCAATGGAGTGGCATCATCCGCAATCACCACGAAGAAAAAATTCAAGACAATTCCTTCAGCTGGAAAGGTCATGATTACTGTCTTTTGGGACATTGAAGGTGTGATTCTTGTGGACGTTATGCCAAGAGGAGAGACAATCAATTCGCAAGCTTACATTAAGACATTGAAAAACTCAATCAACGTTTTCGCAGAGTTCGGCCGCACAAGAATCCAGCAGACCTGCTTCTCCTTCACGACAATGCGTGACCTCACACAAGTCTGGCAACACGGGAAGCAATCACCAAATTGGGTTGGACTGTACTACCTCATCCACCCTAATAATAATAATAATAATAGCCCCTTCAGTCATAACTGACTATGGGAATGCGCCCCTGAGGTGGCAGCCCTCAGCTGCTTATTTTCCTGGTGCTCCTTTCGACGTTTTCTCCTCACCTCTGCTTCTTGTGTGAGCCTCTCTTCGCCCAATCTGAGGTGGTGCCGTAAATAGCATCGCCACTTAGTGCGATCAGCAGCTTCATCCTCCCATGTTGCTGGATCCATGTCCAGTGCCCTCATATCTCTCTTGCACACATCTTTGAACCTCAGCTGTGGTCGCCCAACTGTTCTCTTGCCATCTGCTAATTGTCCGTAGAAGATATCTTTTGGGATGCGACTATCTTCCATGCGGCGAACATGGCCAAGCCAGCGAAGTCTGCGCTGTCTAAGAAGCGTATACATACTTTGAAGGCCAGCACGTGACAACACCTCGACATTTGTCACTTTATCTTTCCACGAGATGCCGAGGATGCGGCGTAGACACCGCAAATGGAAGGTATTGAGCCTTCTTTCTTGCTTAGCATAGGTCGTCCAGGTCTCGCTGCCATATAGGAGTGTGCTGGTGACGCAGGCATTATATACCGCAGCTTTGGTCTTCATTGTGAGTTTAGAGTTTTCCCCAAACACGCGATGTGAGGCGGGCTAAGGTAGCTGCAGCTTTGCCAATGCGGCTGTCGATTTCTGTATCCAGTGAGAGTTTGTCATTGATGGTAGACCCTAGGTATGTGAAGTGGTGCACCACTGCCAATTCATAGTTATCGATACTGATAACTGGTGCAGCACCCACATCCTGACTCAGCACATTCGTTTTCTTTAGACTTATTGTGAGGCCAAAGTCCTTGCATGCTTTAGTGAAGCGATTCATCAAGCTCTGAAGCTCCTGTTGGCTTTGAGTGACGACTGCAGCATCATCATCAGCGAACAACAAGTCTCTTATAGTGACCCTTCTGATTTTTGTTTTTGCCTTCAGCCTTGAAAGATTAAACAGACGGCCATCTGACCTAGTGTGAAGGCATATTCCTTCAGTTGCATCTCTGAATGCATGTTTCAAGAGTAAGGCAAAAAAGATTCCGAAGAGGGTCGGAGCCAGAACACAGCCTTGTTTAACGCCACTTCGTATATCAAAGGGCTGTGACGTGCTTCCAGCATATTGGACTGTTCCCTTCATGTCGTCATGGAATGACTTTATCATTTCCAGCATTTTAGAAGGGCAGCCTATTTTCAGGAGGATTTTAAAGAGTCCATCCCTACTAACCAGGTCGAATGCTTTTGTGAGGTCTATAAAGGCGATATATAATGGTCTTTTCTGCTCTCTTGATTTTTCCTGAAGCTGGCGGAGAGAGAAGATCATGTCTGTTGTTGATCTGCCAGCTCGGAATCCACACTGTGCCGCTGGATATATGCGCTCAGCTAACTTGTGTAGTCGCATTAAGATGACTTTGGCAAAAACCTTACCAACAATACTAAGAAGAGAGATGCCTCTGTAGTTATTGCAATCACTTCTGTCTCCTTTATTTTTATACAGTGTTACAATCTTGGCATCTCGCATGTCTTGAGGAATAGTTGTCTCTTCCCAGCACTGGCACAGCATCCTATGCAGGGGATATAATAGCGTGCTCTTACAGCATTTGATTAAATCAGGAGGAATCCCATCACTGCCTGGTGCTTTGCCAGAGGCCAAGCTATCAATGGCCTTACTGAGTTCCTCTAATGTTGGTTCGGCATCCAGCTCCTCCATAGTTGGCAGACTATTGACAGCATCAAGGGCTGCAGGCGTAACGGTATTGTCTCTAGCGTAAAGCTCAGAGTAGTGCTCGACCCACCTCTCCATCTGCTTACCCTTATCGGTTAGCTTCTCTCCGCTATAGTCCCGATTTGGCACCCTCTGATTTTCATCTATTTGGTCCTCTTAAAGATGCACTCCGTGGGACAAGGTTTGAAGATGATGAAGGAGTGATTCATGCAGCGAAGAAATGGCTACATGATCAAGACAAAATCTGGTACGGGCTAGGAATACATGCCCTTGTTTCGCGCTGGCATAAAGCCGTACAAGTTGATGGGGATTATGTTGAATAATACCGATGTTTACATGACATATCCATGTATATTGTGCATAAATTTCATGCTTTTTGAATAAACAGCTCCTGAGAAAAACGATGTGGTGCATTACTTTCTGAACGCCCCTCGTATTTCGTTCTTTGCCGCAGTGCTCCAACTAGATCACATCATGACTAGTTGATAGTTGTGTCGGTAAAAGTTGTTTTGGTGTCTGCATAATGAAATTCTGTATACTATGCAAACCCGCGATTTATTGAGATGCCAGTTGATTATGATCATGCCTATGTTGGAAATGAATTCGTGTAATAAACATGTCGTCTGATCGTCTTTCAAGCTTCGTCTCCAATTTGATCCGTTCCAATGTTCGTACACCAGTCAGGGTGGTTTTTATATACAACAATTTTATCTTGCGGAAAAGAACAGTTACTCGTCATTCGCTATATTAATCAGTACATGCACTATTGACCGTGCCGGAAGAGAATTAAGAAAACATCATGAACTCAAAATCTAACAGCAGTAATACTTCTATTCTAACAATCATTTATAAAAGTCGGTAACTTCTTGGTTTTTATTCTCCATGTTTCACAGCCATACAAATGTATTAACTTGACATTTAAGTTGAAAGTTCTGATATTCTGTTGGACTTGATTTCTGTTTATTTCCACATATTTCCCAGTGCAAAGAAAACGTGTACTTCCTTCTGTAATCTTATTGTCTTACAATTGTCTGTCCCTGTTAACATTGTTAACATATGTATGATGCTATATCTTGTAGATTCTCACATGGTTGAAAGTGATAATGAGTTGTCAGATTAAAATTCATAACAAATAAATATAAAATATTATATTAAGACATGCGGAGATTAAAATTGTTTTGCAGGGGTTAGCTTTTGATTGGTGTGGATCTTGCATGAAGTCCTCACTGATCTGTAAGAACCAAGGGAAGCAAGTCAGGTATAAAATCTTTTTCAGTACAAATCTGATTTTTAAATTAATGTATTACCCTTATGAGAGGAAGACATCAGAAGACAACTGAGAGGAAGCCATCAGAAGACAACTGAGAGGAAGACATCAGATGACAACTGATAGGAAGACATCGCAAGACAACTGAGAGGAAGACATCACAAGACAACTGAGAGGAAGACATCAGAAGACAATTGAGAGGAAGACATCACAAGACAGCTGAGAGGAAGAAATCACAAGACAATTGAGAAGAAGACATTACAAGACAACTGAGAGAAAAACATCAGAAGGCAACTGAGAAGAAGACAACTGAGAGGAAGACATCAGAAGACAACTGAGAAGAAGACATCACAAGACAACTGAGAGGAAGACATCAGAAGACAACTGAGAGGAAGACATCAGAAGACAACTGAGAAGAAGACATCACAAGACAACTGAGAGGAAGACATCAGAAGACAACTGAGAGGAAGACATCACAAGACAACTGAGAGGAAGACATCAGAAGACAACTGAGAGGTTGACATCAGAAGACAACTGAGAAGAAGACATCACAAGACAACTGAGAGGAAGAAATCACAAGACAACTGAGACGAAGACATCAGAGGACAACTAATTTCTTTCCCTTATCTCTGCTTACAGATCAAGGGGCCACCATTGTAGCTGGCCTCTTTGTAGCAGTGGTTTTATGTAGCAATTAGTTTTGCAAGATAAGGTTGCCTGTTCTGTGCACAAGTGCAATGTTAGACAACCCTTTTGACATGCCTGATGTAGCATTAGTCCATTTCTTGCTTGGTCATATCAGAGACCAGGCCACATTCCCCAACTGGCTGTTTTATGATAACATTCATATGAGACCACTAGGGATGCATGGAGGCATATCTGGAGTCATCCTTATATGACCACAATGCTACAATGTACAGAAATGGGAGTGAACCTCTATCTTTAAATTATACACACACTTCCAGGGATTCCCCCTGTGGTGAAACAAGTTGAGAACCCAGCATTGCACACTAAGCTTGGAGAAGTCACTTGAGCCCCAGACATGATTCTTCGGCTTTGACCTGGTTGACTACATGTAGGAGGATCTCACTATAGACCCAGTGATAGGTAAGGGGAGCTGAGAAGTGGCTCTGTGCAAGATGTGACAATTCATTGGGAGACCCCAGAACCAGAGCACAGTATTTTAGCTCTGCATAGTTGGAGAACCCTCTTGGATGGCAGGGAATGCACAATATGCTACGTGCTTCTTACTCCTAGTTTGGGACCAGATGTGATGAACCTTTAAATGCAGTACAAGCTGGAGAAACTGAAGCTCATTTCAACTCAACACATTTCGTAATGCAGAAAAACCACAGGAAAAGCCTAGATCTACAGTGTAGATAATACCAAGGAGTCTTCAACTTGGTATTGGCTGCTAAAGATTGAGAAGGTCAGCAGCCCTAGTTAAGCAACAACAACAACAACAATATGACACCACTAGAAGTCAACTGACTGTTTCATAATAACATTCACATGCGACCACTAAAAGTAACATATGGAATCTATAAGTAACTTCACTAATAACAAAAGGGCCTGACCAGTGACCTAAGTAAATATATTTGGATCAATAAGGCACAGCAGCCGTCACAAAACACATGGGATGACCGAACATTTATTTCTCTATATTTTGTTCCCGTGACATGTAACTGTTTTATATTTCTTTTTTCCATTACTTTTATATCTCATTCTTCAATTAGGTCACAAAAAGCACTCCTGTCATATGAGACCATCAAAAGGTCAACTCTCAATAAGGTCACAAAAAGCACTCCTGTCATATGAGACCATCAAAAGGTCAACTCTCAATAAGGTCACAAAAAGCACTCCAGTCATATGAGACCATCAAAAGGTCAACTCTCAATAATGTCACAAAAAGCACTCCTATCATATGAGACCATCAAAAGGTCAACTCTCAATAAGGTCACAGAAAGCACTCCTGTCATTTGAGACCATCAAACGGTCAACTCTCAAAAAGGTCACAAAAAGCACTCCTGTCATATGAGACCATCAAAAGGTCAACTCTCAATAAGGTCACAAAAAGCACTCCTGTCATTTGAGACCATCAAAAGGTCAACTCTCAATAAGGTCACAAAAAGCACTCTTGTCATATGCCATCCCTTCAAGTCCCTTCCATGTCTTCTCTATCATTTGTATGCCTGTCTCCAGTTCTCTTCTCCATGTCTTTTGGTCCACTCTATATCTTTTACTTTGGGTATTCCAGAACAAGGACCACCTTGTAAAGCTATGTTTCTTCAAAATGTGTCTTATTCTGTGATACAATATTTCTAATTCATTTAGTTATTTTATTTGATGATGACGAACATGTGCTTGTTTGCTTCTCCAGGAACACAAAGCCCCCCCCCCCCCATTAATTTCCATGCAAGAAGCAAAGTGCTTCATGTACTCTTGCAGTGGCTGTTTCTGAAGCAATTTGTTTCACATGGCAAGGGTCTGGCCTCTACACAACCTCAACCTCAACTTAATGGTGGGAGAAATGTCTGCATTCTTAATTGTTGTCCAAATATCAAACAGGATGTTAATACCAGAGTTACTGATGGATTTAGTCCTTCAGGTGCAGTTATCAAAATCCTTGCAAGTCAGTCAACCACGACTTGTGAAATACATCTTTAGACCCTTCAAAACGGTTACTATTTGAAAATCACAATCCCCTAAACTGAAACTAGTGACTGCTAAATACAAGATGACATGGAGACAAAGTAAGTTGTCATAACCTGTTTTTTCTTACCATCTTTTGGTTCATCATCTCCAAAGTCATTAGGCTCATTCCTTGGATCACGAACTGCAAACAAATATAAGACTAGGGGTTGTAAGTCAAAGGCAGTGAGCAAAATAACAGAGTAATGTAACAATGCTGTACTGCATGCTGATTTTGTAATGACACTGTCATGGCCGATGTAAGTATTTGTGGCCAAGTCTCTACAGGAAGAAGCAGCCAGCCCCATGCTCTGTACAACCATTTAGAACGTCTGTATGCTACCTTTTAGCTCTTGTAGGATGAGAAACCAGCATTAGTTAGCCCAATTTTCCCAGTAACTGCCAGGAGGCCAGTTTTGGGGGTTGATATATTTGAACTAAATTCTTGTTTTGTTTTGCCCCAATTGTTTGTTTCATTAATTCTCATTCCATTTCCTTGACAACTTCGTATAACATTGCCATACTTTATTTTTTAAAAACTTGGAAAGAACTAACATTCAAAACTTTATAACTACATGTAAACCCAGACCAAGAGAAAATTGTTTGTGTTAAACATGACAAAATCACCACACCCTTTACGAGTTAAATCTAA
The DNA here is from genome assembly GCA_024509875.1 of Oreohelix idahoensis. Classification (NCBI taxonomy): domain Eukaryota; kingdom Metazoa; phylum Mollusca; class Gastropoda; order Stylommatophora; family Oreohelicidae; genus Oreohelix; species Oreohelix idahoensis. Next base: position 502,969 of record JAMPIV010015901.1, read on the forward strand.
AATTAGATCTCCTAAACAGGGAAGATATCATTAGGTTTTTTGTTTTTACATTTTATAAAAAAACATCCAGATCACATTCTGCTGGGTTATAATTATGACACATAATGTTGCTAATTTCAAATAATAATTCTGATTACCGATATCTAATCATGGTATCACTTCGCTTTTGTAAATAGTGTAAATTAAAAGTGTCAAACTGTGTGAATATACGTGCACATATCTTTTCCTTTGTCCAAAAAAGTAGTTACTCATACCTGTGATGTCGTTAATAAGAGGGAGGAGGGTGGGAAAGCACTGGGGTGTTTGGGATGACACCAAATTTACTATTTATTTGTCATCATCAATATGCATTACGAGAATCTCAACAGACCTTCACCTTCGTGCTATACCTGTACTAATCCTTTACTCTTACTTTGTTGTTTCTCCTTTACTCTGGTGTGTGGAGGTTTGCCAGAGACAGCACTAGGCTTTCTTATCAGATGTTTCTCTCTGTGGTTCCTTGTAACTGAGTTTACATAAGGGAACTTAAAAATAATTAATAATTTATAATAAATAACTGAGCAGTGAGCAGCAACCTCCTCCAGTCATATATGTCTATGGGGTGACAGCCACCAGTTGCTTTATTTGCATTGTATTCTTTTCTCTTTGTTGTAAGAGCTTATTTTTGCCCAATATGAGGTGGCACAGTAGATAGCATTCTCACTTGGTGTGACTGACAGCTTCCTCCCCCAGGTTGCTGGATTTATGTCCAGTGCCAGGAAATAGCTACCCTAAAAATATCCTTTAAGATACTAGCCTAGATTATTAGTCAGTATTATTTTTATTATTACACACAAGAATGAAAGGCCAGCTCATGGAAAGAGAAGGAAACAAACAAATAAGTCATTAAAATGCAGGAATAACAAGAGAATTCATGAAAACATCAAACATTAGCACAATAAAATACACATTGTTGAAAACCATACAAGAAGGAAAAGTTGAAGGCAAATGTGCAAGAGGAAGACAATACTATATGTGGGAAGATATTGAGGCTGACGGGAATTGATAATAAGAGGAAACTATACACAGCATTACAAAAAGATGTAGTTTGATCATCAGATGCTGTCCCCTTTCAAAAAGGTATATGTAGGGTGACCATACGTCCAGATTTATCCGGCTTTTGACGTCAAAATTTAACATCCGACCGGCTTTTTTAAAAATTGCGAGTTGCCCGGCTTTTTAACAAAATTGAGAGGCTTTTTTCTTTAATGGAAAGTCAGTGGACAAAGGACAGATACCGATTCACATTTGAATGTATTAAATGAATATTACAAGTTCAATACAATTATAAGAATGTTTCATGTACAGAGTCCCATGAGTATTTAGTTGGAAATTCAGACTTAATGAGAAAAATAATGTCAAGTGAAAAGTACAATGTTAAAGACTGAATATTTAGTGATGTTGAAAAAAATAATGCTTGATGGAAAAATTATTTAAAATGCATTTCAGGAAGATTTTTAGGGTGTCACTTTGGTCATGAATCCCAATTGTGATTCCCCTGCTGGTCCCCAGCCTGCTCTGAACCCACTCCCCTGTGGTTGCACATTTTCTCCTGGCTTTAGCCACTCTGCCAAGTTTAGACAACTGTAAAAGTAACACTTCTGTTGCATGTCAATTTTCTGTCCTGAATTCCATAGCCTGCTGGAGATGCCCACAGCCAGTATGTGGCCTTTTCCACAGTTAAGCTAAGCCATGTAAGTGCCTTTGTTTCGGACAGTCCTTTCAGGCCTATGTGCTTCAGTAGATCAAACACTAAGGTATCAACTAGACCTACTTCTACAGACAAGGGTTTTGCTGTGTAACCTTTGTGTCTTACCTCCATTTTGAAAGTGGGCCCCCATTCTAATCCGGGCCCAGATGGCATTGTCATCATCACTCCTCAGCTTCCACAGGAGCACAGGCCTTCAAGAAACGTCTGCCAAGTCTCCCTATCTCGTGCCATCAGCTCAAGGTCTATCCGTATTTTCTTCATCCCCTTCATCCTTGTCTCCAGTTCTCTTCTCCAAGTGCTCCTTGGTCTCTCTCTACCTCTCTTACCCTGGGGGTTCCAGAACAAGGACTGCCTGGTAACGCTATCAACAGGTTTCCTCACTGTGTCTCTTATTCATCTCTAGCATTTTATTCTCATCTCTTGTTCCACTGGCACTTGTCTGGTTGTCATCAGTTCCACATTAGTGATCTTGTCATACTACTTGGCATTGTCAGCTCAATCATTATAATCTGGAGTGATGATGAAAGAACCAAATTTTTGTTTCATTAGGGTAAAAAAATAGGAATTATTGCCTTTTTACATTTCTGCCTTTTAATAACAGAATTCTAACAGGGATTTCAAATTAATACATTTTTAACTTCAACGGTAAGTAGTTAATATTAATATTGCATTCCCTAATGTAACATACACACATATTGATATACTTAGAGAGAAAGAAAGAGAGGAAGAAAGGAAGTAATTACATATTTCAAGTTAAAGAACATTTAAAAGTAAATACTTATAAAAACATTGCACTAACTAAAACAGATTTGTCAGTAGGTGTATTCTCAAGCTGCCATGGTAACGAGGATTGTAGCATTATATCTGGTCGTCTTCCTAATGACTTCGGAGTATGTCCCTCGCCAAAGTAGGTCTATTGCCTTCTCCCAGTCATTTGTATTGCCAAGAATAGTTGGTAAGCTAATGTTTGCCGGTCTGGATGTGATGTTTGTTCTGCTCTCAATAAATATACACTTGTAATAGTAGGCTAATTTTTCTGTTTGACTTCAGCCGTGCCAAGTCTGTTGTGGCAGTTAGCTCGTTTAGTAATCTGTTGTGTCGTCATGTCCTAGCAACACCTTGCAAGCTGAGAGTACATGTTCCAGTGTTTGCTTCTCCTGGCACTGAGGATCAGATTTTCCCCATTTCACAAGGTTTGAGAATGATGTTAGAAGATCGTAAATTGGTCTGGCAATAAAGCCCAGTCTCAGATACCATTTACCATTCCACATCAAGGACCACTACAGAGCTCCTCCCATGTAGCCCATTGACCTCATTTGCAGATCTGCTTTTTTGCATCCTCTTACCATTCAATGCTTCTCCGATTTCCTGAATTCCTGTATCTCTGCTTTCCTTGTTTGATGCTTTGAACCATCAGTGGGTATCACCATAGTCTGTGTATCTGAGTATTTGGTTTAACTAGAGTTTCTTGGACAGTACCTACAACTTCATTGCTCAGCTTTCCTTTCCAGCTTTGTATTCTTCCATAACTGACTTGAAAGGGAGTACAAACTTTGACTCCTTGTAGTACAGTGCTACATCTGACAGACAGGGTGCCACTATGAACCATTTCCTCATGAGGTTATTGATTCTTCCTTCCTATAAATGCCACTGAACTTATTTCATATATCACCCCAGCAGTTTAGGGATTAATACAAACTGGAGGCACCATATTTTAAACTTTCTCATAGTCACATGACTGAAGGAGGCCATTATATGAGTCTGCTTCTATGATCTGCCTTTCTCTGTCTGCCATTTCTGTTATTTGTTGAACTGATTTTTTTGTGTCTTTTAATGAGACATCATACATCCTGCCAAGACTACAAGTTCCTCAATGACAGTAGGGAATCTTTGGTTTGATGCCATGAATATGACATCAGATGTCTTCCATTTTCAGACTGATGGGATTCTAGAATTCTTCGGTTTGAAGTTCATTCTGCACCAGCTGATTAGTTCATCCAAATGTGCCAACATTTTCTACAGGCCTGGTATTCATCTCATTTCAGAATTGTTGTGTTATCCACAAATGCTTTAAGTGGCGGCATCAAACTATGAACTTCTCACAAATCCTTCAGCCGCACTTAGAATGATCTGCACAGCTTTCACAAAAGCACTGGTGAAATAGTTCATCTCATTGCTATTCCAACATGCAGGTCAACCCATTCTGTCATGTGCTCCTGGGTTGAAAATCTGAGAACCATATTAGAGTGCACCATCAAGGCTAGACACAGAAGACTCTGGAAATCCACTTCAGTCAACCTTCAATGTGGAGACGGCAGTTGATCTGACTTGATTTTAATTTCTTCATCATTTGCACCGTTCTACAATTACCACCAAGAATCTCCTATAATCTTAAGCTATCACGGAGCATTGTTCGGCTGAATCACAGAAGAGGGGGACATGTACCATATCACGCCTAAATGGCTTTCGAAACAAAGTCAGTTCTTTCACTCATGCTCTCTTTTGTCTGCAATTACAGCTTATGAAAACAGTGTTATGGTTAGCAGGTTACGGTTGCTATTTACAGTTATGTTTACTGTGACCCTATATTCTCCTATTCAACTGTCATAGATGCAGATACAGGCAAATATTTGCTAACCTTAACATCAGTCCTATTTCATATATTTTCAAGAATAGTTATGTATGATAGACATTGAGGCTCTACGTTAAAAAACAAAAGGTTGAAATGAAGAATAATGGGATGCATTTGATATGGCCTTAAAAGGAATTCAGAGATGCAGTAATAAGGGGTATGGGTTAGGACCCCTTATGTAACCTTAAATCCTAACCTTAATCCTAAGCCTAATGATGTGGGTGACTTCTATGTTGTTCATACTTCCTACATTTTAGTAGGAAATGCTCAATATTATTATTTTTTAGACAGTCTCCACAGTAAGGTTCTTCTATTCTGAAATAGCACATTCCTAGTTGCAGTATAAGAAGTTTCAATAAGCTAGGAATCTTTAATTCTCTAGATACCTGAATGCATTCTTGTTGGAGTCTTGAACAATTTATATGCATGTCTGCTCTTAAGACTTCCATCCCACTCAGCTGTCCATTCGTCAGTTATTATTCTTTTAATTAAGCTTTTGATCTCTGCTTTACTCATCCCGACGTTTATTTGGTTTCTATTATTTCTACTTTTCTTAGCTTCTTTATCCGCCTTTTCGTTTTCTTCTATGCCAACATGTGAAGGTATCTAAGCTATTAGAACAGTACATCATCATGATCATAGGTGAGTATTTTCCAGTAATATCTCTTCTGGTATATCAGGTCTACTGCATTTTCGAATGTTTCTTATCGGCTAGCTTGAATAGCAATGCACTTTGTGCACCAAACATCAAGCTAATTATAAGACTGAAAGAAAAGTCACTTTAATTTATAATTACAGCTTCACACTCGTTCACAACCTTAAGGAGTATATGCCTGTACCGTAGTCTTTATTAATTAGTACTTACCCGCTTTATTAGGTGCAGATGGAGACTTGCCGTGTTTGTTACCCATGATGTTGTTCTTGGCCGGACAGACCGGAAGTTATGATATTGCTTTCCAAGAGAGACAGCGTTGCCACTCAAGTTCTAGAGATAAACCAAGATGCTCTTCTAAAAACAACCCAGAAATACCCAGATTATTTTATGCCTCAAATACACAGGATCGACGATGCTTACATAATCTTTTATGTGCATCTTTAGCACAAATAATCTGTGTGCTACCAATTTTTATGTATTTCTTCATTTTTTTTTAATTACCAAAAATTCACAATTAAATAAAAATGATTTTAATAACACCCCAATATATGAACTCTTGAAAATGAGATATTTTAACAGTAATATACTTACATTAGTTACATTAACAAAATGTTCCTCAAATTAAATATAAAATGTTAGTTGTAACTTGTTACTGTGGAAAAATGTCACTTGTCAGAGACTCTGCATCCATGTCGACAACTTCTCCTTCGTCAAGATCATATGCATGAATTGACAACTTGGAATCTTGATTGTGAAGTTCCAAAATCTTTGCATATCTCTGCCGACAACGTCCTTCACGCACATCTTCAACCACGCTTTTACTAGGATTAAACTTATGACAAACTCCGTCTTTGGCAACTGCTTGCTTGGCTAGTATTCGATTGGAAACTGTTTCACACAAAAGCGTGTTGGTTTGTTTAGTTTTAACTAAGTTAACCTTCGAAAACACTCTTTCGACGCATGCTGAGGAGTGAGGTAGTGCCATAAGCGTGCACATGAGGTCAGCCAAAACATTAAATTTCTTCTGGTTATTAGCATCTGTTACTTGTTGCAGTCCCAGCCAGAATGCGGGCGGATCCTCATCCACTAGATGTCCAAGATCTTTTCGGTACGATGCCAGTTCTCGCCATTGATCAGACAGATGATCAAGGCTCTCTTCTGAAACAACTGTTGGGAACTGCGCTGCTAATGGAATGACAGAAGGTTTGTTGATATCAAGAGCTTGCTTTGGATCCAACAGCTGCATTTGCGCCAGAACACTGTTTTGTTCAAGTGGGAACCTGCGTCGTATTTGAGTACAAAGTTCAATCAGGTATGCCAATGCATCCTTGCGAAACTGGACTTCTTTATCCCGTAACGGTTGTCGCATTAACTGCGCTTCACATCGTCCACCCAGTTCAGTGTAATTCAGTTTCTTGTGCACCTGTACATCCGAAGGATCAATGTCAGCGGAGTGCGATGCTCATGCTGCAATACTTCCTGCCTAATAAACATACTGAGAAGAAAACGATACTCTCTTGTTACACTCGTGTACACTTTGTGAAGACGGAAGTTCTCGGACTGGAATTCCATGTTCATGACGTTAACTTTACCCAGTTTGTAGCCGACAAATAGAAGCATTTGCTTCGTGCCAACAGTGTTCATCGTCTGCAGGATTTGCCCCGCACTGTCGACGTTGTCCACTGAAGCTTCGGATTGGAAATACAAGTGCAGAGCATCCCATTGCTCAAGGATCCTCTCAATGACTGCTTAACGGGACAGCCAGCGTGTTTCACACAGCTTCAACAATTTATGTTTCTGGGCCTGAACTACGTCTTGTATTAACTGGAACTGGAGATTTCTTTTACTACTACGCGAAAAATAGAAGCAGACATTCTTTATGAAAATTTGTAGCCAAGACGGTAGGTGGTTGCTGGCAGCATTTGCACAAAGTGCAAATGAGTGACAAACACAGCCGAGAACAAAGACATGTGGAGTCTCTTTCTTCAGAAGTGCCTGTAAACCACTTGCAGTCCCCATCTTAGTGGCACAGTTGTCTGCAGCAAAACCAATGACGTTACTAAGCGGGATTTCATGCGTGCGCAACAATTTCTTAACAGCTGTAAACATGCCAAGACCAGTCCCATCCTCCACCTCAATGAGGTCTAACAGTGAATCAACTATTTTTTGTTTTGTTTTGTGTCACAGAATCGCACAACGACTGCAACATCTGGTTCGTAGAAATATCAGTACGGTACCCTCATCAACGATTATAGAAAATTTCTGATTTCTGCAAATGTTTATAACTTCTAGCCGCTCAAAATGAGCAATATCGTACTGCATCACATAGGCAGCCTTGGTGCGCTTCGGTGACATTTTTTAACAATTGTGCTGTCTGGAAATATATCTGCTTGCAACATTCAATCAAATGATCAGCTTGCGAACACGGAGTATTATGTTCTGCCATGAAAGCCGACAACACTATCTCCGCTTTAGCAATTTAGTCTTGGAGACAGGGCTCTTTTGGTTTGATGAAAAACTTAATGTTCAGAGTTTTGCTTTTGGCTTCGAAGTTTTTCATGTGCTTCTGTGTGCTTTTATGTGTCAATAAAGCTGTTATGCTGGCATTAGTTAATGTACAGGAACAGACCGTACAAATTGCAGCATAGCGATTACCAGAGTCCGGCTTTATCCAATCCTTCAGTTCGCTGTCTGTTAGCCATTCCGCACAAAAAGCCTGATGATACAATGGCTTCACTTTTTTACGCGGTGGCGTGTGCGTCGTCATGCTGCTACAACTACCAAGCGTACCTTCACCATCGCTCATTTTATAATCTTATAATAACAAAAAAAAAAAACCAAAATGCTGTTTATCTGCTTAAGTCTAAAATGTAAAAAGAAGACTTTATAACACATCGCAAAAATGACCGAGTATTGCAGATAACAGCCATTAACAGAATAATAGGAAATAGATAGCTGATGTAAACGAGTCAAAAAACAACGTCATTGATGTGGTTAAAAACAAGAATTAAATTTAAGTGGAATAAAAAACATATAGCACATAATGTTTTACATATAATTATAATATAAATATAATGGATAATGCTCAGTGCACAGAATATACATACATTGTAAATACCAATTGTCAAATGTATCCAGATTAATGCAGATTTTGAAAAAAATTACCCAGATACCCAGACGGAAGCCCAAAAACCCAGATCTAGTAAGAAATACCCAGCTGTGGCATCACTGAAGAGAGGTGTTCTCTGTAAACAACTATGTAATGTTATGATGTATGTATATAAGCATTACCTCGTCATCTACACAAGCACACACATGTTTCAGAAGGGACTCAGTAAAAGCATGTTCAGTTCGTAGCCATGTTTATTTACAGAATGTCGTACATGTCAAGATTCGCATTATATTACAATGTGTGGTTCGTACTTTAATGTATTCATATTACATCCCCCCTTTTTTGAAAAAAAAAATGTGTGTAAACATTTCCAACGAAATGTTTCATGTGAGAAAGGATAAGTATGTGTAATGCTCAGTGTGAGTATATATGTCACTGTCTGTATCGGCTGGGAGGTGTCACTGTACGGCCAGAACGAGTGGTGTAAAGTGCTGGTGGTTCTGCGGAAGTCCCTTGTTTAGCTTGAGTTGGTTGTGATTTCGGCCTTGACGCTTGTTGGTTTTGTGGGGCACCAAGGTCTGGAGTTACTGCATTGTCTGTTGAAAGCATGGGAATTCTCTGTTCTGTTGTATTCTGTGGGATTTCTCTTATGTCCACTCTGTTTCGCCTTAGGAGGTTGCTGCTGCTGTCTGGTCTTAAAGTATAGCTCCTGGGTTCAGGGTTTCTGGAAATGATTGTTGCTTTTGACCATGTGTCATTGTTGTGGTTGTAGGTAGTCACATGCTGACCAGGATATAATGGTGGTAAGTCTTTAGCACATTTGTCATAGTTGGATTTCTGAACTTGCTGACGATGCTGAAATTGATCATATGTGCTGTCTCTATGTTGTGGACGGAAGTGGACCTTAGATGGTAGGAGGTCTTTAATTCTTCTATCAAACATAAGTTCTGCTGGACTGTCGATCTTACTGTCTACCGGTGTTGTTCTCCATCTCAAGAGTGCTAGGTGTACATCTCTGTTCTTGTTTTCTTCATGATTGACTTGATAGTTTGTATCTGTCTCTCAATGAAACCATTAGATTTAGGGTATCTAGGTGATGATGTTGTGTGTTTGATCTTCCAGTCCTTAGTGAAGTTTCTGTATGCTTGACCTGAGAAATGTGGACCGTTGTCTGATCTAATTTCATCTGGGATGCCAAACATGCTGCAATACTTCTTTGTAATGTCTGCAATAACAGCTGATGGTGAGGGTTGTGGAAGTTTCTCAATGATGGGAAATTTGCTGTAGTAATCAGCAATAATAAGATAGTCATTATTGTCGATTGAGAAAATATCAGTTCCTATAATGCTCCAAGGGCTCAATGGTATGGCTGATGGTATGAGAGGTTCTCTGCACTGCCTATTTGCATGTTCTTGGCAAATTGAACAGTTTTTACATAGTGTTTCTATGTCCTTGTTTATCTGTGGCCAGTAAACATCTTTCTTTGCTCTCAGTTGTGTCTTCACAATACCAAGGTGACTATTATGGAGCTGTTTAAGGATGGTATCGCGTTGTGTTTCTGGTACAACAATGCGATCTCCTTTAAGGATCAGACCATCTTCGATGCTTAACTCGTCCCTCATCGAGTAGTATGGACGGATGTGTGTTGGAACTTCCCTGATAGAGCTTGGCCATCCATGGTATATCAGTTCTTTGAGAGAGTTAAGAATAGGATCTCTCGTTGTGTCTTCTCTGATGTGTTCAAGCCGATTATCGCTAAACTTGACAGAATCAACTTTGATGTTTGGGGTAAGATCTGTTATCTTGTTGGGGTTTGGTAGTCTGCTGAGAGCATCTGCAAAACCTATATCCTCTTTAATGTTGTTAATAGTTACCACACTCAGCTTTTCGCACATTGGTAAACCCAAAATTGCAGGTCCTTCAACATCTACCAAGTAAAATGTTGACGATGTCCATTCTGAGCCTCTGTATGAACATTCAAGTGTTACTGCTCCAAAACAGTCTATACTTGTTCCATTGTAAGCTCTTAGCTTTGTCCTGCCACTCCTACGTTTTACATCCCTTGTGGGAAATCCTTGCTCATCCACCTTGTCAGGCATGATCTGTCTGAATATTCTTAAGGGTAGAGTGTTACCTTGGACACCTGTGTCTATCTTGAACCGAATGTTTCTTTCTTTGTGCATTTTAATTCCTGGTATTCGGAATTGTACCTTGCAGAAAGCCTGCGTTCTCTTTGGTTCATTACTGAAAGTTAGTATCTTCACAGTATCAAAAGTGGAAGGATCACTTTCTTCACTGGAGTCAAGGTCCTCAGTCATCATAGAGTGTGTTTGTTTTGACGACTTTCTGCTGTGAAGTTTGTGTTGAGCACTGTCTTGTTTCCTCTTGAAACATAATTTTATCCAGTGGCCCCTCTTTCTGCAGTAATGACATGTAGAGTCTTTAGCTGGACAGTGGTTTTGTATGTGGTTTAGGCCACAACATTTATACATAGCACCTCTGCTTGTGTTGTGTTTTTCTTGTTGTTTCGAACCAGTTGCTTTGTTGTGTCTAGGTTTATAGCTTTTCACTGCATCCACCTGGGCTGCTAATGTACCTTGCTGAATTTGTTTAATGCTTAGTGCTTGTGCCTCGTGTTTCCTGCCTTCATCCAGAAGTTGTTGTAAAGTTAGCGTATCACTCTGGCTCAGTAGCCATTTCTGGAACTCTGGCATTGGTGTGCTAAGAAGAATCTGTTCAATAATTCGCTCTTTTTCTTCCTCGTTGCTAAATTTACATACTCTTGTTTTCTCCTTAATGCGAGTGAAGAAATCATCTAGGCTTTCACCACGTTTCTGTCGTAGGTGGTGAAGCTCTAATCTTGCCGCTCTAAAGTTTGTGTGCTTTATGATCAGACGCTTTTCAAATTCGTCCAATATGGCTACGGGGTCGGTTGCCGACTCAACCGGCATGGCGGTAGCAAAACTGTTGTAGATTTTCAAACCTTCATCGTCCAATGCTTCTAGGATATATGGAGTTAGGGTTTGTCCTTCCAGACCAGTGGTCTTGGAATATAGATCTATGCGTTGGCGCCATAACAAGAAAGCTTCACTCTTATCACCTTGACCGGCGAATCTCATTTGCGGTGCGTTGCGATATTGTTTCACCGCCATGGCTGACCACGATGACGAAAATTAGCCGAATACTGTACTCACGTGTTATCGTGTAGCTGTTTTGCGTCAGTCCGGTATCGACCGCTGCCACCATGTAATGTTATGATGTATGTATATAAGCATTACCTCGTCATCTACACAAGCACACACATGTTTCAGAAGGGACTCAGTAAAAGCATGTTCAGTTCGTAGCCATGTTTATTTACAGAATGTCGTACATGTCAAGATTCGCATTATATTACAATGTGTGGTTCGTACTTTAATGTATTCATATTACAAACTACAGCGCGGGACTCTATTGTAATGCTACTTTCTCATATTGGCAATTATTCATATTATTTGGAACTGAAAACAATATACCTCCTATTCATATCCCATCTGAGGTTGAACGGGATATTTTTCATCATTAAATAAAAAAAAAACAAATCTTTAGTAAATTTAAGCGTGCACATACACGCACAGAGTGCTCCTAGCAACGCATACCTTTATGCCTGAAAAGGATTTGGGTCTGCTTTGTAATTTAAAGGAGTTCTTTCCTAAAATAGATGTGAAGAAGAATACATGGTTCCACCTAGTCTGGGCTATAATTAGGATGTATAGTATCTATAACTTTAGGGTATATTAAAAACGAAGACAATGCTCATGTTCTGTAATAATATAATATTATAGCCCCTTCATTCATAACTGACTATGGGAATTAGCCCCTGAGGTGGCAGACCTCAGCTGCTTTCTTGATGTTCCCTTCGACGCTTTCTCCTCTCTTCTGCTTGCCGTGATAGCTATTTTTCGCCCAATCTGAGGTGGCGCTGTAGAAAGCATCGCCACTTGGTGCGATCGGCAGCTTCATCCCCCAAGACTGCTGGATTTATGTCCAGTGCCCTCATGTCTCTCTTGCACACATCTTTGAATCTCAGCTGCTGTCGCCCAACAGTTCTTTTGTCATCTGCCAGTTGTCCGTAGTAGATATCTTTCGGGATGCCACCATCTTCCATGCGGCGGACATGGTTAAGCCAACGTAGTCTGAGCTGTCTAAGCAGTGTATACATGCATTGAATGCCAGCACGTGGCAAAACCTCGACATTAATTATCACTTGTTTTCCATGAAATACTGAGGATGTGGCGTAGACACCGTAGATGGAAGGTATTGAGCCTTCTTTCTTGCTTAGATTCTCCCAGTTCTCTGTAACAGTATCACCATACTGTGGGCTACTGTGACAGACGAACTCAGCCGACCCTGAATGACCCTGAAGTGTTGGATGATATAGTACGACCGTCGTAGCGACCCCTTGGATAACATCAGTGCCCCCGAATATTGTAACCTTTCGTCAAACGGGATTTTTTTTTATCTGGACTTATTAGCTATGCAACCGTTCCACACGTTTGCTGATTAATATGTGGACAGTTTATCTACCGTTCATTCTGGTCATCGCATTGATTTAAAGAGAGATTAAATCACGCCCATGGACATCTCTTGAGCAATCATATGCAGTATTTTCATTAACTTGCCCAAAGGGGGCGGCGCCAGAATCAAACAGATAGTAGCGACCACGATCAAAGACACAGACTGGGGGATTTCAGGAAAGACTAGCGCCACGATCAAAGACAGTAGTGGTCCCTAAAACGAGCGACGCAAGTTCCTGCAGGTATTTCGCGTCTCGGTGTTAAACACAGAACCGATCGCAGCAGCGAGCGGAGATACGAAGACCAGGGGCGGCATCTCTCTTTAGTCTGGCGGTCAGATCCCCAAAAGTGTCCTGAGATCTAAAAAGGTGTCAATTTTCTCATGTCCTACTCATCTTACAATTAAGTTAGATATATACAGACCACGTAGAAATATACTTTATCACTCGTTGGCCAGACCTTTACAGAAGCACTAGCTATATTTGAAATCCTGCTAGATTATTCCCTGGATTTTTATATATATTTGCAGTGAATTCTATTTCTGTGCAAAACGGTAATATATATATTGTGTAAAGTGATCAGTGGTCTAGTTCATTCATTCTATTTCACTGGATTTTGTGTTAATTTAAATCTATTAAATTAAACCATCTCAATAGTTCCAGTTGTAAATGTAATGATATATCTGCTATATTATTTCCAAAAAAGATAATAGATGCTTAAATGCTGTAATTAACTTTTAAAGTCGCGAAGGAATTTATAATTAATACATTTAGTTAAGTCCTATATTTATAGATGTGTTTTTTAACCATTAGAACTCGCGCAGTGTTTATTAAATACATAATTAAATACGCGAATATATATATATATATATATATATATATATATATATATATATATATATATATATATATATATATATATATATATATATATATATATATATATATATATATATATATATATATATATATATTTATAAATAGTCTTAACGGGAAATTCATCGCGCTTTAGAATGTTATTTGATTTTTCGGTATATTACATGTCTTTTTCTTTCATACAGAGTGATCGTAACCTTTGCGATTCCAGCAATAAAGAAATCATCTTAAAAACTTCCAGACATATTGATGAAACATTTTTAAATGTAATCTTGTGGCGGTTCAATGCGACCTAGCTATCATAATTACATGAAAGAAAGCCTACCCAAGACTATTTAAAGAACAATCATCATATTAAAATTACAAATCTGTAAGATAAACTGGAAGTTGAACCGTGCCAGTAGTGATACTTTATTTACTGCCCTACTGTGAGAGAGTACATATTTTCCTGAACTGTGACGGCTTAAGATTTTCCTCACTGGATTAATAAACTTACCGGTCAGTTACTATCATCACGCATTGAAGGAATTTTACCACTAGCGGAAGATTAAAGAGACCACTTCATTTTCACCCCTGTGTCGAACTGTGTCAGCGCCATCCCATAGTCTCCTTTTATATAATAAAACACAATAACTCTTAGGCTTCAAGTCCGGCGATAAGTGAGAATAGTTGCTATCAGCAAACCTCGCAACATCTGGGGCGGGACACGGAAGTACCAGACCTCTTCATGTGTCAAGAGTGTAATTGCTGTTTATATAATTCTATTGGAGTGTCTGATGCTGTAATAGGCAAGTGTGTGAATATATGAGTGTGGATCCTCACGCGCGTGTATGAATGACAGGAAATTTAATCTTTTTTTTTTTTGTAACCATTTTGTTAACTTGCTTACCCGGTAATATAATTTTCTGTATACCCTGCATTGTTCCTTTAAGTGGGATAGTTGATAATTTGTTAACTCTATTTAAAACCCCTTCCTTTTCATTTGCTTAGTAAAGGGAAGAACAATTGGGAAGAACAGGATTCTTTCTACCACCCATACCTAATTTTGAAACACCTCTTTCAGAGTAATTAACTTCACTGTTAGGTTAACGTACCTGTGTTCCTGATAACTATCTATCTTTGGACTGGGTTTATCTTTGTCTAATAAGCGGGACGGGATTAGTCGATACCAATCTTCTTCACCCCCTCCCTACCTTGTTATTTGCATTTTTCTGTACTTATGATAATTTTTTGCTGTAAACACATGATTATTGTAGTGATTGTTTTTTTTAAACTTTAATAAACAACATAAACTTAATGGTTACTGTGTTGGAATACCCAAAGCCCAAAATTCTCCCTATTTGTTTAAGATAGTTGTATCCACGTCGTCTGTGTGTTTGAAGCACCAAATCGGTGTGAGAGCAGGTGTGTGTCTGGAAACTGGCAAATAATTGTTTGACCAGGAGAGCCTGAAGAGTAGATTGAGAGAAACGATTTGTCGTAAATAAGTCTGTCTTTACTCTCCTCCAGCACTCTGTGAAGCAACTATTTACTCTCTACATTTCTATCACTGAGCTGTTCACCATCTTTCTACACTCTAAACCGGACCACTATTTCTAAGACTCTTTCTCTCTAAATAAATTTACGACAGCTACTGAGCACTTTCTTGAAGTTGTGGTAAATTGAGCGATCATAAGAGGGTCTGACATCTTACTGATATCGATGCGGGGCTTCCCTTCAAGTCTGACACGATGGAGTTTTCTTGGTTGTGCTCTGACTTTGCAACAAACCAAGGAGTTATCTGTATCACAGTCTGCAATATGATATGAGCGCGTGGAGAGCACAGACCTGAGAAGTGGCTTTCTGGCAAGAATCAGATCCAGTTGGTGCCAGTGCTTGGATCGTGGGTGTCTCCATGACACCTTATGCTGGGGTTTTACCTGAAAGTAGGTGTTGGTCACTTAGAGGTCATGATGGGCACACGACTCCGTTGTCCGTTTTGATTCATCTTGCCAATACCAAACATGCCCAGACATGAAGGCCATGAAACATTATCGACATCCACTCTAGCGTTGAAGTCACCAAGTGGAGCAAGCTGTTCTTGCGTGGATGTACTTTTGAAGGTTGCTGCTAGATTCTCATAGAACTCGTCTTTAACTTCTGAGGCAGAGTACAGAGTAGGAGCATACACACTGACAAAGGAGATGGGACCTGCGCTAGTTTGCAGGCGGAGCGTTAACAAGCGTTCTTATCCATTCTCACCTGGTTCAACCATTTTAGTTAGCAATTTGGGACCCAAAAGACGCAGCAATAGAGAATGCAGTCAGCGACCCATAGATTGACTGCTTGCGTCAGGGTCAGCGAACCAGAGCTGACCAAGACACTACTCCACCTCCACGTGGTGGTCATGGAAACAGGCTGCATCATTGTAGTCTGGCTGAGAGAGTAGGGATCGAAGAGGGAAGGCAAACCCGGTCCCAAAAATGCCATGCTGAAGTCGGATGTATTGGCCGAAAGGCGCAGATATCGCAGCTCCGCTGTAAACAGACACAACGCAACCAACATCCTTTCAAGGACGAACGAGGAAGAAGGAGGAAGAAGTAGTTGGCGATTTTTTAAACCGCAAAACCTACTCCCTGTTATCTAGTTTTATTAAGATCTTTCCCTTGCCAATAAAATGTGTAGTACTTATCGCTCACCATTCCAGAGCCTCCAGGCGAGTTCCACGAAGCGCAGCTATATCCTCTTGAAGTCGTTTAAGTTCGTCGTTGATTAAGTTCATCCTGACATCGTTTATGTCCTGTAGGTTTTCGGATAGTCCAGTCAACATAGTCCAGACGTTCCAATATCCCAATCTGAAAGTTTGTTTATTTCTATTTGTGACAGACGAACTCAGCTGACCCTGAATGACCCTGAAGTGTTGGATGATATAGTACGACCCTTTGTAACGACCCCTTCGTATAGCATCAGTGCCCCCGAATATTTTGGTAACTTTTCGACAAACGGGATTTTTTTCACCTGGACTCATTAGCTATGCAACCGTTCCACACAGATGGTCAACACGTTTGCTGATTAATATGTGGACAGTTTATCTACCGTTCATTCTGGTCATCGCATTGATTTAAGGAGAGATTAAATCACGCCCACGGACATCTCTTGAGCAATCATATGTAGTATTTTCATTAACTTGGCCCAGTGGGGGCGGTGCCAGAATTTAACAGATAGTAGCGGCACACGATCAAACAGACTGAGGGATCTCAGGAAAGACTATCGGCGTTATCAAAGGCAGTAGTGGTCCCTGAAACGAGCGACGCAAGTTTCCTGCCGGTATTTTGCATCTCGGTGTTAAACACGAAACCGATCGCAGTGGGAGCGAACTGGAAAGCCGACGCGCAAGCAGCGAGCGGAGATACGTCAGACCAGGGGCGGCTTCTCTCTTTAGTCTGGCGGTCAGATCCCCAAAAGTTTCCTGAGATCTAAATAGGTGTCAATTTTCTCATGTCCCACCAATCTTGCATTTCAGCTAGATATATACAGACCACGTAGAAAGCTATGTTATCATTCGGTCGCCAGAGATTTAAGATTCACTAGCTATAGTAGAAATTCTGCTAGATTTCCATCTGAATTGGTGGCTACATTGGAGTGATTTCTGTTTCTGTGCACGGTATAATATATTTGTTAAAGTGATCAGTGGTCTAGTGCTTTCATTTTATTTCACTGGATTTTGTGTTTATTTAAATCTATTAAATTAAACTCATCCCAAAAGTTCCAGTGGTAAAGTTAATGATATATCTATTATAATATTTCCAAAAAGAATAGATGCTTTAATGTTAAAGTAACTTCTTAGTCGCGAAGGAATTTATAATTAATAAATTTAGTTAAGTCCTATATATATAGATGTGTATTTTAACCATTAGACTCGAGACGTGTTTTCTTAAATACATAATTAAATACGCGAGTGTATATAATAGCCTTAACGGTAAATTTATCGCGCGTTAGAATATTATTTGATTTTTGAGGTATGATTATGTTGTCATGGGTTTTCTATCTTTTTCTATAGAATGATTGTGGTGGGTTTTGATGTTATTAATTGTTGTTGTTATGTTTACTTAGTGTACTGAATGAGGTCAGGTGTGAAGGTCCCTGAGGATAACAGTTTATGTGAGTTTACAGAGTACCTTGCTACTACCACCTACGACCTCAATCAGACTTATTCTTGACTAGTATGTCTGATAGCTACGTCTAATGTCTAGGGTAATGAAATGTGGTGTAAGGTAAAGGTAAAGGAACCCGTTACACGCCCATTGAGGCATATTGGGAATATGGTGTTAGGCCCATATTATCTTGACCGTCGGCACACGAGGGGTGATGTGTCGGCATCACGCCGGCCGCCTTAACCTTCCCAGAGTATCTCTGGTACCCATTTGGGGCTGGGTCGACCCAGGAGCCGTTTGTGGCCTAAAAATTTTTCCGCCTCATCTGGGGATCGAACCATAGACCACTGCGCTAGGAAGCCAGTGCACTAACCACTATGCTACCGCGGCTGAAATGTGGTGTGCTGGTAATTAAATACACAACACACACACATAAACACTAATATTAATCTCTATAATCAAGTCAATTAACACTGTGTTTAAAATTTAGAAATTACAATTTTTTCAAATTTATTTTGTCCTGAACCAAGATTTTCTTCTGTTCAGGACTTTTAAATCAATATGAATCAATTTCAATAAAATTACATATAATCGGTAAACACATAAATGACTTGTAAATATACATAATTTAAATCTTGCTAATATTGGTACTAAAACTAAAAATCTTTAGGAACTAGTGCTGGATGTCGGGTTGGGGTATTTTGCATCATACCCAGTCTTTAGTTAACAGTGTTCATTTGCTCTTTAAACAGGATTAATGGTGGAAAAGTTTCTTAATACACAATGGAGTTTCTATTATATTCGTTGATGAATCTCAGCAGGCCAGGTCTTTAATACTTATCTGGCCTGTGACGATTGAAGAAAGTTGTTCCTTAGGCCCCACTCCTCACATGCTCTGAGGTAATATGGTATGGGCATCTCATTTCGTACAGTGTGGTACTCTTCAGAACATCTGGCACTAGCACAGTCCAGACAAAGAAACTCACAATTCAAAATGAAAACACACAGGTACGTTGAAAATAGCACAAACTCAGCTCAGCTGCCGGCTAGACTAGGGCGTCCCACTACCATTAGCACATATATTCAATGGACGACAAACTTCTTAGCCTCAACGATCTGCTTGTATGGACAGTCTTCAACAAAATGGCAACGAGCCGTCCAATTTTCCAATAATCTTAACTATACTGTTCAAAAAAAGAAACGCAACATTATTGCAGTGGTAATGGACACCAAATTTCAAACTTGTACCAACATTTTATTTTACGGAATTAATGTTTCAATCTTGGCATGAAGAAACTTTCAGACTTTAACAATGAAATGATGTTCATTAAATTTGGTTTGGACTTTTATTCTTTGCGACTGAGGCCTCCGTTTCAGTAAGGTGTATGGCCTCCTCTGGCCTCTATCAGAAAAAGTCATCTCCTTGACATGGATCCGATTAGCCGTTGGATCTGTTGTTGTGGGATGGCTGCCCACTCTTCCCGCAGTGCAAGAGACAACTGTCGGAGATTTGATGGAGCCACGTCTCGCTGGCGGAGTCGTCTGTCGAGTTCATCCCATAAGTGTTCTATGGGGTTCATGTCTGATGACACGGCTGGCCACGGAATGGCCTGGACGTTGTTGTCAGCGAGGAACTGGGTGGTGAGTTGTGCCACATGAGGTCGAGCGTTATCCTGCTGAAAAATCGACCCTCGTGCAGCCAGAAGTGGAAGGACGCGAGGACGAAGAATTTCAGTGACGTATCGTTGGGCATTCAGACGTCCTTCAATTTACACCAGGTCACTTCTTCCCATGAATTTGATCGCCCCCCACATCAGTACACTCCACCACCATGTGGAGGAGCCTCGTCAACGCTGTTCTGGGCGTAGTGCTCATGGACTCTGCTGTAAACTCTTCTCCGCCTATCGTGTCGCTGGAGCACAAAAAATTATTCATCACTAAACCAAACCCGTCTCCAGTCATTCCCAACGGTCTATTGACGATGCTGGTTCGCCCACTACAGTCGGTTCTGGCGATGCCGGTCCGTAAGAACAGGACCTCTGTAGGGTCTTCTAGCCCAAAGACCAGAGTCGTGCAGCCGGTTCCTGACCGTTTGATCTGAAATTCGACGAGCTGCTGACATTGACTGGACTGTGGAGGACGCAGATGCAAGTCGATTCCTGAGGTGACGCAGCCGTATGAAGCGGTCTTCGGCAGGAGTTGTGACTCTGGGTCTTCCACTGCACGGCCGGTCTGCCACTGAGCCAGTTTCTTGAAATCGCCTCCAAAGGCGACTAATGGTGCTTCTAACCACATTAAATTGTCTGGCCACTACACTTTGTGACTGTCCAATCTGTAAACGTCCAATGATGATGAGTCGTTGTTCTGTAGTGAGATGAGCCATACTTGCGCATTGAATTTTCAACTGAATTTCTTCGAGGAGCGTCAATCTTTTATAGGCATTCAATAATATGGTCAGAGAGCTTTGTGTTCAGTAAGTTTCACGGGATTCTCATGAACCTGTCACGAGTTATTGTCAAAAATGTTGTTTTTACCTTGACCTCTTTCATGACCTCACGAATCATGAGGTGAGTAATATTCAGGTAACCACGTAAAGTTAATGACCAGGTGAACACAGTCGATAGGTTGACTGATGTCCAATCAACGAATATCTTTTATAAAAGTAACACCAACAAAGTTGCGTTTCTTTTTTTGAACAGTATATTTCGTCCAATGAGAGTACTTCCCCTCTACAATTTAAAATTTCAAAAATAAATGTCCAATTTTTGGTCAAATGTGTAGTGTATTAATGTCGGTCGGTCTGTCCGAACTTGTCATTCCCCAAGATTGGACTTGGTTTTGGGCCCAACTACAAAAAAACTATTCAAATTTTCTCTCACTCACTTCTTAGATTTCTACTGCGAAGATATTTTTAGATTCTATCCGCCTTGTCTCCCCTTGTTTACATGTACTTTTACTGCCTTCGTCTCAAGGACGCGTCAAAATGTAACCTTAGTGAATGCAAAACTAACATCTGTTTGCTAGTCTGCCACTGAACAAATCAGTCTTTTGTCAATAACTTCCTTGTTATCTGTCCGTCCTTTTATTTGAAAGCATATTATTTATCAGGAAAAGATAAGCTCTTAAACTAGCTAACTTTGATGATTCTAAACGTATTAATAAGAAATTCCATATTTTTTCCATGTTATCCAACCTATTCATGTCTTTTTGCAGTAATTTCAAGCTAAATACGAGATTCTCCCGTAGTAAGTGGGAATTACGCCATTCTAGATAAGAGCTAAGTCTGTTTTCGTGACCCAAGTGGCTACATGTTCTTACTTTTACATCGTATTTCAAACAACTAACTACAAGTTCGCGCGTATGCTAGTTTTAGATTCAAACGCGTGCAGACGGCATCATTTATTTCTTCCCTCCTTTTCTTACCCCGTCTGAACGAATAGGCCTTTCGTGTCCCCATGTTATAAATAGTTTTTTTTTTAATGACACTAGAAAACGATGGTACGGTCTACCAAAATCAACGCGCTTGTGGCGTGGGCGAAGAAGCAGCAGCGTATCTTAACTATATTTTATCCCTACATTTTATTTTAACTTTTGTATTTATAATGGATGATTTTATCGCTGTATCAATGTATTTCACCACACATCTCCCTACTTGAGAACATGCACTAATGCAAGTTCCAAAACCAGTGATACACATAGATAAAATTAACTCCTTACGCCTGCTGAATACTCTAAATTTGATCACAGGGGTGCCTACTGAGGAAATCTGCACCGACGTTCTGTGACCCCGGAATATATTCAATGGTAAATTGATATGGCTGTAATAATAACGACCATCGTACTAATCTGGCATTTTCATGCTTGGCCTGTGATAAGAATACGAGAGGCTGATGATCCGTTTGGACCACGAATGTTCTACCATATAGATAGATTTGGAACTTTTTTATTGCCCTGATTAACGCTAAACACTCTTTTTCGCTTGTGGAATAGCCTTGTTCCGCTTTGTTCAACTTGCGGCTAGCATAAGCGACTGGGTTCAGTTCCCCATTGGGTGAAGAGGACCTTTGCAACAAAGTAGCCCCCAGACCCATATTGCTTGCGTCCGTTCTCACCACAAAATCCTGAGTCAAATCAGGCAATTTGAGAATAGGCTTGCTAGTGAGTTTTTCCTTTAACTCTTGGAATGCCAATTCACACTGCGCTGACCAAACAATTTTATCTGGATTTCCTTTGCGAGTGAAATCAGTCAGAGGAGCACATATAGCGTTAAAATTTTTGATATATTTTTGGTAAAAACCACACAACGACACGAATGATCGCACGTCTTTCTTTGTTTGTGGTCTAGGTGCTCTCTGCAATTTTTCCACGTTCTTTGGGTCAGGGGTCATGTTACCCTGATATACAGTATGTCCCAAAAGAATTCCAACTCTTTGCATCCAATACAACATTTTGTTGGTCTAGCAGTCAAGTTTGCTTCTCTGAGCCTATCAAATAGCATATTCAGAGAGTTAACGTGTTCTTCAAATGTTTCTGTAGCGATGAGGATATCATCCATGAAATTCGTGATACATGGATTATTCAAGGGATCCATCAATTTGCGCATCATCCTAGAAAATACACTCGGAGCATTTTTCAATCCAAATGGCAACATGTTGAATTCATAATGCCCTTCCGAGGTACTAAAAGCTAAATAAGGTCGAACCTCAGGCTTCACTGGAATCTGGTAATAGCCTTTGCTAAGATCCACCTTCGAAAAATATTTTGCCTTGTTCAATCTGGCAAATAACTGTTTTGTGTCCGGTAATGGATCCACCTGACCTTCTGTGACAGCATTCAGTTTCCTGTAATCTATGCACAGTCTATGTTCCCCAGACGGTTTCCTCAACAAAACTACACTGGAGCTATAAGGAGATTCACTGTGAGAAATAATTCCTTCTTTCAACAAATAATCTATCTCCTCTTTCAATGCTTTCTCCTTAGCGAACGGAACAGAATAGGCTCTCATACAGATTGGTGTTGAGTCTACCAGCTTCATATCATACTCTAGCAAATTAGTATGCCCCGGTTTGTCTGTTAACACATCTGTATGTTCCTCCAGAACGTGTTGAACTCTCTCCCTCTGATTTTTAGTCAGGTGCTTACTGACTTTTACCTGTGCAGCTGTATCACAGGGGTGTATGGGGTATTCATGTGAGGTGAGTGGTTCCTTTTTCAATTCGGTTGCGATAGCCAAGGTCAGTAAAGGGGTGCCTTCCTGGATTTGTCTGTCCAGATACTTCTTTAAAAGGTTCACATGATATATTTTCTCCTTCCCCTTTTTGTCAATTTTATAATTTGTTCTAGACACCTTCTCTAGAACTGTATATGGACCTTGCCATCCAATTTGCAACTTATAATTGCTGCCGGGTAGTAGAAGAAGTACTTTCTCTCCCACAGCTAATTCTCTGTCCTTTGCTTTCTTATTGAAATAAGCTGTATGTTTCTTCCTGGCTTGTCTCAAATTATCATTTGCCAGTTTCCATCCAGCTTTCAGACGAGTGGTCAGCTCGTTCACATAGTTATATGATGAGGTAACAGTTTCCTCTGCCTTCTCATCTGTCCACGTCCTTAACAAGGCTTCCAATGGACCTTTTATTGGCCTCCCAAATAACCGGGTTGTGGGTGCCATCCCGGTTGAACTATGGGGCACTTCCCGGTACGCAAACAACGCAGCGGGCAAAAATTGTTCCCACATATCAGGTTTCTCATGTGCCAGCTTTCTCAGGATAGAAATGAGAGTCCCATTGAACCTTTCTATCTGGCCGTTCCCTTGTGGATGGTACGGGCTACAATGAAAGTGTCTGGCTTGAAATAGCTTAAAAACTTCTTCCGTTAGTTTCCCCTTGAACTGTGAGCCATTATCAGTCAAGATTTGATGCGGGAATCCTAATCTTGTGAATATTGTAAGTAATGCCTCTGCCACATGTTTCGAATCGATTGACGACAGGGCTACCGTCTCTCCCCACATAGAACAAGTGTCCACCAGAGTAAGGATGTAACTGTTCCTCCTCTTGGTCCGAGTGAGAGGTCCCACAATACCCACTGCAACCCTCTCAAAAGGTGTTCCCACTATGGGCATTTCCCCTAGAGTTGCAGGAGCAGTCCAATGCTTTGGAGCTACCCTTTGACATTCTGGACAGGATTTTACGTATCTTTTTATATCTTTCGTAGGGAGCCGCGCTAGCGTAGTGGTTACAACACCGCTCTGGCGACCGGGTGATACAGGATCAAACCCGGGCGACGGCATTTGAGGATTTTTCGTCGACCGGGATTTGGACTGGATTAACTCGAGACCTGGCGAGGACATTTGAAGGAATGTCGTCGACCAGGGACTGGCGGCTCCTGAGCCGACCCAGCTGCAATGGGTACCTCCGAAATCGGCGAGTATTTGCCTGAATGGCGAGGGACACCTGTCTCTGTACAAGAAATAAAGGGATACTCACGTAAAATCAATGTCAGGTTAGACATAAATAATAACCTGAGATTTCGCATCGAGTATTAGCGGGCGTACGCAACCAAAAAAAAAATATCTTCCGTTATCCCTGGCCAGAAGTAATGACAAGCTATACGCTGTCCTGTGGCGCTGATCCCCATGTGACCACTGAAGGGAATCGCATGCCCTAGTTCCATCACTTTCTCCCTATATGAAGTGGGAAGAACCAGCTGGTTGTGACCATTTGTTCCAGTTCCAGCCTTCCTGTATAACAATTTGTTCTTCATATAATAATCCCCCTTGCTTGGAGGTGTGTGACATTTGGGCAATTTTTTAAAACATGGCTTGAGTGTCCCATCCTCAGCCTGCGCCTTCCTCATCTCCTCTGGATGAGCATTTATAGGTTCACCTTCTTCCTCCTTTGACTGTGACCTGGTCTGTACTGTCGCCATGATCACAGGTCTCTTGGGATTCCCCAAGAAGACGTATCTACACCCCAATATCAGAGGGTAGATGGGTTCATCTATCACTGCTGCTCTGATTTCTCCTTCCACATAGCGAGTTTTCACAGTTATCCTTGCGATGGGAAGTGTCATGAGTGGTATGTCCTTAGTCGCCCCTTGTATTTCCACTGTGTCAGTGGTATACTGACCTGGGTTCACTAGGCTAGACCTCACAACTGAATCAAAATCCAAATCTGTATCATATAGGCACCTTATGGTGACCCCGTTACAAACAACATTCTCACAAACTGGGGGTGATAAGGTTCCTGCTGTCCAGTAGGTTTAACCTTTAATCTCTGGTTCCCCGATTTCATTGCAGCAATGTTAGAAGGTTTCCTTTTACAAACTTCGGTTTTATGGTTGTCCTTCCTACACCATTTACACCACCTCTTTCCTTGGTTAAAAGGTTTTCTTTCATTATATTTTTGGTCATTGAACTGTGAGTTTCTATCACAATAATCATTTCGTGGCCTATCAAAGTTTGTCCTACCTTTATTACTTTGTTCTTTGGTATCAAATTTATTAAAGTGCTGTGTGGCCTTAAAATTCTCTATATGTTTCTTTTCAGAGCCAGCTACCTCTGCCTGGGCTGCTTGATACTTCTCAGCGACATTCAATACCTCACCCAACCTCTCTGCACCTTGTTCCATGAGAAACTTTCTCAGGTCTGGAGCCATGGACTCTCTTAATTGCTCTATCATGATCATTTCTTTAAGATCTTGGGTCTTCCCCAGAGCAGTCCATTTCTCCAAATAGGTTTCCAGTCTGGCAGAGAATTGGTGGTATGTCTCCCCAGATAAAAGCTTGGCATTTCTAAACTTCTTACGATAAAATTCACCATTCTTTTCATATCTTAATAACAGAGCCTGCTTTAGCATGTCATAATTGTTTTGGTCGTCTCTATTCATTTTTGCAAACACTTCATAGGATGTTCCCCTAAGCCCCTGGGATAACTTTAGGCTCCACTTTTCCCTCTCTAACCCATACGTAGTAGCCAAAAGTTCAAACCTACTTAGAAAACTTTCTATGTCATCGTCTTTCTCAACAAAATGGTCTAAATGGAACCCCATTGCTGAGTTAGAGGCTCCCTGACTGGCAGTGGCATCGGAGGTATGAGGGCTGTTACCATTTTCAGGAGCATGGCCTTGAAATTCCAACTCCCTTAGTCGTAACTCGTGCTCCCTTTGTAATCTCTTCTCCTTTTCTGCTTCCCTTTCAGCAGCCTGTCTTCTTTCCTCAGCTTCTATCTTCTTCTCTTCCAATTGGAGCCGCTTTATTTCAGCCACCCTATCTGCCTCCAATGCCCTAACCTCTTTGTCAGCCTTAATTTGTAACCTCTTCTCTTCAGCTATCCTCCTATCTTCCCTTTCAATATACTTGTCACATTCTGAAGTTACATATTGGATCAAAGCCTGACCCTCCATATTCTTTTCTTTAGCAGTCAGCACAGCAGCCGATCTGAATTTGGCTAGATCTGCCATCCTGTATCACACAACTCTAATAATGTTCTAAGATAGATTACAAACTCTAATTAACAAAGTGACACTCTACTTAATTAATTACTACTGGCTGTGAAGATTCATCAACTCTTACTCTCCACCTTAATTATTTCTTATGAATAACTTTTAATTTTAGGGACACTGTTGAATTTATACAAACCTATACCCCAATAGTTTAATTCCCGGACCAGGAGACCCCAATATATGTGGTGGGTTTTGATGTTATTAATTGTTGTTGTTATGTTTACTTAGTGTACTGAATGAGGTCAGCTGTGAAGGTCCCTGAGGATAACAGTTTATGTGAGTTTACAGAGTACCTTGCTACTACCACCTACGACCTCAATCAGACTTATTCTTGACTAGTATGTCTGATAGCTACGTCTAATGTCTAGGGCAATGAAATGTGGTGTGCTGGTAATTAAATACACAAACACACACATAAACACTAATATTAATCTCTATAATCAAGTCAATTAACACTGTGTTTTAAATTTAGAAATTACAATTTTTTTCAAATTTATTTTGTCCTGAACCAAGATTTTCTTATGGTCAGGACTTTGAAATCAATATGAATCAATTTCAATAAAATTACATATAATCGAGTAAACACATGAAAGACTTGTAAATATACATAATTTAAATCTTGCTAATATTGGTACTAAAACTAAAAGTCTTTAGGAACTAGTGCTGGATGTCGGGTCGGGGTATTTGCATCATACCCAGTCTTTAGTTAACAGTGTTCATTTGCTCTTTAAACAGGATTAATGGTGGAAAAGTTTCTTAATACACAATGGAGTTTCTATATTATATTAGATTTGTTGATGAATCTCAGCAGGCCAGGTCTTTAATACTTATCTGGCCTGTGACGATTGAAGAAAGTTGTTCCTTAGGCCCACTCCTCACATGCTCTGAGGTAATATGGTAGGCATCTCATTTCGTACAGTGTGGTACTCTTCAGAACATCTGGCACTAGCACAGTCCAGACAAAGAAACTCACAATTCAAAATGAAAACACACAGGTACGTTGAAAATAGCACAAACTCAGCTGAGCTGCCGGCTAGACTAGGGCGTCCCACTACTATTAGCACATATATTCAATGGACGACAAACTTCTTAGCCTCAACGATCTGCTTGTATGGACAGTCTTCAACAAAATGGCAACGAGCCGTCCAATTTTCCAATAATCTTAACTATTTCGTCCAATGAGAGTACTTCCCCTCTACAATTTAAAATTTCAAAAATAAATGTCCAACTTTTGGTCAAATGTGTAGTGTATTTCTGTCGGTCGGTCTGTCCGAACTTGTCATTCCCCAAGATTGGACTTGGTTTTGGGCCCAACTACAAAAAAACTATTCAAATTTTCTCTCACTCACTTCTTAGATTTCTACTGCGAAGATATTTTTAGATTCTATCCGCCTTGTCTCCCCCTTGTTTACATGTACTTTTACTGCCTTCGTCTCAAGGACGCGTCAAAATGTAACCTTAGTGAATGCAAAACTAACATCTGTTTGCTAGTCTGCCACTGAACAAATCAGTCTTTTGTCAATAACTTCCATGTTATCTGTCCGTCCTTTTATTTGAAAGCATATTATTTATCAGGAAAAGATAAGCTCTTAAACTAGCTAACTTTGGTGATTCTAAACTTATTAATAAGAAGTTCCATATTTTTTTCCATGTTATCCAACCTATTCATGTCTTTTTGCAGTAATTTCAAGCTAAATACGAGATTCTCCCGTAGTACGTGGGAATTACGCCATTCTAAATAAGAGCTAAGTCTGTTTTCGTGACCCACGTGGCTACATGTTCTTACTTTTACATCGTATTTCAAACAACTAACTACAAGTTCGCGCGTATGCTAGTTTTAGATTCAAACGCGTGCAGACGGCATCATTTATTTCTTCTCTCATTTTCTTACCCCGTCTGAACGAATAGGCCTTTCGTGTCCCCATGTTATAAATAGTTTTTTTTTAAAATGACACTAGACAACGATGGTACGGTCTACCAAAATCAACGCGCTTGTGGCGTGGGCGAAGAAGCAGCAGCGTATCTTAACTATATTTTATCCCTACATTTTATTTTAACTTTTGTATTTATAATGGATGATTTTATCGCTGTATCAATGTATTTCACCACAATGATCACCTTTGCAATCCCAGCATAAAGAAATCATACAGAGAGTTTCAGACTCGGTTCTTAAACTTCCAGACATATTGGTGAAACATTTTTTAAATTTAATCTTGTGGCGTTCCGATGCGACCTAGCTATCGTAATTACACGCTAGCGTAGTGGTTACAACACCGCTCTGGCGACCGGGTGATACAGGATCAAACCCGGGCGACGGCATTTGAGGATTTTTCGTCGACCGGGATTTGGACTGAATTAACTCGAGACCTGGCGAGGACATTTGAAGGAGTGTCGTCGACCAGGGACTGGCAGCTCCTGAGCCGACCCAGCTGCAATGGGTACCTCCGAAATCGGCGAGTATTTGCCTGAATGGCGAGGGACACCTGTCTCTGTGCAAGAAATAAAGGGATACTCACGTAAAATCAATGTCAGGTTAGACATAAAAATAATAACCTGAGATTTCGCCTCGAGTATTAGCGGGCGAACGCAAAAAAAAAAAAAAAAAAAAAATTACATGAAAGAAAGCCTACCCAAGAACATTTAAATAAATCATCAAATTTAATTTTAATCTGTGAGATAAACTGGAAGATGAACAGTGCCAGTAGCGATATTTTATTTACTGC
Organism: Oreohelix idahoensis; assembly: GCA_024509875.1. Lineage (NCBI taxonomy): Eukaryota > Metazoa > Mollusca > Gastropoda > Stylommatophora > Oreohelicidae > Oreohelix > Oreohelix idahoensis. Next base: position 531,900 of record JAMPIV010015901.1, read on the forward strand.
TCTACTGTGAGAGAATACCGATTTACCTGACTGTGACTGAGCCTAGTTTTTCCTCACTGGATTAAAAACTTTACCGGACAGTTGCTATCATCACGCATTGAAGGAATTTTACCACCACTTCATTTTCACCCCTGTGTCGAACTGTGTCAGTGCCATCCCATAGACTCCTTTTTATATAATAAAACACAAGAACTCTTAGGCTTCAAGTCCGGCGATAAGTGGGAATATTTGCTATCAGCAAACCTCGCTACATCTGGGGCGGAACATCGAAGTACTAGACAGTTTCACATGTCTAGAGTGTAATTTCTGTTTATATAATAAATGGATTGTCTGATGCTGCAATCGGTAAGTGTGAGTGAATATATGATTGTGGATCCTCACGCGCGTGCATGAATGACAGGAGATTTTAATTTGTTTCAAACCATTTGTTAACTTGCCTACCGGGTAATACATTTTCAGTATACCCTGCATTGTTCCTTTAAGTGGGATATTTTGTTAACTCTGTTTACCTACACCCCCCTTCCCCCCCCCCTTTCATTTGCTTAGTAAAGGGAAGAACAATTGGGAATAACAGGATTTTTTCTACCACCCATACCTAAGATTTGTAACCCCTCTTTTAGAGTAATTAACTTCACTGTTAGGTAACATTACCTATGTTCCTGATAACTACCTATCTTTGGACTGGGTTTATCTTTGTCTAATACAAGCGGGAAGGGCTTAGTCGATACCAATCTTCTTTACACCCCCCCCGCCACCTTGTTAGTTGCATTTTCTGTACTTATGATAATTTTATGTAACACTTGATATTTGTTTGTGATTTGATTTTAAGGTTAATAAACATCATAAACTTATTTAGTACTGTGTTGGAATACCCAAAGCCTAACATTTCCCCTATTTGTTTAATATAGCTTGTATTCACGTGCGTCTGTGTGTTTGAAGCACCAAATTGGTGTGAGTGCAGATGTGTGTCTGGAAACTGGCAAATAATTGTTTGACCAGGAGAGTCTGAAGAGAAGATTGAGAGAAACGATTTGTCGTAAATAAGTCTGTCTTTACTCTCCCCAGCACTCTGTGAAGCAACTATTTACTCTCTACATTTTCTATCACTGAGCTTTTCACCACCATTCTCCACTCTAAACCGGACCACTATTTCTAAGACTCTTTCTCTCTAAATAAATTTACGACAATATTTGTGGGCTGGTCCTGGGATCTTGAGCTACATTTGAGGCAATCGCATAGCCGGGATAAAGATATTTTTGAGTCTGATTAAGTCTGGGTCTAACTAGATAGAGTGTGAATGATCTGTCTCTGTGATTTAGGGAAATAAAAAAAAATTAATTACACCCCTAGACAACGCCTTTTAGTATTTGGGTTGTCCACACAGAATATTTACAGGTTGTTTTCTTTCCACAGCAGTAGAAAGTACGGATAATCATAAATCCGGTTAGCTAAATTATCCTCTGGCAGAGAAAATTAAATTTTTTCTTTATAGGATTTGTTGGGATTGCGTGATTGTTTTTACAGTCACTAAAGGTTTTTTGAAGTTAAAAAGAGTTGAGCTTAGCTAAAGACGCCTTGTTCTGACTTTTTAAGTCTAGTTAACACGTCTCTTCTCATAAATTGACTTCAGGGGCGGAGTTTTGTTGACGGAGAATTAAAATTGTAGGGAAAATTTTTTTTTTCGTTTTAAATTGTTTAATATAAATCTTTCTCTACTGTTAGTAAAAGTGGATTCTTTTCTAGTGTAACTTACCATTTTAACGTGGCATAGTCGCTTGCGTTAAGAGTCTTAAGTGACAATAATAGCGGCGATAAATTTGCACAGTACAGAGTAGGAGGTACCAAAAGTAAATCTATACTTTGTGGTTTTTTTCTCGTAGCGGCTTTGAGTTTTTTCCCTTCTTGTTCTTTCTTACTATTCTCTAGTCTTAGAAGCATCCAGTTCTTTGGCATGGCAGAGAGAATTAGGATAAGATCCATTTTGAGACAGGAGGCGAAGGACTCAGGATTAGAAGGAGAAGCCGCGAACCTGTTTGTCAACAGGGAACTTGAAAGGTATGACGCGGAACAACAGAGAGAAGAAGCTAAGAAGAAGGAAGCGGAAGAGAGGGCAGAAGCTAGGAAGAAAGAAGCGGACGATCGTCAATTGGAGCAGAAGAAAATTGAGGCAGAGATAGAAGCCCGCAGGGAAATAGAGAAGGAGAGACAACGTGAGGAGAAAGAGAGAGAGGGAAAGACAGCATGAACTTGCGCTTAAAGCTTTAGAGAGCCGGGGCGTCTCTACTTCGAATAACGGAGAGCCGTCTTCTCCCCAGTCTCAGTCAATGGATCTCTCCAGCACTCAATCTGCCCAATTAACGGCGATATCTTTTGCTTTAGAGTCTTTTCCCAGCCCCAATGAAAAAATAGACGCCTTCCTTTACTCTCCCCGGCACTCTGTGAAGCAACTATTTACTCTCTACATTTTCTATCACTGAGCTTTTCCCCACCATTCTCCACTCTAAACCGGACCACTATTTCTAAGACTCTTTCTCTCAAAATAAATTTACGACACTATTACGTCTTGTTTTGTGATTAATGCTTGGTACAAAATGTTCTATCCACAGTTCGGGTTTGACCCTAATCCTATGCACCCATTGAGGAAAGCAGACTGTGACGGGACAACACGTAATTGACAGGGGGCTGCCTAGCCTGAAGCGGGTGATAGTTGTCCAGTGAGATCCTAGAACCTCTCCCACTGTCTGAAATAGTCCCTGGCGCCATGCCGTACACCAACTAAGTAATATGCATTATAACTGGTAACTGCTACTTCCCGTGTTGTGTCGACATCTATAGGGTGAAGCTGGAGTAACCTCTCTAGGGCGCGAGCTTTGGCACAGTTATATGGAGATCAAGCTGTTGCCCATGCAGCATGTTCCCCCTCTCCATGCAGCCGGTAGGTCCAAAGGAACGACAGTAGCCGACACAGTTTGGTACCAGCGACGTCGCAGGTGTTGTCAGAATAATGCCGAATCAACATTAGACTGCCTTAGGGACTCTGGATTTATGCTCAGGGCTTGTGACATTACTTTCGGTCGATCTCTGCTTCACTACGAAAGTAATCAGTTACATTTGTTGTACTGACAAATTACATGCTTTTAAATGGTCGGCACCTCTTTCTTTCTCCGCTATGTAGCAGATAATTTCTATTTACAAACAGTCTTACACTCCTCTCAGTGTTAAGTCGTCATGTCTCTTTGGTTACCTGTTTCTCCCTGCTGGGAAATCCGAGAATCACGTTGATTAATCTCGGGTGTGGCAGACAACAGACTACAGACTTAACACTAAAATCGCCCAAGCGACGTTATTTAAGCATGATGAGGCGTGCCGGGCGATAAATTGCCTGTCTGTGGACAGATTACAGACACGCACTTATCAGCCGGACACACCAGAGTTGCAATGTTGATATATATGTAAGAAATTATTTGTAAACATTGCAGAGAGAGGATCGATGTTTTCATCCCATATATGGGAGAGGTGACCTTTTGCATCACGCGAAATAGTATTCCACGTCGGAAATAATTTGAATTACCCCACAAAACACGCATGTTTGAAACGATTGGAGCCCTGCTTAGCATCGTAACAAACAAATGCGGGAGATGACAGGGCCATATAACCTGACGAGTTTGCAATTTTAAAGCGCTGTGAGAATCGCTTGCCAAGACAACCACCAGACTGCCAGAGTTAAGATTAGAATCATTTCCATTTATCAGACCGGACTTTGTTTGAGCATATTTGAGGACTTCAGAGCCCAGAATAAAATCTACCATTTAACAAGGACAACCGGAATCTGAGGAATCTAAAACACAGAGTCAAAGTGGGAACTTAATGTTATAGTAACGAACCCCAAGAACACGTGTATAAAGGCCTCTGCAAGCGCCTTTATTCCTTTGAGCAAACAGTCTGTGAGCCAAGATGAATATTTTTCATTACTAACATGTGAACTAATATGTATATATTGCCATGTGAATATTAATATGTGAAAATTGCTAGTGGATGGCAAAGTCATTTGAGGCTGGCAACCTCAGTATACAGAATGATGATTTCATGAGCCACGGGCTAGTGACTGCTTTATTGCTAGTTTCTTAAAGAGAACGAAAAGCATAGGTAGTCCCAAGTTCCGCATGGAGCAGGGAGGGAAAGATGAAAGAAATGATGTACATTCTAATTATAATATTTACAAATACAAATCAGTGTAAATGTCTATGTAAACATATTCACTTAAAAAATAATGACAGTTTCAAGCTATTCAACCCATGTAGATGTAACTGAAAACATATTCAATATATATTGTGAACATTTTTCAACCAGTGTAAATGTAATGTAAACATATTCTATATATACTATTAACCTTTTCATTTAAGTATAAAGTAAATATAAAGCTATTCAATTTAAATGTGAAGAAAGTTTTCTCTCGAGGGATTAAGCTTAATTCTCATCGAGGGTAAATTCTGAGGTAGATGGGAGGGTGGAATAGGAAGATAGGGACACATAAGTATGTGTCGGGAAACTCAATACTCAGAGGGTATTCGTTTCTCTTCTTTTACCATACTAGTTGGTGGTACCAGCTGGGGGTACTTTTTTTTTTTTTTTACGCCCGCTAATACTCGAGGCGAAATCTCAGGTTATTATTAATGTCTAACCTGACATTGATTTTACGTGAGTATCCCTTTTTTTCTTGTACAGAGACAGGTGTCCCTCGCCATTCAGGCAGATACTCGCCGATTTCGGAGGTACCCATTAGAGCTGGGTCGGCTCAGGAGCCGCCAATCCCTGGTCGACGACACTCCTTCAAATGTCCTCGCCAGGTCTCGAGTTAATCCAGTCAATATCCCGGTCGACGAAAAATCCTCAAATGCCGTCGCCCGGGTTTGATCCTGGATCACCCGGTCGCCAGAGCGGTGTTGTAACCACTACGCTAGCTTGGCTCCCTAAGGGGGTACTGATCTCTGGAACAAAGTGAGGGTAGAAGTGGCCTGACGTTGAACTAGACACCATCATCAGAGGGTCTTAGAGACGTGGGACCAGCTTTGCAGTTACTCCCTGATCTTACTTGGAACGTGCTGCGCCTTTAATCTTGACTAGAGACGCGAGAACTCCAGTGACCTATCTGCACTTAACCCAAAAACCCAGCGGGAGCAGCAACTACCATTTGCAGCTAAGTCAAACCTAAAAGCTGCCAAGTGACTTCTCACATAAAACACCATACCATTACACGGTGACGAGTATTTTCTGTTAAAGATTATTCAATTTTTTAAAGCTGTTAAATCTTAGTTGATAATTAAATTTGTTATTTATAAATTAACACATTTAACGTTGATTTAATCATTTTGAATGTACTGCTTGTTTGTCTCAGTCAATTTACTAAATACTCTCTAAACAGAGCTATACCAGAATAAGAAGAATTCCACTGAGTAAATCAGGTGGGGGTGGCTTGAACGAGCTGACATTAATAATTGCTTAATTCTTCATACAAGGCGGCGGATCAGATGTAAGTTAACAATTGCCCTGCCCAACGCAGCATTGTTTTTGACTTCTGAAATATCTTTTGAAGACTCCCGTGAGATAGAAGAATCATTATCATTCTATCTACAACTCTGCCAAGAGTAATCTTGTGCGAAGGTAGACACCTTTGAAGACCCTGATTAGATACTCCTGAGTTTTGGCCACTGTTGCACCACTACTGCAAAGCAGGGGAGGCAATTCCGTGACAGGGCTGAGTCCCGAAGCTTTTCCCGTAAACGGATATCCCCGCAAGGCAGCGATGGTTTGAATTAAGAGTTTTACTTTCTCTTAGATAGGCTACCAACCAAGGATCACCAGCCATATCTGCCCGAAGCTGCTAGTCTTAAAGCGCCAGTGACTCGCCTTTGTCCCTTCTCCCGTCAGTAGAAACAGTTCCGCCGGGCTCAAATTGAGCCACTCATGAAGACCGGGGAGCTGGGCTTGGTTGTCAGAGGCTATTTGAGGCGCGTGCTATAGAATCAATTATCTGCAGTGAGAACTTATCCTTACTACAACTTCCGGCTTTAACCTTTGAAACCCTTGACTCCATGTTCTACAAATCTTTAATTACAAGGAAAATAGTTTGTAGAAGTATAGTATATGATTCTGCAGCACATAATAACAAGATTAAATTAGACAAAACTCCTTATGTTTTTAGATTATACAAATTTTGTGTTGGTGGACTCGAATTAATCCAGTTCAAGTCCCGGTCGACGACACTCCTTCAAATGTTTAAATTCATACAATAATATGCCAACAGAGTTCGATCACAAGAAAGCAGCCAGAAACAAAGAAACAAACACCCAAAAAATATAGATTATTATTTTGCATTATTATTTATAGTGATTGGTGTGATAGTTTGAATTCAAGTGATTGTGACTTTAAACAGTTTTAGGTAAAAAAGAAAAGAGACATTAGGGCTCTCATTGAAAGCTACTGCCAAGGACTTGAGACTCGATTTTAGATTTGTCGGCCTACTAAGAAACTTGAGACTCAATAGGAGACTTGTCGGCCTACTAAGAGACTTGAGACTCAATAGGAGATTTGTTGGCCTACTAAGAGACTTGAGACTCGATCTGAGATTTGTCGGCATACTAAGAGACTTGAGACTCGATCTGAGATTTGTCGGCATACTAAGAGACTTGAGAATCGATCTGAGATTTGTCGGCCTACTAAGAGACATGAGACTCGATCTGAGATTTGTCGGCCTACTAAGAGACTTGAGACTCAACTTTAGACGCAAGAAAGACTTGACGACAACTGTGCAAAAAATTATGTTAGACAAGACCTGGGTATCGTGAACTGAACATATTATCTGGCACTTTATATCATAATAATAATAATCAAAATAACCCCGTCAGTCATAACTGACTATGGGAATGCGCCCCTGAGGTGACAGCCCTTCAGTCATAACTGACTATGGGAATGCGCCCCTGAGGTAACAGTCCCCAGCTGCTTATTCTTTTGGTGTTCCTGTCGACGTTTTCTCCTCACTTCTGCTTGTTGTGAGAGCTTTTTTCGCCTAATCTGATGTGGCGCCGTAGAGAGCATCTCCACTTGGTTCGATCGTCAGCCTCATCCTCCCAGGTTGCTGGATTTATGTCCGATTGGCAGAGTGGATAGAGGGCTAGTCTCTCGCGGCAAAGGTGCTGGGTTTGATTCAAGGTATCGACAAGCTTCGGTCTATCCAGATGTAAATGGATACTTGAAGAATTTGCACTTGAGATAAGGGAGGAAAAGGCAGCGATGAAGAGAATTGGTCACCCCATCTCTCGAAGCTGAACCTGGTATAATTAAGTCTCGAACACGCCACTCCCCTAAGACAGTATTTGACTACCTTTTTAATACGTATTCATAGTCATTACCTTTCCCCTCCCCGATAAAAACACCAGGTCCTCAACAAAAACACGCTAAGCCCCTGTCCTATGCCCCTGTCCTATGCCCCTGTCCTAATGCCATCCGTTCAAGGTATGTCCATGACTTCTTTATCCCAATCAAGCCTGCCTCCAGTTCTCTTCTCTGTAGGTTTTTATGTTTTTCTATTTCTCGTACATGAAGATATTCCCACTATCATAATGGGCAGACTCTGGCATTTGGTTGGCCATGTCCTGAGAGGAGACCATAACACCATCATCACAACTGCTGTGCTATGGACCCCAGACGGAAGGGGTATGACAGACCGACCAAAAACAACTTACCGGAGAGCTGTCGAGGCCGAGATGCAAAGCATCAACCAGAGAAGGATGACCACTGTCACGTGAAAGATAATTTATTTTACCATCTTGTCCATAATTTGATTACTCCTTTAAATGTTCTGTTTTCCTGGACATTTTGTAATTTCTTTTTCTTTCCTTTTCTACCTTTGTGGCCAAACTTTCTCACCCTCTCAAACCCCACCCGAGGTTGTTTACGCTGGCCAGCTGCGGTCAGCTAACGCTAGACGTAATGTTATCTAAACGCACCTGTGGTACGTTCGACCAGAGAAACATTTCTCGGGTCCGCTTTAAGTGTTAGAACGAGCCAAAGACGGTTTCTGTGAAAGAAACGGTTCGTTAGGGGCGGGTACCCTCTGTGGTCCCAACAGGGGAATTTCTCTGGTCGCTTTAAAACGTTTGATGACGAGCGGCTGGTACCCTTTGAGGCCTGGGTAACGAGTGTGATCTGTTTCAGGGGAAGATAACAATCGCGGTCAGTCTTTGGGTTTTCGCCCCTTAGACAAGATAGAGCATAATGTTATGCATTTCTCTACCTGGGGAACTTTCGCACGATTTCTTTTGTCTTACTCTAGATTACGTCTTTCGCCGAACTTCTGTAGAAATATGCAGGCCAGGTCCGGGGGGAGCGTCCCTTGTGATCTATAAGAGTAGACTGGTTTTAATAGACAAAGACATTCGTAAATTTTCCTGGCCCGTAGATGACCATCATGAGATAAGGCAAACTTTAACACAGTACTAGAATGTGTTTGCCTATGTTCTAGTCATTTTTCGGGGTGAGTTGACATATCTTATAATTATAATATTAGATTCATGTTAGCTTTTATATATATCTGTTAGGGAAGTGAATTTATTTCTGAGGACTTCTAGTAATTTATTCAGTGATAAGGTAGCGCTGTCTACGGCCTATTAAGTGGTGCTTAAACTGTTACGGTTTATCATGGGTTAAATGTTAAACTTACAATAACAGATATTAGGCGTAGAATCAGTCCACGAATGCTTACCATTGGGTTAAGAGTCAGCAAAATTAACTGTCATTTCTGTAAGATAATGTCAGGTGTGGATTGTTCACTTTAAAACTGAATAGTGAGATGCAGGTAATAACTCTGGATTATAGGAGATAGTCACTTATTCCTTTTTGATAGATATTTTTAGTGGCAAGGGAGAATCATTTTATGCTTACTTGTGTAGTTAGACACTAGTCCATAACTTTCACTGAAAGCAGTCACCAGGCATAGATATAATTATATCTTATGACTTAGCCACAACTGTATTATTATAGCAAGAACATGGCATTGTCTTTGTACTCATTTTGTGGAATGCTAATATATTTTCCAAAGGGGACATACGATTTATTTGTGTAATGTCAAATGCTGTAATCTGTTTATGTAAATTCATTTAATGTTGTAAGATGAATAAGCATATTCATTTAACTGTAACTACAGGTTAGGTTTCCTGTATGTTGAGATTGGGAGAAGAGGAGTCGATTTTTGATGTCAGAACATTTACTGACAGGTACCTGGGGGTGCAAAAGATATTAAGCCTATGCGGGCGCGTGTTGATAATTGATATTTTTAAGGAACAGGAGACATGGTTAAAGACAGCCCTAAACTATCATAGCAATAACTACAATAAATTTAATCCCATAGTGGAGCGAAACTTTCTGTATAAAGTTAGTGTGATTTATTATTTGCTTGAAGTAAAAGGGTGTCTCTTTTTGGGTCTCAGTTTCAGGGAGACCGAATCGCTAGAGCAGACTTCAGTCAGGCGAAGAAAGTCATATACTCTTCGATCTAGAGGGTTTCTGTATACATCTAGCAACGAATCGTCAACCCCGTTCCTGAATCAAAACCTTTTTTTTGTCAACGCCAAGTTAAGCTCACGCAGTGCAACGGAGCCAACGCAAAATCTGGAATCGCCAAATGCAGTAGTAGCTCTCTACTCGCCTATTGGATTACCAGCCAGAGCATCGCGGCTTCCAGAATATCAAACCCGCCCAGCATGCCTATAGCAGAATTCCATATCACCCGCCTTTGTTGTGCCTAAACGGGGCACTCAGCGAACCACAGCCAAACCAGTTTAAACAGGATTTACAGCCAAGCGGAGCCTTGCGCCGGATAAGCGCGCCTGGGACTTTTTGTCCTCAAGTGACTTCTTCTGGTGTATTTTCTGGATACTTAAAACCTCGCACGTATGAGCAGCCATCTATGGACAGGCTGTCGTTCAGTTTGTTTATTCGATCAGCAGGAGATAAATAGAGTCTTCCAGACCACCTCGCGCAATTAGGGAGGAATCACCAATGATAGCACCTATACAGTGATTTTATTCAGGTTAATTCCATCACCCATGGAGGATATGTACGAAAAAACCACTTACTGGAGCTATTTCATATGGTCCCGAAAGCGGACGGACTGACACTCAGTTATTTCATCTCTCTGTGTTCTACAGGTTTTATGAATGGTGGTGTGTGTGTGGTTGTTGGTGTATTTTTGCATTTTGGTTAATGATGATTAGTTGATTATTGATGTAATTTTATGTTGTTGTGATGATATGCATAAATTCCATGCTTTTTCTCCTTCAATAAAGTTTACACCTTTATTAATACGCTGTTCACGACCTTTCCATCCATATTTGTATTTTTAGCTCTTTACTAGAATCTCTATGTATGATAAGAGAAAAGAGTGAGAGCAGGAGAGGCTTAGACAGTAATAGTGAGTTGAGGCCTGGAGAGAGAGATCCTTTGAATAAATCTTCTTCCAGGTTGTCTCAAGTCCATCTCCTATTTACACCTTATCTAAAGTGTAATCTATAACTCTGTCAGTCCACTATCCCTTGTCGATTTCACTACAGTTGTCCAACTCGACAAATACTCTACACTCTAACTCAACCACGACAACCACTGACTGAGTAAAGTGGAGACAGTTTGTTACTGCCCTACAAGACACCACTAGTCATGATAGCTTTGTCAGTCAGCTGCCAAGGAACCAAAAAAAGATGTCTTTTATCCTGCTGATTCCAGAACAAGGACTTCATTGTAGCTTTCATAAAGCTTTAAATTTTTCTTTATGCATGGACATTTTCTCAATTTCCTTGTCCGTTATCCTTAGGGATCATGAAACAGGTTAGGACACTTGCAGGAATTATATACATACACACGCACACAGAAGGGGTCCTGCAGTAAAAGAGATCATTAAAAAAGGTAAATATTGTCCCAAATAAGATACTCCAGTAGGGGAGTGACGTGTTAAAGACATCACCAATTCTAGGTCTCAGTTTTATCAGGTGTGGTGACTAGTCCATTTCCTCGTCGCCTTAGCCGTACCTAACTCATAAGCACAGTCAGATACCCATTTACAGCTGTAAAGCCTGGAACGTGAACAGTTCTGGTTTTGAATGCGGTAACTTTCCTTTGAGAAGCAAGCTCTCTAACAACCCTGCCACTCAAAAAGTGATTACAGTAAATAAAACAATTATGAAAAGTGGAATGGAACTCATATATACAATTGAACAGTACATCAAACAACGTGATATTTCAGGTCGACAATTAAACAATATATCAAACAACGGGATATTTCAGGCCGACAATATATCAAAAACAGAATAACCTTTAGTACAAAAAGGAAACAAAGACATGGAACATGTAAAGGCAGTGAATGCCAGAGAAAGGGACACACGAAACACGTTGGAAAAATACTGAAAAAGAAAGAAGGTATCAAAGAAACGAAACCAGCAAAATCAACAAAAGAACTGGAATTAAACAGCAAATAATCGAAGTAAAATGTAGCCTGATAACTCCATAATTCTCGCCGTTTGTACGTCGGTCACATCTAGAGGATGCAACTGTAGTTGAAAGTTAGACATTAATTGTATTGTTTCCTTTATGTGTACTCTCCCGAAAATAGTAACACTCAACGAAGAAAAGTTCGTGAATTGTGCAACACAAAGTGAGTGACAGTGATATTTGAATAAAATGTAAGTTTTTGATTGTAGAAACCAATTTCATTCCGGAAACGGATTTAAAACATAATTTTGTTAAAAATAACCGTAAAATGTAAGTTTTTGTTTGTTTCTTCAAGACAAAATTTTAATTTAAAGTATTGTAGACTTATTGATGGAGCTATTCGCTGGAAATGAAACGGTTTATTGCAGCATAGATATCATGATTTCCGATGATCCCAACGACGCAGTTGATTTCCCAACCGAGTTCCTTAACGAGTGCCCATCAGGAATGCCACCGTATTTGCTGAAATTAAAGGTTGCTGCATGTATCATGCTATTGCGAAATCTGAACGCAAAAAACGGACTAATGAATGGCACGCGTTTGGTCATACAAGTCTTGCATCGGAATTCCATTGATGCAGAAATTATCACTGACAGAAAGAGAACGAGTATTAATTACTCGCATTGACTTAGAAACGAGCGAGCACAGTTTGCCATTTAGGATGCGACGTCGTCAATTCCCAGAGATTTTAGCATTTGCAATGACGATCAATAAGGCGCAAGGACAATCTTTTGATCACGTAGGAGTTTTCCTTCCTGAACCTGTTTTCGGACACGGCCAGCTCTATGTCGCCCTCACCCAAGGAACAAATCATGAAAACTTGACAGTTTTTGTTAAAAATTCTTTTTTATCAGGGAACATTCTTTGAAACAAATCCACGCACTTTCACAAAAAATGTTGTCATCAAAGAACTTTTATATTGAACTAAAAAATATATTACAGTTTTTGATTTGCTTTCGTCATTATTGACGAGCCGCGGTAGCATAGTGGTTAGTGCATTGGCTTCCTAGCTCAATAGTCTATGGTTCGATCCCCAGATGAAGTGGGATTTTTTAGGCCGCAAACGGCTCCTGGGTCGACCCAGCCCCAAATGGGTACCAGAGCAACTCTGGGAAGGTTAAGGCGACCGGCGTGATGCTGACCACATCACTCCTAGTGTGCCGACGGTCGAGAAAATACGGACCTAACACCATATTCCCAATATGCCTCAATGGGTGTGTAACGGGATCCTTTTTTAAATTGACGGGTTATTGCTAGAATAGAAATAAATATGGAGCGAACTACATGCATGTAGAATGGGCTATACGGCCCTCCTTGCGTGTTCTGGAACATTGTTTGCTGGTCACATCAGCAGTTCTTCAAATTTGCTTGTTAGGATACATTTCTTGTTTTTCCTCATTCGTTCTCACAAATGATTTCTCTTTAATGTAATTGTTTAACTTACAAGACCCGTGTGTGTGTGCTGCTTTGGTCTTCCTCTATGTCTTCAGTTGAAAATATATTCGAAGGGGAAGAGTGGGATAAATCAGATGAGAACTTGACTAATGTAAAGTCCTTTTTACGCGTGGGAGTTAAGTGTGTGAGACTCTCACATGCCCTTCTAATTTTGATAGACGCACATGTGAGCGCATATGAAATAAATATATATTAAATAGTTATGCGTACTCTTCTGCACCATCTTTGAATGCAGATGACGCACTTTTGTTGCGTTGATTTGTTGCTATACAAATCATACACTTGAGGCATTATAATATTTCGGTCCTCGTTGATGGACGCATATTTTTATGGTGTTCTATCTCTAAAGATTAAGAGAAGACCCATACTCACGAATATATTGAAGTACTCAAGACTTTGGTTCCTGAGGGATTGTTCCAGGAATTCGTTTACGTTATAATTATTGCCAGAAAATGGCTGATATCTAAGTCTCTCATGCCTCAGAGACGGATGGCCCTGTTTTTGCTATGGTAGAACTTCCTTTGTACCAATTATGTTCAATGGCTAGTGTGTCCCTCTAGCATCAGGCGCGATGATGTTCAGGATTGATTTATAGTGCATAAAGAAGTTAAAATATGGTCCCTTCGTAATGACCATACATTTTTTGTCAAGCCGTTGACCTTCAGCTCATAAGAACCGGTGACGTCAATCAGACGGCTGCCTTGATATGTATTCTACGATGTATACCGTATATACCCACAATGTTGGACTTCGTTGTCGTGAAATAAATGTCCCTGTCAAAGATGTACTTTAACTACGTGTCCAGCCTACGTCATTATGAATTGGTCAACTTCGTGACCCAGCTGTTGGTATTCCATTAACATTGGCCTATCCTTACGGCCCACATCAATATAATTCGCGTATTTAACAACAGGTCGGCTACCATTATAAGCCCGACGTCTCTGGCATCACCCTTGCCAGCAGTGATCAAGCACACCCCCAACACATACTCACATACACGAGTTAACAACTGGTGGCCCAGTCAAAGGGGAGAAGAAATTTTTTTTTCTTAATCAAGAACTCATGCGGCAGAACTTGGACCAATAGGAGGGTACAGCTGGAAATTGATCAACTGATAAATGATCAATCTGGGGATGATGATGCCATTGTGTCCACTGATGAGTCTATAATCCGTTGTGAGAAATCAGGGTGGAGCTTCTCTGTTAGAGTAAAGGGTAGAATTGTCGCTGAACATAGCGGGGCTTACATGATAACAACCTCCAGCATGAGAATGGAGGTAGAGGCAGCTGCTGCAGCCTTAAGGTGGCTGTCTGAGACTTCATTAAAAAGGGCAGTTAGTGTATCAGACTCACAATCCATGCTTTGGAAGGTCCAAAGTGGATGGCTCCGGCATGAGTGGAAAACTTCCATAGAAGCCTAGAATCTTCAGGAACTGGTGTGGATCTACTGTTCTGGTTATGCAGGGGTACGCAGCACTGAAGGAGCTGGCAGACTAGCATCAAGAGAACCCACAGTGGTGACACTGGATATGGATAAGGGAGAGATACTGAGAACAATTAATGATCGCCTATTAGAGAACGACACTGCAATCAATGAATCATCAAGGCTAAGACTGTTGGAATTTGGCATCAAACGTAAGGCTAGCTCCAGGAAAAAACTGATAGACTTAATAAGTATAGCCAGCAGGTGGGCTTGAACATCAACCTAAAAAAGACAGAGGTCATGACGCTCAATGTGAGCAACTTTGAGCCCATATCAGTAAGGAATCAGCAACTGGAACAGACAGATGCCTTCACATACCTAGGATGCATAGTAACACCAGACGGCGGAGCAAGCAAAGACATCAACAACAGAATGAACAAAGCAAGAACAGCCTTTTTAAGTCTAAACAACATCTGGAAGTCCTCTCAGTACAACACAAGCACAAAATTAGGATTATATCAGAGCTGTGTGCTTTCTGTGCTTCTCTATGGCGCGGAGAGCTGGAGAGTTACAGAGAAGGAAATGTCGAAATTGTCCTCTTTTCACACAACATGCCTAAGAAAAATTCTCCGAATCTTTTGGCCGAATACCATCACCAACCAAGATCTGCTTACTCGGAGCAAGCAAGATAAATTCTCGCAACATCGTTTTATTTCAATATCTGTTTTATAACGCAAGGGCAACAACTGCTTGGAATTTATAGTCACTTTTCTCGGTAAGCATTTGTCTTCTCGCGTTGGTATCGAATGCAGTTAAGTTTGAGCTGTGGTCGTTTTGCGCTGGACTGCGCATGACTTGTCTTGCTTCTTTGTCGATCGGTTTCCGCCCACCACTAGTGGGAGTGAGCGATTTGGAATGGCGAAAGAGATGCCTCGTTGAAGAGGGGATCTCCGCTATTTTTGTTCTGTCAGGGATGTGTAGTCCTCTTAATGGATATTTCGTTTATTCGAGATAATACCTCTAGTGTTTCCCACATGTCGGGAGGCGTGATATTTCTGTGTATTTCATGAAAGCAAGGTAAATTGACTCTTTCATTAACTCTATTGATTTTGGGTCGTGAGCGATTTCGATTCATAGCCTGTCTGCGAAAGTCGTCGTCACGAGATGTTTTTTCCCAGCTCACATGTCGCTGCATTGTACTGCATCGGTTGATGCAGGTACCAAGGACCATTACTTGCTACTCTGTTAAATGAACTAGGTTTGGAAAACCTTTATTATCTAGAGGATATTTTTGAGGACATTATTTATACTTCGGCAGACGTGTCTGTCTTGCTGAAGTCAAACTAAGGAGAGTGAACTGATCTCATACATCTGGTTATCTCCTGGCTGTTATAGAAAAGGATGGAGTTTTCCACCTGACTACATTTACAGCACTATGAAATATAACATGCATCTGACTCATCATTGTAATGCTGTCTACCGTTTATTGCTGTATTGAATGTTGCTGTGATGATGACTGTTTGATGTGCCTACACATTTGCGTAACCATTTTGTCACTGTGGCGTCCACAATAAATAATGAAGAAAAACGTCAACGGCTGTTTCAAGACTCATTGACTTTATACGTCGTGAGTTTACTGACGTCCTATGTGGATTGCCCTGTTATTGTTGCATGAACATTGTTTTGACTGAACACATCTACACACTACACAAAACCAGACATGCGGATGCCATCCATCATCATATGGCATCACGTATCAGACATGCACACCATCATATCTGGCAGACGCTGGAGCTGGGTTGGCCTTGTCCTCAGAAGAGACCCCGATGCCATCACAAGAACAGCTATGCTATGGACCTCTGAAGGAAAACGAAAGAGAGGCCGACCAAAAACCACTTGGCGGAGGACTGTGGAGGCTGAGATGCAAAGAATGAACCAGAGTTGGAGCACTGTACGAAAGATGGCCGCCGACCGAGCAAAGGGAATCAATTTGTTGTTGCCCTACAAGACGCCACCAGGCGTAATGGCCACTGACTGCTTTGACGGTCGGCGGCTAAGGATCAAAGAAGAAAGAAGAAGTAAGACCAGCCGGGATGGACGAATGATAGGATTCATTCGGCGTGTATGCAACCAACTAGAGTTCCCAAAATTTATTGGGGCGAATTGTAACATAGATTTTATACTTTAAATTTGACATGTTTGAACTTGCTGATGGATATACAGGCCCTTATGAGGCTGGCAACTCCAGCATGTGACAATGATATATTAATGAACTACCACAGCACAGCGCTGGTGATTACTTCGTGCTTACCGGGAACCAAAAGCAGAGATAACCCCAGACTCCAAGTGGAGCAGAGAGTGGATGATGATGACATCATATGTATATATTTACTATCATTTCTAATAAGTTGTATGTATACTTGAACATATTCACCCAGGCACAAGCCATTGCACTAATTGCTGTCCGTCGCAATTTTCCCATTAAATTAACTAAAAGAATTTGATTTTCATCATATCCCCAGAGTTATATGATGTACGCTCGGTGAACGGGACAGCGGGAAAGGCGCCTGATTAATATCAGGAAAATAAAGACTCAGCAGAGAAATTTGTTCTTTTATTCCCTCTGAAGAATATGGTACGGATCGAAGAGACCATTTGCATTACTATTCGACGATATCAGCTGTAGAACT
Source organism: Oreohelix idahoensis (assembly GCA_024509875.1). Classification (NCBI taxonomy): domain Eukaryota; kingdom Metazoa; phylum Mollusca; class Gastropoda; order Stylommatophora; family Oreohelicidae; genus Oreohelix; species Oreohelix idahoensis. The sequence continues at coordinate 549,005 of JAMPIV010015901.1, forward strand.
ATTCTGTGGTTCAAAGCTTGCAATTGACACTTGAAACCTACGTTGTAAAGATACCTGATTTGATCAGGAGAGGTTACCTCTTGAACTAACCTGGAGACGTGACTTCGCCACGGAGACGAACTGACGGAACCAGCAGCATCAACATTTCAGCGTTTTGGCAGCTAAGTTACATCTCTATCTGTGTTTCAAAATTAAACCCCGTAAAGCCGATATATTTTCCATGAAGACACTTCCTTTTTATTAATCACCAGCTCTTGTTTATTTATATTTGTTCAAGAGTAATTGATCATTACAATTTGTTATATGTTGTTTTACAAATTCATAGTTTATTTAGTTATTACAGAAAGACGTGCACACGCATGAAGCAGTACCTTTAATATATATCTATATAGAGCTAATACGGAGAATTTTACTGTTAATTCAGTTGGAGGCTTGTGCGAGCTAATACTAAATTACAGAATAATCCGTCACAAAAGGCGGTGGGAATATAAAAAGTTTACATTGCTAAGACTCATTCAGCATTGTTCTTGATTTCTGAATATCTTGTGAAGACTCTCACAAGGTAGAAGCATCATCATCCTTCTATCTGCATTTCTGCCAAGATTAATCTTGTGCGAAGGTAGATACCTTTGAAGACCCACAATCCTTACTCTAGGTTTTGGCCATTGTTGGACCATCACTGCAGAGCAAGGGGAGGCAATCCGTGACAGATATCTTCTTACTTGTTCAGTATTTTTCCATACGTGTTTCGTGTGTCCTTTCTCCTTCACTCAACTGAGGCCTGTCACCTCAGGGGCGCATTCCCATAGTCAGTTATGACTGAAATAACTATTATTATTAAAACCCTTGATGTACAGCCCGCCTTAATTGCCTTTTACGACATGCACAGTAGTGCACGGTAGTCCTGCTTTCGGCTCGCCAGATCGAGGCCTGCAACCAGGTAGGTAACATTAACAACAAGATGAACGATAATGAGCAACGAAAATAAGCAATGTGAAAATAATGAAAGGCAAACTCTGAGGAAGTACTTTCCAATTTATTCATTGTATTCTTCAAAGCTTATGGTATTAATACCATTAATGTTATTATATGTATACTTCACATACACCACAATCAGAAGAAATTAATACAAGTATATTTCTTGATTGAAAAAGAACTAACTATAAAGGCTCTCGGTGCCACATATGCCTATGTGGAAGTCCTTTGATTCTCACAGTATGTAGTTACTATTATGTATGTATATTTATTTTTACTGTGCATAGGTCACATTTTATTTGTGTAGGGTATGTGTATGTTATGTTAACATACATAGTTTACACGATACATATTTTTATATTGTGTACGTTTATTGCTCATACAATTGCATTAATAAGTTTTATATATCTCGGCTGTTCATAAAATTACTTAATGAAGATAGCGTATATTGTAAGCGTCTATATAGTTTCATATTTTGTTTTATTATAAACATAAGTAAAGTTTATACATGAATTTATTCGAGTTTAGATTTACTTAAGTGATTAGTAAAGTTGTAGAATGTATTTAAAATATTTGTTTTGTATAATGGCTTGCTGGTTTCATAATAAAAATAATTAACATTACACGACTAGCAATGTTATATTTCTCGTGGAACGTTTTATGTAGACGGAATAATAGATGAAGCTCTTTGTTGAACGATGTTGCAGCCTCAGAATAAGCTAGGTCTGGTCATCAAAGATCATATATGTAAGATGGTGATGTAGCACTAGAAGTCCTGGTCCACAAGAAATATACAGTGTAGAATGTGATGAACGCTGGATGGAAAGCCATCTGGCTGATTACTGAAAGGGCTGAATGGTAAAATCGAAAGAAAAAAGAAAAAAAAACCAGTGAGTTCTTAGTGAAGTATGAAGTGCAACATTTAATACAACGGGCGTTACTTTCTCTGTAATCTGGACCAGAAGGATAATTTCTAACCCGATTCTTCTACAACATTCAATACAACGGGCGTTACTTTCTTTGGGATCTGGGACAGAAGGATAATTTCTAACCCGCCTCTTCTACAACATTCAATACAACGGGCGTTCTTTTTTTTTTTTCTCTGTGATCTGGACCAGAAGAATCATTTCTAACCCGCCTCTTCTACAACATTTCACCTTGACCTCTGTTATATCTAGCGGTACTAAATTGTCACCTTCCACAACATTATCTGCACATCATCATCAACATTTTCCTTTGTGCTCCTTACAAAGCATGGGGCCATCACTCTACCTGGCGCCCGTGCAAGAAGCCTGCACCAATCATTTACAAATGTTCCAGCATCGTTGGTTTATGTAGCGATTTGCCTTACCTGATGAGATTGCCAGTCGACTTATACTTTCAGTATCTAAACATCAAAGCTGTTTTCGCTATCTAAACATGACAACTTTTCGTTCTAAACATCAAAGCTGTTTTCGCTATCTAAAACAGTAGTTGTATGACAACGTTTCGTTCTAAACGTGAAAGCTGTTTTCTAGTTCTAACACATCAAAGCTGGTTTCTTTTTCTAAACATCAAGCTGTTTTTTTTTCTCAACCATCAAAGCTGTTTTCTCTGTCTAAACATCAAAGCTGTTTTCTCTGTCTAAACATCAAAGCTGTTTACTCTTTCCAAACATCAAAGCTGGTTTCTCAGCTAATCATGAACGCAGCTACCTCAAACATCTTCTTCTTCTTCTTCTTCCGTCCTTAGCCACCGACCGTCAAAGCAGTCAGTGGCCATTACGCCTAGTGGCGTCTTAGGGCAACAGCAGATAGGTTTTCTTTGCCATTGTTTCCCATCACGCCTATTGGCGTCTTTAGGGCAACGGCAAATCAATCCATTTGCTGTTGTTTCCGTAATCGAAGTGACTAGCAAACGGGTGATCAGCCCGTTGGTTACCTCAAACATAAATGCTGTTATTTCTATCCGAACTTAAAAACTATTCACTCTGAGATCTGTGTCGTGCGTGAATAAGACATTTCTGACACTTGTTAGTTTAGGACCGCCTCCTGTCTCATTCTTCTCTTTTTCTCCACCCATTTCTTCTCTATTTCCTCCTGCAAGCGATCTTTGTGATTTTAGCCTGTCACTCTTACGCTTGACATACTAAACTTTCTTCCCCGTAGCGGCAGAATCTATTTTACCTTTAATTCTGGTCGGCAGAAATTCTCTCAGCCTTTGATTCAGAGTGATGCAAGAAAACCCAGGAGAGCGGTTTTCGCTTTTACGTGACCGAGCTCACCACTTAGCCACGCACTCAAACCATTAGAAACAGCGCCACAGCAACGGGCAGTTTATGCAATCACTCAGGCGACGCGAGGGAGAAAATTCTCCCGGGTATTACGTTTTTTCCTCTGCCTCTGTCCAGTTGCAAAAACCCACGCTGAAAAACCTGCAGGCGACAGTTTAGTATAAAATGAGCCTCCTACTATTTCTCATTGCCATATGTCTCTGTAACCCCTGATCGTGTAGAAGTAGTTGCCTTCTCAGCACTAGCTTGCCTGCTGCAAATTGTGGCGAAGGAAATTCTACATATCGTGAGAAAACCTCGAGCAGGGTGTATCAGCAAGACCTGTGTGGCCATCGGCCGGATACTACCTTCCTTTTGTTATTAGTTCTTCAAGCCACTACTTGATTGTAACCAACTTAGCACAAGCTTCAAACTACAAGTAGATCTGGTGGTTAGCTGTTGAGGTATACAACATAAGCATATTACCTGGAGCGCCCATGCTCCCGCTGCACCCATCTCAGAGAGCAATACAGCTTCTCAAGTTCACCTACCACCACAGGAACGCGAGTCAAAATTCTGACCCGTCCCACTAACACGCGCAGTCGCATCTTGACTAGTTGGTTGGCCATATTCAAGATCTTTGTAAATCGAAATTGAGCCAAGTTATTTTTTTTTCTCTAGTGACACTGTAGTGTTGTTTAGTTGAATTTCTGACATCGCTCAGGTATAAGTTGTGTTTTTTTTTTCCTCTTCCTTGTATTCCCACCCCATATTTATATACTTCATTTAATAAAAATAGATAAGTATTAGCGGATCAGAATTCTCTTACTACTTCTACCTGTTATCGTTGAATGTGATGTCACTTGAGGTGTACGTGGTCTGAATAAACGAAGATAGAATAGTTGAACTAGTACCATTGTACACCACTGTAGTTCACATGAATCTCTGAATAAACGAAGATAGCATAGTTGAACTAGTACCATTGTACAACACTGTAGTTCACAAGAATAGTTGAACTATTACCATTGTACACCACTGTAGTTCACAAGAATAGTTGAAATAATACCATAGTACACCACTGTAGTTCACATGGATCTCTGAATAAACGAAGATAGAATAGTTGAACTAGTACCATTGTACACCACTGTAGTTCACATGAATCTCTGAATAAACGAAGATAGAATAGTTGAACTAGTACCATTGTACAACACAGTAGTTCACAAGAATAGTTGAACTATTACCATTGTACACCACTGTAGTTCACAAGAATAGTTGAACTAATACCATAGTACACCCCTGTAGTTTACATGGATCTCTGAATAAACGAAGATGGAATAGTTGAACTAGTTGAACGTCGTATAACGTTACAATAGAAGAGAGGCGAAGTGATACATAGCATAGAAACATTGTCACTGAGTGGCAGCAGGTGAAAAGACATAATCATATCTTTGCTTATGACAGTTACCCTTCAATCCATTCATATTCTACACTCAGTTCACATCTACCTTCTCCGTCTTCACTCAAACTTTTGTCTTGTCACAGACAGACTCTTTTCACCACTCGTGACAATCTGTTATCACTACAAGCTGCAACCAGGGGTGGACAGACAGTGCTCGGTCCTGGAGCAAATGGTGCCATTGGTTCCTGCTAATCAATTCCACATGGAGAGATTAGGGGAGCATGAACCCCTCTACTGCTGTGGGCTCCCAAAGGCACTGCCCGCAATGCTCAACTACCAGTCTGCCACTGATCATAATTATTAATGAAAATGACTGACCTTTTACCAAATCTCAGTGGACTTGATGCGGTTAATATCTGGATGCACAAAGGAGCTGATTTTGGCGTAGGGGATAAACTTTTTAACAATAACTTCCCGCTCTTCTCTCTCCTTCTCGGCAGCTCTTCTTTCCGCTTCTGCTTCTTTGCTAGGTGAAGGACGGACTTCCCCTTCCGGTTTAATCTCCAGAATGGTTAGTATAGCAAGTACAAGGACCAAAACCTATAAATAAATAAATAAATATATATATATATATATATATATATATATATATATATATATATATATATATATATATATATATATATATATATATATATATATATATATATATATATCTATATATATATATGTATATATATATATGTATATATATATATATATATATATATATATATATATATATATAGAGAGAGAGAGAGAGAGAGAGAGAGAGAGAGAGAGAGAGAGGTAAAATTCAGTTTTAGCGTAAGTTTGACACAATCACCAATGTATAACTGATGACAAGAACCTGCCAAGTGCCAGTGGAAATGGAGATGAGACCCTGACAAGTGCCAATGGAACTGGAGGTGAGAAGAAAACGTAGACAAAAGATGGGACACACTGAGGAAACCTGCCCACAGCACTTTCAGGCAATCTTTGTTCTGTTGTAGTGGTGGTAGTAGCAGTGGTAGTGATGGTAGTAGTAGCAATGATAGTGAAAGTGTTAGTAGTAGCAGTAGCAGTGGTAGGGGTGATGGTGGTAGTAGCAGTGGTACCGGTGGTAGTAGCAGTGGTGGTAGTAGCGGTGGTAGTGATAGTGGTAGTAGCAGTGGTAGTGATAGTGGTAGTAGTAGCAGTATTAGTGGCAAGTGTTTTGATAGTAGCAGTGGTAGGTGTGGTGCCTGCTATCAGTGGTTGATGAGATGGTAGTAGCAGTGGTAGGTGTGGTGGTAGTAGCTTGGTAGGTGTGGTGGTAGAGGTAGGTGTTGTGGTAGTAGCAGTGGTAGGTTTGGTGGTAGTAGCAGTGGTAGGTGTGGTGGTAGTAGCAGTGGTAGTGGTAGTGATGGTACTAGCAGTTGTAGTGATAGTGGTGGTAATAGCAGTGTTAGTGGTAATGGTGACAGTAGGAGTGGTAGGTATGGTGGTAGTAGCAGGAGCAGTTGTAGTCGTGGTGGTAATAGTAGTGGTAGTGCTAGTAGTAGTGGTAGGTGTGGTGGTAGTAGCAGCAGCACTGAAGTTGGTGGTGGTTATAGTAGTGGTAGTAGTAGTGGTAGTAGTAGTGGTAGTTGTAGTGATGGGTATGGTGGTAGTAGCAGTAGCACTGATGTTGGTGGTGGTTATAATAGTGGTAGTAGTAGCAGTGGTAGTGGTGGTGGTATTAGTATAGGTAGTATTAGTAGTAGTGGTAGTGGTAATAGTAGTAGTAGAAGTAGTAGTAGTAGAAGTAGTAGTAGTGGTGGTGGTAATAGTAGTGGTAGTGGTAGTAGTAGTGGTAGTGGTGGTGGCAATAGTAATGGTAACAGTAATGGTAGTGGTAGTAGTAGTAGTGGTAGTGGTGGTGGTAGTAGTAGTGGTAGTGATACTTACAGGGAGTCTTAGATGCCATGAAAGAAAGAATAGAATTACTACTATTGTCGTCATGTCGTTGTGACATGAGGCTGGCAACATCATGGTGTCAAACAAATTACTACAGAAACTACAGCTACAAGTGCATGTGAAAGCTTAATACCAGGTTTCTTGAACGTTGACCAACTGTCGTGGCTGGTTCATGCTCCATAAGTAAAACTATGTATAGTAACGATAAAAGTGTGATGATGATGATGATGATGACGATAACGAAGAAGATAAGAGACAATTCATGATTACAAAACAGCAACACCATTTGTCTTAAAGCGGTGACCTACATTCCAGATCAGTATTAGTGCCAGTATTGCTGAGATCGTCCCCTGGACAGCATTGAACATGGAGCTATAGCAACCCTGGGGCGTGGAAGAAATGGCGGAGTTAGCATGATACTCATAGTTGGCAGCGTTGTAATAGTAGGAACAGGGCCATTTTGTCAGGTGGTTGTCATTAAATATTAGCTAAATAGACTGACGGATCAATAAATGGAAAGCATGCATGCATGCATCCATCCATCCGTATATCCGTTCATCTATCTGTCTGTATCTTTCTGTGTCTGTCTGTCTGTGTATGTGTCAGCCTGCCTGTCTGCCTCTGTATGTGTCTGTCTGTCTGTGTATGTCTGCTTGTCTGCCTCTGTCTGTCTATGTTTGTCTGTCAGTGTCTGCCTGCTTGTCTGTCTCTGTCTGTGTCTGCCAGGCTGTGTCTGTCTGTCTGTGTATGTCTGCCTGTCTGCCTGGCTGTGTCTGTCTGTCTGTGTATGTCTGCCTGTCTGCCTCTGTCTGTGTATGTCTGCCTGTCTGCCTGTGTCTGTGTCTGTCTGTCTATGTCATCATCATCATTTTCCATTTGAATCCCTATGGATCAAGGAACCACCACTCTAGCTGGCCCTCTGTCAGGAAGCTGGTACAAAACATTCACAGTGGTGGTTTCTGTAGTAATTTCTTGTAGACGGTGATGTTTCCTATACTCCGTAGGGATCATCCACATATGACTGTTACGGGCCGCTTCTATCTCCAGATATTAGAAGCCCGTTGGACGTGAGTTATTGGGTTGCTCTTCAATAATTCTTTAGGTATTATATTCATCTCTACCATTTCGGCTTACAGTTCAATTGCAGATTTAGAGCCGGTATTGTGTGATTCAATATTATTATTTGATTCAGTGTCGTTCATTATTTCGTATTAATTCTCCAGCAGTGTTGTATTATTTTTATGAATAAACTTGTATATAATGTGAGTCTGTACTGACCTTGCAAGGGTTATCTCAACAGTCACAGCACATTAGTAAACTTGAATAATTCAGGCAAGTAAAACAAGTTTCATTGACGACTGAATATTTAATGAATGTCCTCTTTCCAAATGAATACAGGAACGTTTTCACACAACTAATATTGGCATTAAAACATAGTTTTTAGGATCTACTTAATGTTCATCCTACAGACATTGCACGTCTGTGTTAACCGTAAATTCTATAGCGTCCTTGAGTCTGCAACCAACTCTTTCAAATATGTTTAGTGGAATTATTATCATTAGGAAATGATATCCTTATTTCATATTCGCGTATTCTGTCTATGTCCACTTATTCAATACTTTGGCTTTCCTAGCCAGGCTTTAACTGCCATAAATATAATATCCTTGCGAAACGTATCCTACGCTATTCGCGATTATCCTTTAGACACTCTGGTCCTAATACTTTTGACTTGATTAGCTTTCCCAGCATAATCTACACGGATTTCTACGCTATTTATAATTCACAGTGGGTATACCACTTTATACATATTCTTCGTCAGTGGCCATGCCACATATATAATAATAATAATAATAATAAATTCTTTAAGCACCAAACATTGCGCATAAGGCAGAAACCAGTGCTCTCCAGGTTGTTCGTTGTGACGCCACTCCTCTTAGCTCTTGCACATTATTTAGGCCCAACGTTCTTCCTTCTCTTATTATTGTTCTTCTGAGTGTTTCTTTTGGTCTTCCTTTTTTCCTCTTACCCTCAGGAACCCAAGTGAGCACCTGTAGTGGTATTCTGTTGTTTTGCATTCGTAGGACATGACCGATATATGACCATCGTCTTTTCCTTATATAGTCGGAGACATATTTCTGCCTAGAGTCTTCTCTTATTTGTCGATTAGTCTTGAATTCTTTCCAACTGATGTTCATGAGTATATTATACACATTCCATAAGTGGTTCTGCCACACATTTGAAACACTGCCGGACGGCTCTATGGCCATACATAGACTGCGGTTACTAGCCTTGACGCGTCATACATTGATTTGCACGATTTCCAGTATTAATTCAATTGAGGTGTCTCGAGGTGCAACCATGCGAATGTGGCCATCATTCAAATGCTTGCAAACCCCGAAACAATCCTCAACATCATCCCCCTCGCTCCCAAACGTGACACTCGTGGCACGTGTGAGAGTGGTGGCGAAGATGTACCCGAATATAATGTTATTCATCATTAAGAATTATCTAATTAAATCAATACTCATAATCAGAAATGTGGATTATAAAAATTATATACATATAGTCAATTTTGGTCACGCTAGAAGCAAAGTCATAATCAATCCTGTGACGAAAAATTTCTAGACAACAAGTCCGCGAGATTATTATCTGTTCCAGAATTAGGTATGATGGTAAATGCGAATTCCTGTAACAATAGGAACAATCTGTGTATTCTCGCATTCCACATCGTTCTGGACGTGATGAACGTAAGTGGACTGTGATCTGTCTGAATATAGAACTTTTTACCGATCAGATATTTAGACAGTTTCTCCAAGCACCAGACCACAGCCAACAGCTCGCGCTCGCCTGTTGCATATTTCTGTTCAGCAGGTGTAAGCTTGCGTGATACAAACAAGCACGGATGTAGAATTTCTTCATAGCATTGAAGCAAACATCCTGCGATGCCGGTACTAGAAGCATCTGTTTGAATCACAAATGGTACATGTAAATTGGGTAATAATAGGATAGGAGGATTCTTAAATAAATTCTTTATCCTAATCAGAGCTTCTTCGCACTGCGGTGTCCACAAAATTTTTTTTGGACTACCTTTGGCCAGCAATCCGGACAAAGGAGCAGAAATCTGTGAGAAGTGAGGTATAAATTTATGGTAATAATTGATTAACCCCAACAAGCTTCTCACTTGCTTCTTCGATGATGGGGTAGCAATGTCTAGTATGCGCTTGACTGTATTGTCATCGGGATGTAATCTGTGGTTACCTGTGCGGTGACCCAGAAATGTAATCTCCTGACAACCTATCTGGACCTTAGAAGGTCTTACAGTCAAACCATTTTGTCGCAGTGTAAGAAGTAAAGAAGATAAACCAGTAATGTGGTCTTCCCATGAGTCGTGAAATAGACAGATGTCATCAATATATGTGATAACATCTTTTCTATCGCCCAGAAGGCGGCGCATCATGCGCACAAATGTCGCAGGCGCGTTTACAAGGCCGAAGCACATGTAATTCCATTGGAACAATCCAAATGGAGTAGTAAAGGCGGTGAAAGGTTTGGCATGTTTTGTAAGAGGTATCTGCCAATATCCTTTCGAGAGATCTAATTTACTAAAGTAAGTAGCTTGTGACACTTGAGAAAGGAGGTCGTCCAACAAATGCATTTGTTCAGCGTCGCTAATTGTGATACTATTAAGACGTCTGAAATCAATACAAATACAGAGCGAACCATCCCTCTTTTTCACAATTACCATGGGAAAAGCATAAGGTCACTCTGATGGAGATATGACTCCCAATCTTATCATATCCTTCAGTTCCTTTTCAACCTTATCTTTATGATGTAGAGAAATAGGGTAAGGTCTTAGTTTAATAGGACGATTGTCTGTCAGAATGATGTCATGAGAAATTAAAGATGTTCTACCTGGAAGGTCAGTAAGTACATCATTAAAAGAAAGAAGAATTTCTTGAACTTGACTTTGTTGTTAAGATGACAAAGTCGAAGAAATTGTGACATCCTTCCAAGATTCGGAAGATTGTAACGATGGTAAAGAAAACTGTAGAGGAATCGACGATGTAGTGTCTTCGTCATTCACTAATGCGAAAGAAGAAATATGAGATGAAGACTCAGAAACAGAGTTAATAATGGGAATTAACTCTTGTGGTCTTTCCACTGCCAATTTCAGCATATTGACATGGAAAGTCTTAATTTTCCCTCTTATGTTTATAGCGTAATCAACATCTGTGACTCGTTTAATGATCATAAATGGACCCTGCCATGAATCCAAAAGTTTATTATCATCGTGAGGAAGTAGTAACCAAACTTTTTCCCCAGGATTAAAATATCGTAATATTTTCTTCTGATTATGGAATAATCTAGATTTTTGTGTAACCGATTTTATGCTATCAGATGCATATGTGCATGCATCAATGATTCTTTGTCGAAGTTCAATCACTAGCTCATAAATAGTACGGGTGAATTCATCTGCTGATGATCCGACCAACAAATTCTTTAGAATCATCATTGGGCCACGTGGATTAGAGCCATAAACGAGCTCGAACGGACTAAAGCCCGTGCTTTCGTGGGGGACCTCTCGAAATGCAAATAAGGCTGCACAAAGGAACCTGTCCCAGTCACGAGGACATTCCTCAGTGATCGTATGAAGAATCTGTTTAAGCGACCCGTTGTAGCGCTCGCAGACCCCGTTCGTTTGGGCGTGATATGCACTTGAAAACGAATGGTGAATTGATAGCATCGACTCCACTTCCTTCATAATGTTTGAGGTGAATTGTGAACCTCTGTCTGACAAGATTTCTTCCGGAAAACCAATGCGACAAAAAATTGCAAATAATGCATCAGATACCGACGCAGTAGTAATGGTTTTCAGAGGTATAGCCTCAGGCCAACGTGTACAAAGGTCTATACATGTTAAGATATATTAGATGGAATCGATAACGGACCAATAATATCTATTGCTATCTTTTTAAATGGTCTTTCTGGTACATCAGTGATTTGTAAGGGTGCCGTATGGAATCTGCCCTTACGTGATATGCTCTGACATGTCGTACATGACCTACAATACAATTTTGTGTCCTTATTGACGCCAGGCCAATAGAATTGTGACGTGACTCTGAATAATGTTCTTTTAATGCCCATGTGACCTGCCATGGGAGAGTCATGTCCTGTCTGTAATACCAATGGTCTATATTCTTTTGGAACAACCACCTGATGAATAATAGAAATACAATCATCATAGTACCTTGTTAATATGGACTTCTTTATCTGAAACCAATGTTGTGATGATCTCGTATGTTTAATAACTTTTTTCTCTGCTAGCGCAAATAAACGCTGTAAACTTGGATCATTTCTTTGTTTTACTGCAAACGCCGCTGGTGATTCAGCAACGACGTATGGAGACATAATTGTCTCTAATACAGGTGTAGGTGAGGTGGCCATATCTGTCGTCAACTGTTGTGCTCTGGTGACAACAGCATTTGCCACCAGTGGGTGAGATTCAACCCATCTTGCGACCTCATCCGGAGTGCAATCTCTAACTCCAGTTATGTTATCTAATATTATCTCAGCCACGGGAGCTTTTAAGCCGCAGGCGTATACAGTACCTGTGTAAAAAGGTGTGTCGATATAGACACGTGCTACTGGGAATTTCTCTACATTCCCACCAAATGTAATACATTTCACAGTTTTACCCGTGAATGCAGAGGGCTCGATAAGCGAGTGCTGTATTCCGACCGTGGAACACCCGCTATCCCTCAAAACTCTTACTTCTTTTCCATATAAAAATCCCTTATGGTATGTGAGACGTCCTAAACTCTCACAAGCAGACATCGAAGACATAGTGTGTCCGCACAGAAGTGTCTTTTTCCTATCTGATATCAGATGTGATTGACAAACATAACAAGAGTCATCTAACATACTACATGAATTAGCATGTTTCTTTTCATCACTATCATGATCTCTTTTGTCAGTACATACATTAGCATGACTATGTTTGTCATTTTTCTTCGCGGAAGATCTAGAATGACCTGTTTTCTTTTTGAATGCTTTTTTCTTATCATAATAAAAATCTGTTGACTCATCGTTATCATCACTCTTGTTGTATGATGATCTATGATCATTGTAATCTCTATAATGATCTTTGTGATAATCATCACGACCCCTACCTTTGTGTCCTCCACGATCATGAGGTGAATAACCTCGATAACTCCGACGGTAGACTCTTGAAGGAGAGCGATAACGAGGGAAGATGTAAGACCCCCGATATTCGTGACAAAAGTTCGTACGATATCGTCCGTCAACGCTCTTCGATCTAGGTCGGTGATCATAAGATCTATGATCATGGAGTGCTGAGCACGTAGGCATAGGATCTCGAGGAAAAGATCTATGTACATCCTTGTTTGGATGTGCCGTGACAAAGTTTCTACCAAGTTTTTCGTATTCATCAATAGAGCTGGGGTGTCTCTCCTGTAGGAATGACTCTAATTCATGACTACACGAGGATAGCACTTTATCTCGTAGCATGAAATCCATCAACCCTTCATATGATTTGGTAATACCTGACAAATCTATCCATCTATTGAAAAAATGTTTAATGGAAGCAATAAATTCCCCAAAGTCAGCTTCCTTACTTGGCTTAGCCGCATGGAAACGATCTCGGAATCCAGATTCAGTTAACTGGAACCGTCTAAGAAGTACTTCTTTTACGACATCAAAATCGTTTCTGCTTTTCTCATCCAGATTCATGAAAACTTTGAGTGAGTCCCCGGTCAAAAAATCAACCAAAAGACTACTCCATCTTTCCTTAGGTATATTTAAACATGTAACTTTCATAATAAATCTGGATAAAAATGAATCCACACAATCTCTAGACTGATCGAAATGTGGGATTTTCAATTTAGGGTAAAATACATTTGAATTAGCTGAAGGCCTAGACTGATCTGATTGTACCTTAGCCAATTCTAACGCCCTTTCTTTCTCAGCATTTAGTCTTAAAGTTTCAAGCTCCATAGCATGTTTATGAGCTTGGTCCAATTGAAGGAGTTCCATTATTCTTATTTCCATTTTCTTTTTCCAATTCTCTCTCTTTATCTTGTTGAGCTATTTCTTTTTCTTTTTGCTCTTTTTGTAGTTCTCTCTCTTTTTCTTGTTGCGCCAATTCTTTTTCCATTTTCTGTTTTTCTAATTCTATTTCTTTTTCTTTAAGTTCTTTTTGTTGGGCTAATTCCAACTTTTTAAGTTCACGTTGTTTAATTCTCTCCATTTGAGATAAATGCTTTTCATATCTATTCTCAGCATAAAGTTCAAGATCAGATCCCGATTTACCTAGGCTCTGTCCAATTTTAATAAAATCTTCTAACGTGGACATGGTGACAAGTTTATCAATAACTTATATAAGTATATTATTTGTCAATAAATATTATGAACGTGTGATATTAGTTAATCCCATATAACTATGATATTCAATGTATGCCAGAGACAAGCACAGGTGACAATAGACAATGGATGGAACAAGACAATGAAATACAGTGAAGTGATATGTTCAGTTATACGACATAACATGACAGATATAAAGGAACTAAGTAAGAACTAGACATAGTAATAATAGAAATGAAATGTTTAAATAACATTACAAAAATTTAACGATACAAGTCGTCCTTAAACAAACACTGAGACAGAGAGATTTTAGATCACAGACGAATAAAATTGAACAATACGGAAACTAGGTTATGCAAATAAAATGACGTAGGCACGTGACGTCACAACTAGCACAAAAATAAAATGGTTGTATTGCGAACCGAAGCTTCAGTTAATTTATATCCTAACTGCAAAAAAAAAAATAATAAAATAGTTAGCTCTTCGGTCAGCAAATACAAGCATTAACCCTAGAAGTCGTTATAATTCCTTGAATTTTTCCCAAAGGAAACAAACAAGCAATAATAAGCCCTAACCATCCTTCCCACGAATTTATATAAAACTCATAGATTTTATACACAAAATGATAATGAGTAGAACTGCACGTAGAACAGGCAAGTGACAGTGGAGAAAATTGAAGGCCAAAGCTAGCCAACTGGACAACACACACTAGTCAAGAGCTCTAATTTAGACAAGAACTTATCTTATTACGATCCCGACATTGTGATTTGTGAAAACCACAACAAGATTCTCACACACAGCTGTTTGACTCGTTCCAATTGATCAGCAGGCGTCCGATTGATTGAAGAAAATCCGTTCACATTTAGTATCGAACGAATGTTTGTCGAAATACCTTTCCGTTTGATCTGGACGTAGATCAAGGGTATGGCTGTTCTTCACTGTTCTCTGGGTCGGTTCAGGATCAATAAATTGATTGAATAAGATAAAGTTGAATCAGCGTCGAAAGTGACCATTAGGAGGAGACTTGATTCGACCTTGACCTTCGTAGTTTGTCTGTGTACTCGAGTTGCCAGATTTGACTTGCGTCTTGAATAAAATTCTTCGAACTATTCAATTTCCACTGAGACTTTGACCGTTCCGAACTGAAATGTTCTTGTAGTTGTTTCAACCGAAATGTTTCCCAACTTGAGCCTGACACATGAACGTTAGTTCGTCGAATTGGGTAACGAAGAAGATGAATTCTACACTTTCTGACACCAGATGTTACGGGCCGCTTCTATCTCCAGATATTAGAAGCCCGTTGGACGTGAGTTATTGGGTTGCTCTTCAATAATTCTTTAGGTGTTATATTCATCTCTACCATTTCGGCTTACAGTTCAATTGCAGATTTAGAGCCGTTATTGTGTGATTCAATATTATTATTTGATTCAGTGTCGTTCATTACTTCGTATTAATTCTCCAGCAGTGTTGTATTATTTTTATGATTAAACTTGTATATAATGTGATAGTCTGTACTGACCTTGCAAGGGTTATCTCAACAGTCACAGCACATTAGTAAACTTGAATAATTCAGGCAATTAAAACAAGTTTCATTGACGACTGAATATTTAATGCATGTCCTCTTTCCAAATGAATACAGGAACGTTTTCACACAACTAATATTGGCATTAAAACATAGTTTTTAGGATCTACTCAATGTTCATCCTACAGACATTGCACGTCTGTGTTAACCGTTAATTCTATAGCGTCCTTGAGTCTGCAACCAACTCTTTCAAATCCGTTTAATGGAATTATTATCATTACGAAATGATATCCTTATTTCATATTCACGTATTCTGTCTATGTCCACTTATTCAATACTTTGGCTTTCCTAGCCAGGCTTTAACTGCCATAAATATAATATCCTTGCGAAACGTATCCTACGCTATTCGCGATTATCCTTTAGACACTCTGGTCCTAATACTTTTGACTTGATTAGCTTTCCCAGCATAATCTACACGGATTTCTACGCTATTTATAATTCACAGTGGGTATACCACTTTATACATATTCTTCATCAGTGGCCATGCCACATATATTATACACATTCCATAAGTGGTTCTGCCACACATTTGAAACACTGCCGGACGGCTCTATGGCCATACATAGACTGCGGTTACTAGCCTTGACGCGTCATACATTGATTTGCGCGATTTCCAGTATTAATTCAATTGAGGTGTCTCGATGTGCAACCATGCGAATGTGGCCATCATTCACATGCTTGAGGTGTCTCCAGGTGCAACCATGCGAATGTGGCCATCATTCACATGCTTGCAAACCCCGAACCAATCCTCAACAATGACGCCACACAATTTTTGTCATTATAAACCAAACACGTTCACATTACGTCACAAAAACCCAGACCCTTCTCATGTGACGTCACAAATGTCTTACACCTCACCCCATTTGTTTGTTTATGTTTTGTAATACTGGAAAGACAGAATGTTATCGAACGTAAATTAATTAACTAGAGCAGAAAATATAACAATCTTTGAAGTAAAACTGTGTTAAATTAACCAGGCTTTTACAAGGCTTGTTCTGCTGTTTAAATGCTGCTAAATTTATTAAAAATATCGCACATTTTGCATTCTAGAAATAAAATGTGCGGAGATCTTGACTTGCGTCTGTAGTGTTGGTGTGTGAAGCAACTTGTTTTATTTGATGAAGTTACCAACCTTGTTAATAACCTTACATTAGTTGTATCCGCACTAGGTAGCGGTTATCCTGTTCTATCTTCGTTTATTCAGAGATCCATGTGAACTACAGTGGTGAACAATGAATGGTACTAGTTCAACTATTCTATCTTCGTTTATTCAGAGATTCATGTGAACTACAATGGTGTACAATGGTACTAGTTCAACTATTCTTGTGACCTACAGTGGAGTACAATGGTACTATAGTCCGTTCGGAAATTCGTGCCCACAGAAAGTGTCAATTTTTCTTGTGAAAAACTGTTTGTTGTACAATGGACATAGAACTATTCTTGCATGAGTCTTAGATTTGGTGTCCATGGTATTAGTTCAATATTTTTTGCCCTTACAAAACTCAATGGTCATGTTCGAATTTTCTATTCTTGTGAACTACAGTGGTATAAAACTGGTACTGTTCAACTGTCTGGGTGAACTTTAGTAAGTTTTTACATGGTAAAGTTACATCTTGTGAATCAGTGGTGTACAATGGTACTAAAAATATTTCTTTTGGTTTGAATTAGTGTAGTGACTACATGTCTGCACGAGTGCGCACCTATTGTACACAATCGCGAGTAACTAATTAAAAAAAAAAATATTTTGAACTGATCTTGTAACTTTCCTGTAAAACTATTAAAAATTAACACAGACAACAGTAAGAGTTTTTTATATAACGTAAAGAAGAAAATTCGAACACGACATGAGTTTTGTAAGGGCAAAAAATATATTAATAACTGCATGGAAAATCTAAGACTGCATGCAAAAATTATTGTCCATACAACAAACAGTTTTGGAGAAAATTGACTCTTTCTGTGAGCACGAATTTCCGAACGGACTATAGTTCAACTATTCTTGTGAACTACAGTGGTGTACAATTGTACTAGTTCAACTAATCTTGTGAACTACAATGGTGTACAATGGTACTAGTTCAACTATTCTTGTGAACTACAGTGGTGTACAATGGTACTAGTTCAACTATTCTTGTGAACTACAGTGGTGTACAATGGTACTAGATCAACTATTCTTGTGAACTACAGTGGTGTACAATGGTACTAGTTCAACTATTCTTGTGAACTACAGTGGTGTACAATGGTACTAGTTCAACTATCTTGTGAACTACAGTGGTGTACAATGGTACTAGTTCAACTATCTTGTGAACTACAGTGGTGTACAATGGTACTAGTTCAACTATTCTTTCTTCGTTTATTCAGAGATCCATGTGAACTACTGTGGTGTACAATGGCACTAATTCAACTATTATTGTGAACTACAGTGGTGTACAATGGTACTAGTTCATCTATTCATCTTCGTTTATTCAGAGATTCATGTGAACTACTGTGGTGTGCAATGGAACTAGTTCAACTATTCTTTCTTCGTTTATTCAGAGATTCATGTGAACTACAATGGTGTACAATGGGACTAGTTCAACTATTCTATCTTCGTTTATTCAGAGATCCATGGGAACTACAGTGGTGTACAATGGTACTAGTTCAACTATTATTGTGAACTACAGTGGTGTACAATGGTACAAGTTGAACTATTCTATCTTCGTTTATTCAGAGATTCATGTGAACAAGAGTGGTGTACTATGGTACTAGTTCAACTATTCTTGTGAACTACAGTGGTGTACAATGGTACTAGTTCAACTATTCTTGTGAACTACAGTGGTGTACAATGGTACTAGTTCAACTATCTTGTGAACTACAGTGGTGTACAATGGTACTAGTTCAACTATTCTTTCTTTGTTTATTCAGAGATCCATGTGAACTACTGTGGAGTACAATGGCACTAGTTCAACTATTCTATCTTCGTTTATTCAGAGATTCTTGTGAACTACAGTGGTGTACAATGGTACTAGTTCAACTATTCTATCTTCGTTTATTCAGAGATCCATGTGAAATACAGTGGTGTACAATGGTACTAGTTCAACTATTATTGTGAACTACAGTGGTGTACAATAGTATTAGTTCACCTATTCTATCTTTGTTTATTCAGAGATTCATGTGAAATACAGTGGTGTACAATGGTACTACTTCAACTATTCTATCTTCGTTTATTCAGAGATCCGTGTGAACTACAGTGGTGTACAATGGTACTAGTTCAACTATTATTGTGAACTACAGTGGTGTACAATAGTATTAGTTCACATATTCTATCTTCGTTTATTCAGAGATTCATGTGAACTACAGTGGTGTACAATGGAACTACTTCAACTATTCTATCTTCGTTTATTCAGAGATGCATGTGAACTACAGTTGTGTACAATGGTACTAGTTTAACTATTCTATCTTCGTTTATTCAGAAATCCATGTGAACTACATTGGTGTGCTATGGCACTAGTTCAACTATTCTTGTGAACTACAGTGGTGTACAATGGTACTAGTTCAACTATTCTTGTGAACTACAGTGGTGTACAATGGTACTCGTTCAACTATTCTATCTTCGTTTATTCAGAGATCCATGTGAACTACAGTGGTGTACAATGGTACTAGTTCAACTATTGTATCTTCGTTTATTCAGAGATCCATGTGAACTACAGTGGTGTACTATGGTACTAGTTCAACTATTCTTGTGAACTACAGTGGTGTACAATGGTACTAGTTCAACTATTCTATCTTCGTTTATTCAGAGATCCATGTGAATTACAGTGGTGTACAATGGTACTAGTTCAACTATTCTTGTGAACTACAGTGGTGTACAATGGTACAAGTTCAACTATTCTTGTAAACTACAGTGGTGTACAATGGTACTAATTCAACTATTCTTGTGAACTACAGTGGTGTACAATGGTACTAGTTCAACTATTCTTGTGAACTACAGTGGTGTACAATGGTACTAGTTCAACTATTCTTGTAAACTACAGTGGTGTACAATGGTACTAGCTCAACTAGGTATTCTTGTGAACTACAGTGGTGTACAATGGTACTAGTTCAACTATTCTTGTAAACTACAGTGGTGTACAATGGTACTAGTTCAACTATTCTCGTGAACTACAGTGGTGTACAATGGTACTAGTTCAACTATTCTTGTAAACTACAGTAGTGTACAATGGTACTAGTTCAACTATTCATGTGAACTACAGTGGTGTACAATGGTACTAGTTCAACTATTATTGTGAACTACAGTGGCGTACAATGGTTCTAGTTCAACTATTCTTGTGAACTACAGTGGTGTACAATGGTACTAGTTCAACTATTCTTGTGAACTACAGTGGCGTACAATGGTACCAGTTCAACTATTCTTGTGAACTACAGTGGTGTACAATGGTACTAGTTCAACTATTCTTGCGAACTACAGTGGTGTACAATGGTACTAGTTCAACTATTCTTGCGAACTACAGTGGTGTACAATGGTACTAGTTCAATTATTCTTGTAAAGTGCAGTGGTGTACAATGGTACTAGTTCAACTATTAATGTGAACTACAGTGGTGTACAATGGTACTAGTTCAACTTTTCATGTGAACTACATTGGTGTACAATGGTACTAGTTCAACTATTCTTGTGAACTACAGTGGTGTACAATGGTACTAGTTCAACTATTCTTGTGAACGACAATGGTGTACAATGGTACTAGTTCAACTATTCTTGTAAACTACAGTGGTGTACAATGGGACTAGTTCAACTATTCTTGTGAACTACAGTGGTGTAAAATGGTACTAGTTCAACTATTCTTGTGAACTACAGTGGTGTACAATGGTACTAGTTCAACTATTCTTGTGAACTACGGTGGTGTACAATGGTACTAATTCAACTATTCTTGTGAACTACGGTGGTGTACAATGGTACTAATTCAACTATTCTTGTGAACTACAGTGGTGTACAATGGTATTAGTTCAACTATTCTTGTGAACTACAGTGGTGTACAATGGTACTAGTTCAACTATTCTTGTGAACTACAGTGGTGTACAATGGTACTAGTTCAACTATTCTTGTGAACTACAGTGGTGTGGAATGGTACCAGATACACTATCTTGTGAACTACAGTGGTGTACAATGGTACTAGTTCAACTATTCTTGTGAACTACATTGGTGTGCTATGGTACTAGTTCAACTATTCTTGTGAACTACAGTGGTGTACAATGGTACTAGTTCAACTATTGTTGTGAACTACAGTGGAGTACAATGGTACTAGTTCAACTATTCTTGTAAACTACAGTGGTGTACAATGGTACTAGTTCAAGTATTTTTGTAAACTACAGTGGTGTACAATGGTACTAGTTCAACTATTATTGTGAACAACAGTGGTGTACAATGGTACTAGTTCAACTATCTTGTGAACTACAGTGGTCTACAATGGTACTAGTTCAACTATTCTTGTGAACTACAGTGGTGTACAATGGTACTAGTTCAACTATTCTTGTGAACTACAGTGGTGTGCAATGGTACCAGTTCAACTATTCTTGTGAACTACAGTGGTGTGCAATGGTACCAGTTCAACTACTCTTGTGAACTACATTGGTGTGCTATGGTACTAGTTCAACTATTCTTGTGAACTACAGTGGTGTACAATGGTACTAGTTCAACTATTCTTGTGAACTACAGTGGAGTACAATGGTACTAGTTCAACTATTCTTGTAAACTACAGTGGTGTACAATGGTACTAGTTCAAGTATTTTTGTAAACTACAGTGGTGTACAATGGTACTAGTTCAACTATTATTGTGAACAACAGTGGTGTACAATGGTACTAGTTCAACTTTTCATGTGAACTACAGTGGTGTACAATGGTATTAGTTCAACTATTCTTGTGAACTACAGTGGTGTACAATGGTACTAGTTCAACTATTATTGTGAACAACAGTGGTGTACAATGGTACTAGTTCAACTATCTTGTGAACTACAGTGGTCTACAATGGTACTAGTTCAACTATTCTTGTGAACTACAGTGGTGTACAATGGTACTAGTTCAACTATTCTTGTGAACTACAGTGGTGTGCAATGGTACCAGTTCAACTATTCTTGTGAACTACAGTGGTGTGCAATGGTACCAGTTCAACTATTCTTGTGAACTACATTGGTGTGCTATGGTACTAGTTCAACTATTCTTGTGAACTACAGTGGTGTACAATGGTACTAGTTCAACTATTCTTGTGAACTACAGTGGAGTACAATGGTACTAGTTCAACTATTCTTGTAAACTACAGTGGTGTACAATGGTACTAGTTCAAGTATTTTTGTAAACTACAGTGGTGTACAATGGTACTAGTTCAACTATTATTGTGAACAACAGTGGTGTACAATGGTACTAGTTCAACTATCTTGTGAACTACAGTGGTCTACAATGGTACTAGTTCAACTATTCTTGTGAACTACAGTGGTGTACAATGGTACTAGTTCAACTATTCTTGTGAACTACAGTGGTGTACAGTGGTACTAGTTCAACTATTCTTATGAGGGCAGCAGTGGTGGTCGTTCAGTGTACACGAACTACGGTTGCATTCCGATTTGGACGTCATCATCATCATCATCATCATCACAACCGCCATTATCATCAACATATTCATCATAATTTTCTTTCTTTCTTAATTCCTTTCTTTTCT
This sequence comes from Oreohelix idahoensis, assembly GCA_024509875.1. Lineage (NCBI taxonomy): Eukaryota > Metazoa > Mollusca > Gastropoda > Stylommatophora > Oreohelicidae > Oreohelix > Oreohelix idahoensis. The sequence goes on from JAMPIV010015901.1 coordinate 571,231, forward strand.
TTCTTTCTTTTCTCTCTCTCTCTCTCTCTCTCTCTCTCTCTCTCTCTCTCTCTCTCTCTCTCTCTCTCTTTTCTTTCTTTCTCATTTCCTTTCTTTTCTTTCTCTCTTTCCTTCTTTCTTTCTCTCTGTCTTTCTTTCTTTCATCTATCCATGCTGGATGACAACACTTCAAGAAGGGAAGTTAACAACCTAGCCTACCTTGTTATTGATGTTCTCCATTACGTCGTACCCTTGAATGGCGCAATCCTTTAATCTCATATAAGCGGCAGTCTTGTCCTCAGCTGGATTGTTAAATTTGTCCCGGTGGCAGCACGCTGGTGACACCTTGTTATAATGATAATAATGATGAAATAAAGTTGGCAGTGAGGATTTAAGATGTCTATAGGAAAGTATTAACGAAAACTACTACAAAAAAAAAACAGGGGCGGTTTTAGAGCTTACGCCACACAGGGAGATGGTTTGACATGCGCCCCAACCCCCAAACTTCTAGTAGCGGAAGTTAATTAAACTATTGGGTAAGACTTGTGAATACAATTTCATATACATTTTAGCTAGTTGTGAGTTTACAAAAGAGGACATCGGATTGGGCTGGGAGAACAGGTCCTGGAGCAGGTCGACCACTTTAAATATCTCGGAGCTATTATAGACCGAAAGGGAGGCATCAAAGAAGAGTTGGCCACTCGAAAAGCAGCAGCTGGGAGACTTTTTCAGGCCATAAATCGAGGATTCCTCAGCAAGAAAGAGGTTGGTAAGAAAAGGAAGATGGCTGTATACCGCTCCACCTATGTCCCTGTCTTGACATATGGATGCGAGTCATGGGCAATGACTACAACCCATAAAAGCCAGATCCAAACCTCAGAAATGAGGTATCTGAGGAAGGTGGTTGAAGTAACAAGAAGAGACATGGTACGCAACCAGACGATACGTCAAGGCCTTAAATCCTACCCCCTGCAGACCCAAGTAGAACAGTCCCAATTAAGATGGTTTGGCCATGTCTGCAGAATGGGAGAAGATCGGATACCACGACAAGCATGGGAAACAAAGAGCCAAGGATCCAGACCCCGAGGACGACCCAGAGTCCGCTGGGGGAGGACAACATTAGACAATCTTTGAAGGATCGAGGACTAGAATGGAACCAGGCCAGGAAGAACACAGCTGATAGAATAGTCTGGCGCTCTCTCTTCCAAACCTCTACACCTCACGGTAGAAGGGGAACGACTAAGCAAGTAAGTAAGTGAGTTTTTAAAAAAATACGAGAATAAGTAAAAAGTCAATGTTAAAAATATGTCACAATTTTGCTGTACTCTTGTCTTATTAAAGATTTACATTGCGTAGTTTAGCCTGGGCTAATTGTGACACAACTGAAGGAAGGTCTTTTCTTGACGAAAACATTCTTTTTATTTTACCCGATTCGATACCCCCTTGCCCTCAGCGCCCAGGATGTCCCCACGGTAGTCCGCCCTTAGGCCACCCCTACTAAGAAGTCACAAATTTGTATAAATAAAAGTTATAACAACCCTATGCGGAACTGACGTGGAAAACCATGCTCACATCAGCGGAACAAGAGGCGAGGGAAAACGTTGACGCTGAAAAAGGAATACACTGTGGATACCAGACGGTAGCATAACAAGGCCGTTCGTATTCTGGAATCCCGAGGGAAAGATAAATCATCATCATCATTTTCCCTCACGATCCTTATGGATTTTTAAAGGATTGTGCGAGGTCCCATGAAGACCCCTCCCCCCTTTTACGAGACTCAATATCATACCACTGACTTGGATCACGCTGTAAAATCTAAAAGTAATGTTTACGATACCATTTTACACAAACTAAAAACGTTCGCTATAGCATCTTTTTTGTTGGTAATTTTAACAAGAAAATTCATGTTTATTTACAGAGGGACTGCGGCGCGCTGTTTTTGGGGAAAAGGAATAATACAGACCTGGAGTATTCTAAAAATAAATATTCAAGAAATGAAATTGTAAACACAAAAAAAAATTTCGTACTTAGAAATGCGAAGAAATCCATTTGCAATTATCCTTGATAACATTTTAATTTTATAACATATTTGTTAATAAATGTCGGCCCCCCCCCCCCCCCCCCCCCCCAAGCGGGGCGCGATACGGCAGCAGCATTTGCACCGCGGACCCTGGTTATAATAATGTTCTTCATTGCAGTAATGGTACAATTATGATGTTTATGGTACTCACCAGAATCGAGAGCAAATAATCGTAATAATGAACCCTTCGAACGCGATCTACCAGCAGATCTCATGGGGTATTATGTTAGATCTATAGGTGACCGATGGCGCACAAAGAAACAATTTGTGAACTAAAAAACTTTCGGCCTTGCCATCTCCTGTCGAAATTTTAAATCGCGGTATCCCAAAGTTCAAGGTTCTTCTTTCGTACTCCCACAGAAAACCCACTAGAACTCACTTTATTTATAAGCTTCATAAGGTAGATAAAGCAACCTTTCTTGAGGGGAAGTTAACATTTGGTTAAAGGTGGGATTTTCCCCTGCTCCTTCCAAGGAACTGCAGGCAGCTGAAAGTCAGGCAAGTAATCTGAAATATCACTCTCTCTCTCTCTCTCTCTCTCTCTCTCTCTCTCTCACACACACCCACACCCACACCCCACACACACACCCACCCCACCACCCACACCCACCCACCCAAATATATATATATATATATATTTACTATTCAGACCGCGTCCATAAAATATTGATAATGTATAACTGATAAGGGCAGGTCCCTCCAAGCATTTACTAAAATGTTACATTGACGTAAAAATTATACACTTTACACGGCCTTGGGGGGACCTATGGTTGCCAGCGACCGTTACCAACACACCTCCGACATATAATGCAATTGTGAATGACAGAGAAACTGCTACAAAGAACGTGTGTAGTTTTCTTTTGTAAACAAACTTGACACGGACAGCGAGACGCTGTTAGTTTATGTAAATTCTTGGGGCAAAAGGAGCCTATCTCGGTCTACCTGATCGGTCGGCGAGATAATATTAAACATGCCTTGTTTTCATACATGCCGGGTCATCCTACAACTGCAGGCCAGAAAGTAGGTGTGTCCTAGCGTGTTGTGGTACTATGTAAACAACAAGGAGCAGAAGGAAATTGAAAGCTGTATGCATGTGTGTAAATACTAATGGTTATAACTTGCTTAAGCGTTAATCAGGTGTATGTGTATGTATCTAATTTCAGACGATAGCCGGTAGAGTTCTGCAGTCAAATATATAGCGAAGCATCACCTTTTATTTAACTCCCGGAATCAGGAGCCCCAAACTAGCAGTACCCAATCTGCCACACAGCTTTCTCCATCTGTGTCTACACCGTTAATTCTTTCAGTGAGCTGAATTGTGACAGAATAACCTAGAATATCACATTTGCCTGTGCCATTATATAATTCATTCTGTGCTCTTCACTTTAATTTTGCCCACCTTTGACAATATTTGGTATTTTCGATTCATTGTTTACACTTCCTTCCCTCAATTCTTTTTATGTTGGGACTTCAGCGACCATCTTTTGCTGCTTATGGTAATCAATCCCTTTCGTTTGAACCCACATTGATACCTGGTATCGGTAGAGAGAAGTGTTGTTAACTAATGTGTAACATATGTTCCAGCCAGACCGTGCATGGGTGCGGCAGATTTATTTTTAAACAACCTTGGGAAGACCACAGTCGATTATCTTATCGATGGGAATGTCTCTGTCGGACCAAGTTGTGGTCAATGTTTCAATGTTTGCTGGGCCAGTTGAATGTCATAATCCTTTCCGGACAAGACTTGTTGGAGGAATAATTATGCATCTTGAAAGAGATTACCTGTGATAAATTACGAAGTCGTGAGTGTAAACATGATCGATAATAGACAGAAGCTGGTTTACAATATATAGTGACTATAAACAACACATTTGTTTGTGCGTTTGTTAAGCAGGAATTTTTCGTGAGAGTAGGGGCAAAATACGCACCGAATGCTATTGTCTTGGCATTTGAGACGTAAAAATACAGCATTTCTGATTGGAGTATTGTCATATAGTAGCAATTTGGATGTGGGCCTAATGTTGCCTTATAATTTCGCGCCCTGTGAGTTTACCACACTGTAAAATTCAACTCGTCAAGAAGACAGCCAGACAATAAGGAATAGGATGAGGATTCCATATTAAAGGACCAGACAACGTGTTTGAGCATCTTGTGGACTAGCTCTCAAGAAAACTCTAGCTTCATTTATACGGAAAGTCCGGAATCCTAGGAACCTGAACACTAAATCATAGTGGGAGTCTATTTGCAAAGTAATACCCCAGACCACGTGTAAGAAGCATCTTAGTCAAGTTGCTTGAACTATTTCTCCGAGCCAGAAGTCAGTTTGTATTCACAAAGAAATTTGGGATAAGTTGTACATTTTATAATTCTATATTTTGCATTATTAACGTGTGAAAATTGCTATTGGCTGTCCAAGTCATACCAGGCTGGCGACCTCAGGATATAGATGATGGTTTCATGAACCACCACTGCAAGAGCTGGTGACTGCCTTATGCGGGTTTCTCATAGAGAACCAAAAGCAGAGGTAGTCCCAAGTTCCATATGGAGTCGGGCGTGGACGATAATAGAAACGATGTACATACTTATTATATTAACTTTTTTCAATCAGTGCATATGTAAATGTAAGCATGTTCAATATAAATGCAATGGAATTAATATTAATGCTTACTTACTTACTTAGTCGTTCCCCTTCTACCGTGAGGTGTGGAGGTTTGGAAGAGAGAGCGCCAGACTATCCTATCGGCTGTCTTCCTCGTGGCCTGGTTCCACTCCAGTCCTCGGTCCTTCAAAGATTGTCTAATGTTGTCCTCCCAGCGGACTCTGGGTCGTCCTGGGGGTCTGGATCCCTGTCTCTTTGTTCCCCATGATGTCTTGGTAGCCGATCTTCTCCCATTCTGCAGACATGGCCAAACCATCTTAGTTGAGACTGTTCTGCTTGGGTCTGCAGGGGGTGGGATTTTAGGCCTTGACGTATCGTCTGGTTGCGGACCATGTCTCTTCTTGTTACTTCAACCACCTTCCTCAGATACCTCATTTCTGAGGTTTGGATCTGGCTTTTATGGGTTGTAGTCATTGCCCATGACTCGCATCCATATGTCAAGACTGGGACATAGGTGGAGCGGTATACAGCCATCTTCGTTTTCTTACCAACCTCTCTCTTGCTGAGGAATCCTCGATTTATGGCCTGAAAAAGTCTCCCAGCTGCTGCTTTTCGAGTGGCCAACTCTTCTTTGATGCCCCCCTTTCGGTCTATAATAGCTCCTATAATAAGTGGTCGACCTGTTCTATGACCTGTTCTCCCAGCTTAATCTGATGTCTTCTTTCTTCTCGTGATATCACCATGGATTTTGTTTTAGAGCTGCTTATGACCATCCCTCTCTTCTCCAGCTCTTCCTTCCAGACTTGCAGGTTGGATTGGAGATATGCCTCTGATTTAGCAATTAGGACAACATCATCAGCAAATGCCAGCTCTGAAATACAGACCTGTCTCATCTTCCAGTACCCCACTGAATACTTTCTTGTTCTCTCATTACATGCCTTGATGACACCGTCCATGAGGAGTAAGAAAAGATAAGGTGACAGGATATCACCTTGTCTTACACCAGTGGTGGTCCTGAACTCTTCTTACTTATGGTTTTCTGTCCTCACATAATTTCTGCAAGACTTGTAGAAGCTCTGTATAGCATGAATCAGAGGTGCTGGAATGTTCTTCCTTGTAAAAAAAGTTCCAAAGTTTGTTCCAGTGGACCTTGTCAAACGCCTTTTCCAGATATATATTAAACAAAGATGGATCTCACTCTTATACTCAAGCATGTGAAGGGCCTTTTCACTCAGCTGTCTGAGTGTGAAGATTAGATCTTGAGTACTTCGGTTAGCTCGGAATGCACACTGGACCTCATTCATCCAATTGTGGCTCAGCTAGGCGTCGGAGTCTCTGCTCTAGGGTTCTAGAGTAGATTTTACCAGTGACACTGAGAAGGGATATGCCTCTATGGTTTCCACATTGTCGATTGTCACACTTGAAAATTGGTGTTATGATGGCAATCTCCCAATCCTTTGGTATGGTCTTGTTGCACCATGCTGCCTGTAGGTAATAGGTCGCCTGATGCTCCCATGTACTTAACCATTTCTGGTGCTATATAACATCGTGCCCTGCTGTTTTGCCTATCTTGATTTTCTCCACTGCTGCCTTCAGTTCTTCCATCTTTATGTCATCTTCACCATCATTGGTTTTCTCATCTGTGCTTGTGGTTATCATTTCTGATGCTTGACCTTGCTCACCATCCAGGAGTTCTGAGAAATATTCTTTCCATCTTTCCATTACTTCCTTCGGGGCAGTAAGCAATTTGCCTTGCTTGTCCTTTATAAATTTGAGAGGGCATTTTTTTCCTTCCTAGTGTTCTTTAGGGTCTTATAGAACAATTTCTGATTTTCTTGCGCATCTTTTTATAGATTTTCTCCAAATTCTTCATAGGACTTCTGTTTTGCTGCTAGCACCTTGTTCTTTGCTTCTGTTCTGAGTGTCACATATCCTCTATATTTCTCCATTTGTCATTTTTTGACTATGTATTTTTTTACAGTCCAAGGGACATAATCCGAGTTATCGAGACTACAATTTTTTAGGAGTTGTCCTTCTCTTGTATAGAGACACGTTCGGTCTATAATTTCTTGAACGAAGCGTGACCATATCTCCTTATTTGGTAGTATCAGTCAACTGTTGTAGATGCCTGAAACCTGTCTTAACGCTTCTGTTCATGACCATAAAAGGCGCGACTGTGTAAGACTTTTATCTCGAATGTTCTTAGAATCGTCTTATTGTGAACGGCGACTCAGAGATTGTCGTTTCTGCGCATGTCAAAAACTGGGAGTTCGTTCTGTGTCTTCCGCCCAGCTGGGCAGTTTAGGAATGGTCTGAGTAGCGAGCGGACGCAACCTGCGTCTTGTGATTCTCTGAGGGAAATACATTGTCTTTGTGAGTTAGTTAGCTAACTAGACTATTTCCCAGTATTATTCAAGCCTGCCTGGAGGCATATGTTCATGGTTGATTTTCCGAAATAAGGTAATTCCTCTTGTATCGAACTTTATGCTATCATCTAGAGGTTCGTCATTTTGTCGCCTTTTTGCTCGCCTGTGTGATTCAAAATGGAGAGGTACTTTGACTAGGATTAAGTCACCGGTATCTTTATACCTGAACTAGTTATATATATATATATGGGTCGCTCTAGACCAACAAGACTATTGTCTGTGTTCCAGGATTCGTTATATCAGAGATCACGTCCAAGTCAGATGGTTAGACTTAGAAACGTTATAAAGGTCGGTATGACCTATATGCCCAGTATGCTATTCACGTGCAGACAGTAAACGGACTTATTGTATACATCTGATCTGCTAGCATCAGAAAGGGAGTATTTATTGTTGTCTATGAACATTGAAGATCTGCAGCTGACTGTTGCAGAAGTTATATATATTATTGATACAGCTTCACGAACCAGAACTTTATGATATCTGTTTACAATACAACTATTGAGTATTGAATCCTACATGACTATCAGTTAATATGATTTTGAATGCTGCATTCGTTATACTATGCTGATGATGACATAAATATCATGACTGTTTTGTGGCGTGCAATAAATGGTATAAAACTAAAGCGAAGTTACCATTTCTATGACTCTACACGTCATGTTGCCTGTGGTGTACCTTGTGAACTGTTCTACTGCAACACGCACAGCAACATTCTAAACCAGATAAGACACCCACATCTTGCACTGTAATACCTGGTGTCGATAGGGGTGGCAAGTTATCATTTCAGCTCAAATCCACCCTTATCAATTCATGGTGGCCAAAAGTTGGTTTATTCTGGTACCAACTCTCAAGGGGGTCAACAAACCCAGACATCATCAGCAGACTACAAGACAACGTTGCAGTTTCTATTCATCACCTTTGATGAAATTTTTTGAAAGACGCGGCATTACTGACAGTTGTTGATATTTTGAAACTACCCGGCGCTGCTCGGCAGTATTGAAGGTTGTCTACGACTAGAAGGACAAGTACCGAGCGAATGGATTTCCTGATCTGTTAAGAAGAAGGACAAGTGCCGTAACAACTGTTCCGGTCTCAGAGGTACTGTTGCAGATTCAGAAGGTCAAGTGCTCAAGTCAATTTGTAGAATTCAGAAGGTCAAGTTCAGAAGCTGTTTCCTGTTAGAAGCTCATTTCCTTCGTCATGGCAGTTTACGGGAGCAGATATGGATCAACGTTGGATCATTGTCCTAAGAATGCTGATCACATCCTGTTCTGAACTGTGCTGACGTTGTGGATACATAGAAGTTAAGTGGCCTGTTTTGTTTGTGAACTGTGCCCTTATGTTCTAACTGAGCCTTCTGTCTATCACATTTTTCACTGTTTACATGCTCATGTTATATGTTATTTGTATTTGTATATTTATATGTTTATATTTCAGCGGGTTTTTCTCGGTTGGGCGGTGTCTTTCAGTAGAAGATACCACGTCACAGAGGTTCTACTGTTAGCGTTTTCGTTAGGGACTGTGCGAATTTCCTACTGTGAAATTTGCTAGCGACAATCGTTGCTATATCTGTTTAGTTGTGACGAGTTGTGCTTTATTTTTGTTTTTTTGTATATTTTTTTTTTCCTTTTCTCTCTTTCTTTCTGTTTTTAGTTTCGATTTCGATTGTTTGTATTTGTAGGTCTCCTCTTTTCTATTATTCAGTTCTTTACGTAAATTTTTGTGTATACACTGTAGCGTCATTTGTTTGTCATATCTTCGCATTTTGTCATCACATTTCTTTTTAGTTTCGCTGTTTATTTATTTGACTTATGCGAATGTTTTCGTATTGTTTGATCTTTGTTATTGTTTACATTGACTCTGATCTTTGTTGTTGTTTACATTGACTTTGATCTTTGTTATTGTTTACATTGACTCTGATCTTTGTTATTGTTTACATTGACTTTGATCTTTGTTGTTGTTTACATTGACTTTGATCTTTGTTATTGTTTACATTGTTGGTGACCTTTGTTATTGTTTACATTGTCTTGTTATTGTTTGCATAGTTCTTGCATAGTTAGCTTTCACTATTGTTACATATATGCTCATGCACTATTGGTCTATAGTGCACTTATCATAACTAACTGGTGTGTGTTTTTTTTTTTGCTTATGCACTATTGTAGTGCAGTTATGATAAATAACTGATGGTTATGCACTGATTTAGGTAGTGCACTGTTAATTAAGAGGTGACTTGTGATATTATTATACATTTGATAATACAAGTTGGTGTCAAGTCTTGTTTCCCACAGAGATTGGGTTAAACATGGTGATTATACAAGCACTTTATTAAGTCTTGTTGCTATTAAGATTGAAATAAGATAATTAATTATTTCAGGTGTGCTCACATTTTAGACATCATGTCTACATTTGAGTACTTTATTGAGCAGGGTAAAGCCCTTGGGAAGACAGGTGATAAATTAGAAGAATTTGCGACTGTTCAATATGCCAAGGCATTGAAGTCGGAGGAAAAGAAAATGAAAGAACTAACTGAACAAAAGAGAATAGATGCTGAAAATTTAAAACTGCAGATGCAAGTGGATGAGAAAAGATTACAAATGGAAATGGAAAAACAAAAAAGAGAAGCAGAATCTCAGGAGAAGAGACTTCAGGCTGAGGCTGAAAATAAGAGACTTGAAAAAGAGGCTGAAAATAAGAGACTTGAAAAAGAGGCTGAAAATAAGAGACTTGAAAAAGAGGCTGAAAATAAGAGACTTGAAATAGAGGCTGAAAATAAAAGATTAGAAAAACAAGCTGAGGCTGAAGAAAGAAGGTTACAAAGAGAAGCTGATGAGAGAAAAGCAAAAATGGAGCATGAAGAAAAACTCATAGCTTTAGAGTTAGAGAAGTTAAAGTTATTGAACGCTGGTAATGCTAATGATGCAAATAAGGTGTCAGATAAGACTAATGCTAAGGATTTCAAGCTTAATCTACCAGCATTTAATCCCTCAATCGATGATATAACATTTTATCTAGATAGATTTGAAAGTGCATGTAATGTGCATAATATAGATAAAACATTATATGTTTATCATCTGTCCAAGATACTTAGAGGTGATGCTTTGACTTTGTTGAGTATGGTAGATGTGCCTGACAAAAACAACTATGGGGTTGTCAGGGCGGCATTGTTAAAGAAGTACCAACTTAACGAGGACGGATATCGTCTTAAATTTAAAACCATGTTACCAGAAACTGGAGTTGAATTCTCTGAATTCATCTCAAGCATACGTCTTACTTTTTTACGATGGGTTGAGTTGTCTAAGACAGAAAATACATTTGAAGCCCTCATGGATTTACTACTTAGAGACAAGGTTATGTCTTCTGTTAATGAAGCTTTTCTTTCTTTTCTTCATGAGCGTAAGCCTAAAAACATAAAAGAAATGGAAGAATACTGTAGCCAGTATGTTACTGCGCATCCGCACATAACCATTAGCAACTCTAAAGTAAAAGAAGGTCTGCCAGTTGCTTCGGCAGCACCTTATGGCCCAAATTTTATGCGTAAATTTCAGGGTAGCCAGCTAAATTTCAATAAAAAGAGTAATCGTAATTATGCCCAGAACCATAGTAATCAATTCCAGGGTGATTCTTCTTCCCAGAACTGGAGACAACCTAATACTACACGGTATTCTACTCCGGTTAACTTTAGAAATTTTCACAAAGGTAATCGGTATAGAGGAAAATATTTTTCTCAGAGACCTCAATACCAGGATAATAGAGGTTCTCAACAGCATAGAGATTGTAATGACAGTTATGGAAACTGGAACTCAAACCAGGATAAAAATTACAGTAGGGACGTTAATGATAATTGCAGAGGCAATAATGGTCGCGGTAGATCGCAACATAAGAGAAAAAGATATCAACAGACAAACTCTGTTCAACAAGAATCTCAGGGAGTAGATAAGCAGGTTAATAATGATAATAAAGACCATAATGCTATCGGATGCTCATCTTTTGATTTTGGTAGAGCAAATAAATGTATCCAATGCAGTACTTTATTTGATCCGAAGACCGTTAGTACTCTAAGCTGTGGTCATCCTTTGCCCGCTCTTCCTGCTAATGTTGCTCATGATGGGAGAGGTTCTCTTATATTACATAAGGGGCTTGTAAATAGTAATCCAGTCTCGGTGTTGTTTGATTCTGGATGTACTACTGTCGGCGTTAGGCAATCTCTTGTAGATCCATCCTGTGCTACAGGAAAGGTCATCAAATGTGTCACATTTGGTGGCACGTTGGAAAAGTATCCTACTGCTATAATACATATTGCTACTCCTTTCTTCACGGGAGAGGTCCACGCGTGTCTACTTCCAAACCCTATTGCGGACCTTATTATTGGTCGTATTCACGGAGTTAGGGAATGTACCCCACAGCAGATTGCTGTTTGGGAAGAGCAAAACATTGAAGCTACCAATGCGGTGGTCACAAGAGCACATGCTCTGGATCCACCTCAAACTTCATTAACTAATAATGATGAAGTAAATGACCAAGATAATCACTTGACTATTACACGTGACTCATTTATCAAATTGCAAGAAGAAGATCCTTCTTTACAAAAATTCTTCATTCTAGCAAAAAAAGGTGATCCTAATCAAAATACTAATAGAAAGTCTTGGATTTCTATGAAGAACGGCGTACTTGTACGTATGGTACAAGACTCGACTACGTCCACTCATTCACAAATTCTTGTGCCTAAGAGCATGAGATTGCAAATATTGCAACATGCTCATGACTCGCAATGTGCTGGACATATGGGTTTTTCCCGTACAAAGTCGAGGGTTCTTGCGGCTTTCTTTTGGCCATTTGTGAGCAAGGACATACGAATGTACTGTCGCTCTTGCAAAGTATGTCAGGAGGTCAAATCTAAAGGACCACGACATGCTGCGCCTATCCAGGCTGCTGACATTCCTATTCGCCCTTTTCAAAAAATGGCAATAGATATTATCGGTCCTTTTAGAATTAAGTCGGCTAGAGGACATCAATTTATCCTTACATGTGTCGATATGTGCACGCGTTGGCCAGAGGCAATACCTCTCAAGAGCATCTCAACTGCTGATATCGCAGACGCTCTTTGGCTGATATTTTCTCGCTTGCGTTTTCCCGGAGAAATATTGTCAGACCATGGCACTCAACTTATATCAGACACTATGTCACAGGTAATGTCTATGCTACACATTAAAAGGTCTCTCAGCAGTATCTATCACCCAATGTCTAATGGGTTGGTCGAACGTTTAAATAGGACTCTGAAAACTTTACTTGGTAAAATAACTGAGGATCATCCTCAGGATTGGGACAGGGTCTTACCCGCGGCTCTCTTTGCGTATAGAGAGGTCCCCAATGAACATACAGGGTTCTCCCCTTTTGAACTTGTCTTTGGCGCGCAACCGCGCGGCCCTATGTCTTTACTTCACGATCTAATCACTGCCGATAATATTAGCGATGAGACTCAATCTTCTTATGAGTACGTCATTGCTCTTAGGCAAAAGATCATCGAGGCATGCAAACTAGCAACTTCATCTTCCGAATTTGCTAAAGAAAAGGCAAGGCAGTTTGCAAATAAGAATAGATGTCTACGACAACTTTGTCCAGGTGACAAAGCTCTCGTTCTACTTCCTTCAAGGGAGAACAGACTTCTAATTGCATGGAAAGGTCCATATGCAATAGTCTCCAAAATTTCTGATGTCGACTATGTTGTCGATATTGATGGAAAGCATAAAACTTTCCACATAAATATGCTCACGGAATTTTATGAAAGACCTGACTATTTGCAGCCTATTTTCCAGGCTACGGACAATTCTCAAGTACCTCATGGTCAGTACTCATCTCTGTCAGTTATACAGGATGAGGAAACTACTTTTTCTGATGTCAATCTTCCTCTTTCTATGGTCCCACTTTATTCTACGGAATCTTGGAAAAACGTGACCGTTTCTCCAAATCTTTCCGCTGAGGAACATCGACAAGTTTCTTCGATGTTGCAAACATTTCAGGATGTTCTTACAGACATCCCGGGACACACACATGTCATTGAACATGACATTGTGCTAACTGATCACAATCCTATCAGAGTCAGACCCTATCCAATACCTATCCATTTCCAGTCTCAAGTCGAAAAAGAATTGGATGAAATGATACGTTTGGAAATCATTGAACCATCCACTTCAGCATACTCTTCGTCTATGGTTATTGTTCGAAAGAAGGATAATAACATTCGCATTTGCGTAGATTATCGCAAATTGAACCAAGTTACGAAGTTCGATGCTGAACCTATGCCTTCATTAGAAGAGCTACTCAATAAACTTTCTAATTCTAGATTCTTTACCAAACTAGATTTGTCTAAAGGTTATTGGCAAGTCCCGCTAACTGAACGTGCCAAACCTTTTACAGCTTTTTCTACACCTAGGGGTTTATTCCAATGGAATTTCATGCCTTTCGGTCTTATGAACGCCCCTGCTACATTCGTACGCATGATGCGGCGAATTCTCGCATATCGTACAGATGTCATAGCATACCTAGATGATATCTGTCTATTCAGTGATTCCTGGGAAGATCACTATTTGGGTTTATACGAATTACTGTCCACTCTTCGCGAGTATAACTTGACTGCAAAACCCTCTAAAGCCTTTATAGGATTTAGTGAGATTTCTTTCCTAGGTCATCGGGTTGGTCATGGTCTTTTAAAGACAGAGGACCACAATGTTTCAAAAATACTTAACATTTCGGTCCCTAAGACGAAGAAACAAGTAAGAAGTCTATTAGGTTTGATCCAATTCTATGGACGATTCATTCCGAATCTGTCCTCCATTATGGCACCGCTTTCTACTTTATTGAAGAAAGGGTCGCCTAATCTGATCCGCTGGTCTAAAGAATGTCAATCCTCATTGGACCAGGTTAAAGCCCTATTTTCATCTCCACCTATTCTTAGGTTACCTACTATTGAGAAGACTTTTGTTCTTCGAAGTGACGCCTCGTCAACTGGGATTGGGGCGGCACTAATGCAGGAGTATTCTGATACTCTGCATCCGGTGATGTATATCTCTAGGAAATTAAATGCGGCAGAAAAGAATTACTCGGTTTTAGACCGTGAGTTATTGGCTATGGTATGGTCTATTCTGAAGTTACAAAGATTTCTTCTAGGCGCACATTTCATTGTGGAAACCGACCAGAAAGCGCTTACTGCTATTCAGAGCAAAAACTTGAAGAGCTCGAGGTCCACTCGTTATGCCATAGCTCTTCAACCATTTCATTTCTCGGTTCGAGCTATCCGTGGTTCGGATAATGTGATGGCAGACATTCTGTCCAGATGCCCACACGATTCCACATGATTCTTCTGTCATATATATATATTTCCTGATATACAGTCCAATGTTATAATGACATGTTAGTAGATTTTTTCTCATTTTTTTTTTTGAGGGAAATTTATAACATTGTACCATGTAATTATCTAAGAAGGCTTAGTTAGTGATATACGGGCCAAAAGATCACTCGGCCACATTTAAATAAATTATTTTAGGATTGTATTAAGAGATTTACCAGTTGTCTTTAAGATTTGTGTTATTCATATTTTCGCAGCACATCATTGAAGATGCGAGATTGTGTCCATTGTGGAACTTTGAGGATATCAAGTCCTGTCCTAGATTGGGAGCGGATGATGTCCACATCTTCTTCTATTGAATGTTTTATGTCAACGAAGATCAACACATGTATTACTTATTAATTACTGTTGCTTTATATAATGTAATAATATAGTGCGGTATATTAGTAAATTACACCGCTATTTGCAACACATTGTATGATATCATAATAATATATTTAATTTCATATATTGGTATGAGTATAATTTGACTTTTATTATGATGTTGCCATCATTGTGGCGTGTGTTGGTGGCACCTTCCTGGAATATATAAGCGTATACTTAGATAAATTTTTTCTCTAAGGATCTGAGATATGATCTCAGTTTCGCTCTAAGTGTTGAGCTATTTTGTTAGGTATATATCCGCGCATCATACGTGCGTTAGGAGCCTAGATTTTTTCGGCTCCAGGATTTAAAAAAAAAAAAGTTTCATTTTTTTTTTCCCGGGAGGGTGCGGTAATGTTACGCACAAATAATTACTTTTTTCAAAGCCTTTGTATGATCATTTTTCGTATGTATGATCATTTTTTGACTGAAGTGTGTATTATGTTTTTTACAGTCAAAGGGACATAATCCGAGTTATCGAGACTACAATTTTTTAGGAGTTGTCCTTCTCTTGTATAGAGACACGTTCGGTCTATAATTTCTTGAACGAAGCGTGACCATATCTCCTTATTTGGTAGTATCAGTCAACTGTTGTAGATGCCTGAAACCTGTCTTAACGCTTCTGTTCATGACCATAAAAGGCGCGACTGTGTAAGACTTTTATCTCGAATGTTCTTAGAATCGTCTTATTGTGAACGGCGACTCAGAGATTGTCGTTCTGCGCATGTCAAAAACTGGGAGTTCGTTCTGTGTCTTCCGCCCAGCTGGGCAGTTTAGGAATGGTCTGAGTAGCGAGCGGACGCAACCTGCGTCTTGTGATTCTCTGAGGGAAATACATTGTCTTTGTGAGTTAGTTAGCTAACTAGACTATTTCCCAGTATTATTCAAGCCTGCCTGGAGGCATATGTTCATGGTTGATTTTCCGAAATAAGGTAATTCCTCTTGTATCGAACTTTATGCTATCATCTAGAGGTTCGTCATTTTGTCGCCTTTTTGCTCGCCTGTGTGATTCAAAATGGAGAGGTACTTTGACTAGGATTAAGTCACCGGTATCTTTATACCTGAACTAGTTATATATATATATGGGTCGCTCTAGACCAACAAGACTATTGTCTGTGTTCCAGGATTCGTTATATCAGAGATCACGTCCAAGTCAGATGGTTAGACTTAGAAACGTTATAAAGGTCGGTATGACCTATATGCCCAGTATGCTATTCACGTGCAGACAGTAAACGGACTTATTGTATACATCTGATCTGCTAGCATCAGAAAGGGAGTATTTATTGTTGTCTATGAACATTGAAGATCTGCAGCTGACTGTTGCAGAAGTTATATATATTATTGATACAGCTTCACGAACCAGAACTTTATGATATCTGTTTACAATACAACTATTGAGTATTGAATCCTACATGACTATCAGTTAATATGATTTTGAATGCTGCATTCGTTATACTATGCTGATGATGACATAAATATCATGACTGTTTTGTGGCGTGCAATAAATGGTATAAAACTAAAGCGAAGTTACCATTTCTATGACTCTACACGTCATGTTGCCTGTGGTGTACCTTGTGAACTGTTCTACTGCAACACGCACAGCAACATTCTAAACCAGATAAGACACCCACATCTTGCACTGTAATACCTGGTGTCGATAGGGGTGGCAAGTTATCATTTCAGCTCAAATCCACCCTTATCAATTCTGTATGCATGTATGCGCGTATGGGGGAACTTTGTGTTTGTAATGATCAGATTCTGCTCACTGCAGAATCTAAGGAGTCGCTTTCCGTTGTCTCTATATCTTCCGATAACACCACCCCTTCTAGCATGGTCATTTCCAACTGTGGCATTGAAATCTCCGAGCATGATAATTTTATCTAGGCAGTCATCCACTGTCCTTTGAAGCAGCTCGAAGAATTCCTTGATGACCTCTGCTTTCTCATCCTCATTCGGCCCATACACTATGACCAGGTTGACTATGGTTTCTCCTTCTTTTAGTTTTACAACCATAATGCGCTCCGAGACAAAGTTCCAGCCCTTGATACTATCTTTTGGGGTTTTTGGCCACAATGCAACCCGCGTCCCCTTTAGCTCTTTCAGATGTGGGTACACCATTGTAGAGCATCGTGTTGCCATCGAGATCCATGACTCCTTGTCCTTTTTTTCTTTGTTTCCGTTATAGCCAGGATTTCTAGTTTTGCTTTCCTCATAATACTAGATGGTGGTACCAATTGGTGGTGCTATCTGTGGAACAAGTGAGTAGTATAAGTGGCCTGCAGTCAAAGCTAACAAACCTACTGTAGACAGGTCTTAACAGACGCTGGACCATCTTTCACAATTACTCCACGATACTACGAGGAGCATGTCGCGGCCACCAGACTTGACCAGTGACGAGAGTGAACCAGTCCATAACCTACAAAGGACAAGCATCGGCTGGAGCAGACACCAACTGACATTTTACTGGCAGCTAAGTAGCAACTCACAGCTGCTTAGTTAACTGTCTACCAATGAAATTTTTTTCAAATCAGACCATCACCTGTAAGGAAATTTTAAAGACTATCTGGGGGTCGGAGTGGCTAAGAGGTATGGCGTCCGCATCGAATTCTAGAAGTACCGGGTTAGATTCCCAGTTGAGGAAATGTAATTTATGGACGTTTTTTTCAGAACCAAGTAGTCCTAATGATGATATACTCCCCCTTGGTCCCCTGGGTAGTGAGATCGGATGCATAGCCTTCTCGGATAAGGGCGACAAAAATAGGAGGTCCCGTGTGCAAGTTGCGCACATTAAAAATCCCACGACAGTTGGAAATCGTAAAGGGTAGGCCTATCGGGCCGCTGCTCTGGCAAAATTTAAAATTAGAAACCTACCCACCACAAAAATATTTATAGAATGTGTGATTCCGATATACACACATTGGGATTCTCGCCGGTGCTACGGAGTTCGTGCACTGTGCTGAGATCCTCCTTGCTGAGATCATCTAAGGGAGGAGATCGGAGCACTGAGGGAGTTGTGCAATGAAGAAAGTCCTTAAAACCAAATCAAACCAAACCAAAGACTCTATCTAAATTCCCCCCCCACCCTTATTTATTTTACATTTGTTAATGATAATTGATTATTAAATTGTTATCTGTAAATATACACATTTATAGTTGATTTAGTCATTTTGAGTGAACTGCACCCGTATGTCTCAGTCATGTAAATACCTATAACAGAGCTATTTAACTAGTATTTTACTGAGTTAAAACAGTTGAGCGCTCATCAAAACAAGCAAAATCCTAACTCATAGAAGGTCAGGAAAGATAAAAAGTTTACACGGCCTGGATCCTACCAGACGTCAGTACTTGATTTCTTTAAATTCCTATGAGGCTTCCTAGAATTGAAGCACCATTCTTCAATTCACATTTCTGCCACGCGAAAGGTAGACACATGTGAAGACCCTCAGTAGATACTCTGAAATTTGGCCACTGTTGGACCATCACTATAGAGCAAGGGGATTAATTCCCGTGACATGGGTAAATGCTGTTTTATGGCAATCTCCAATGTGAGCTCTCTGTTAGCATCAGGCTAGAACACATAGTTGACAGATCTTATCTGCCCTCTAGAGAACATGTCTGTGTGATATCAACCTTCTGTACGTGGATATATTTAGAATTCTTCCTGCCCCCTCGCCAGGCAACACCAGTGACGTAAGTTATCGATCAGAAAAAAAGAATTTAATTCTTGTCAGAACTTCAGGAGAGTGGAAAGTAGTCATAGAGGAGTAGATCTGGATTTGAATTTGGTTGTTACCGTCTAAGGATTTAACCTGCGCGGCGAACCAGGCCAGCCTACGTCAACCGACAAACTGGATGTACCTGTCCCTCATGTGGAAGTGTTGTTCTGTGCAATGTTGTGACTGTGTAATTGCGTGTTGTCATATTCCTTCTTACACTTTCTTTCTATAACACTGTTTGTTGGTTTTGTTCTCTCAATCACATTGTTGTTTATTCCATATGTGATGCCATACAGATAAGTTAAGTTAATTTTCTGCTTTGATTGTTGCATGTAGTTTGATACCTTGATAGATGTTTTGCACTGGTTTTTTTTAATCTTTTGAGTTGTACGATTTAGATATTTATTTTAAATCAGGACAAAAGATTGATACCAGACAAGCAATTTTGCCCAAGTTTTCCGTGTCCTCTCTGTACCTGTATAATCAACACATAGAGGGAAGGCGTGCCATCAACGAAAACAAGACCGGAGGTGGACATCAAGATTGAGGTCTCTTAGTAACCTGTTATCTTGGTTGTTGAACGTCACGCGTATAGAAAATCACCATCAGTAATTATGTCTATCATATTCTGTTTTTGCATCTCGCTTCAATTTTTACACTGAATCTGGAAGAATGTGCCTTCCACATTCATATTTAAATATTCACCAAGCCACAAGCTGAAAGATCATGTGATGTCCTCTACGTCAACAGATCTCTACACAAGCATCTATTTTGTCCAGTGCACGCGTCTCTATTTTAAGATCTGTTGTCAAGACCAAGTGACAACAACAAGGCAGCGCAGGAGTCATAAGTCTGGGATCAAAGCAATATTTAGTTATTTCACCCATTCATCACATTTGGGCTTCCCCCTGAAGCACAGGTATTCAATTACTTCATGCCAAACCTGCTCGTGCTATATTTCAAAATCTTTTCTTGTCTTCTGTATCCCCTTAGATTGAGGGAACCTGTTGATAGCATTACTTCGTCTTACTCTCAGGCGTCAACTTGAATATGTTCACAGAAAGCAGGGGTCGGCGAGAGGATATTTCTATCTCCATAGAGCTTGCCTAGGAATGGTCCTGCTGATGGCTATATATGATTTCTCTGTTTCTTATATGTTGGACACCTGATAGTATTACAAGGCAGTTCTTGTTCTTGATTCCCCGGGTAAGTGAAGAAGAAGCAGATCGAATAAATCACGTGGGACAGAACTGGGGACATAATGAAAATGATGAAGAATAAATGGAAAGAACTTAAGCTGAAATCACGTGACAGAAGGACTTGGCATGTGTTTGTTGAAGCTCTCCTTGGGGAGCTAAAGGGTTAATGATCGATTGATACCCCTTCATGTCTATGTCTAATTGGCTTCTAAATAAATTGACTTCCTCTATTTCTCCAGCCTTGAAGATTCCAGACAAGGGACTGCCTTGTAACCCTACTTACCTTAAATGTGTAGTGTGCAGTCTCCGAGTTGGCCTGCACTTCAGTGAATGTTAGATTGTGGAAGTCCCTTACTCCTGAAACTCCACAGCACTCGAACTGAACAAACAAGAAAATATTAGCAATATCAATATAGAATAAAGTTTATTGTTGTCAGTTCTTGTTTGGACAAATGCAAAAGAAATAGATGTTTGTCATGCACGGAATGACTGATTTACCCTCATGTAGGTTATAATTTGGTTATATAGTGTTCATTATTATACACAGCAGAATATTATCGTTGTTTCTTCCAAGCTGCACCATGAGCATTATGTTGGAATTTCGTAATTTAATCTCACTTTACATTTTATCGTACGGGCTGGGGGTGGGGGTGGGTTAGACTGGCTTTATGTCATCTTGTTCTGTGTCATTTATTTTTATTAACATTTTGTTGTTGTTGTAGTTGTAGTAGTAGTAGTAGTAGTAGTAGTAGTAGTAGTAGTAGTAGTAGTAGTTGTTGTTGTGGTAGTAGTTGTAGTAGTTGTTGTAGTTGTTGTTGTAGTAGTTGTTGTAGTAGTTGTTGTAGTTGTTGTAGTAGTTGTTGTTGTTGTAGTATTTGTTGTAGTTGTTGTAGTTGTAGTTGTTGTAATTGTTGTAGTTGTTGTAGTTGTACTTGTTGTAGTTGTAGTTGTTGTAGTTGTTGTTGTAGTTATTGTAGTTGTTGTTGTAGTTGTTGTAGTTGTTGTTGCAGTTGTTGTAGTTGTTTTAGATGTAGTTGTTGAAGTTGTTGTAGTTGTTGTTGTATTTGTTGTAGTCGTAGTTGTTGTAGTTGTTGTTGTAGTTGTAGCTGTAGTTGTTGTTGTAGTTGTTTTTATTATTATTATTGTTGTTGTTGTTATTATTATTGTTGTTGTTGTAGTTGTAGTTGTTGTAGTTGTTGTTGTAGTTATTGTAGTCGTAGTTGTTATAGTTGTAGTTGCTGTTGTTGTTGTTGTAGTTGTAGTTGTTGTTGTAGTTGTTGTTATTACTATTGTTGTTGTTATTGTTGTTGTTGTTATTATTATTATTGTTGTTGTTCGTTGTTGTAGTAGTTGTTGTAGTAGTAGTTGTTGTTGTTTTTGTTGTAGTAGTAGTTGATGTTGTTGTAGTTGTTGTTGTTGTAGTTGTTGTTGTTGTAGTTGTTGTAGTTGTTGTAGTTATTGTTGTTGTTACTGTTATTATTATTGTTGTTGTTGGTTGTTGTTGTTGTTGGTGTAGTTGTAGTTGTTGTAGTAGTTGTAGTTGTTATTATTGTTGTTGTTGTTATTGTTATTATTATTGTTGTTGTTGTTGATTATTGTTGTTGGTTGTTGTTGTTGTCATATTGGTTCTTGTGTTTATTGATTATGAAAACGATTGTTATCGTTATCATAATTTCCTTTACTAAGCGTGGGAGCACCACTGCAGGAAACCTGCACCAAACATTCACAACCACTTTAGTGGTGGTTTCCGTGGTCATTTGTCTTACAGGATGAGGTTGCCAGCCTCATGGACAACCACATATTAGTCGCCTTGTACGACATGCTTGAGGGTGTTAGTTGGCCTAGTCTGTCTGTGTCTATCTAGAGATTAATATTAGTAGCATTAAATTAACGTGATGAATTTTTAATTCGGTACGACAAATATTAGGCATATACATTTAAGTTACCATTAATGTTTGTTCTGAAAGAAAAAAAAATAATGAGAACATTAATTAATCCACACCGAAATAAATTACAAGTTGCATAAAAACGGGAAAATTATTTATATCTGAATTTATGATATTAACTAGCAATAACCCGTCAAACTTGACGGGTTTTTAATTATAGTGTGCTGTTTCCGTTCCCGGATGAGCAGATAGAACATTCTTAGAGTGTTTTTAGTTTCTTTCCATTATACAGTGTAATCAAACTGTTCATGAACACCGTCATTTGAACGCTTTTCTTTGTTGATTGTAACTATTTTCGGGAGAGTATATGTAATGGAAACAATGCAATTTTTCAACACGGTTGCACTCCTCAGCTGTGACCAACGTACACACGGCGAGAATTATGTTATTTTAGATTCAATTTAAAAGTTCTTTGATGACAACATTTCGTGTGAAAGTGCGTGGATTGTTTTCAAAGAATGTTCCCTGATAATAAGTGGTTTTAACAAAAACTTTCAAGTTTTCATGATTTGTACATCGGGTGAGGGCTCGTGCACACCAATTTTTACGCACTTTTTCTTTGTCGAGCGCTACTAATTTCGTGAAAGAATAAAAGAAAAAAAAACCAAAGTATTTGTTTTATGTAACACCCACGCCGCGAAAGTCGCACGGAAGGTCCTGGGTTCGAGTCCTGGGTAAGCCACTCACGTCTGTTGTTTTTATGTTGTCTAGTTTTCTACTTCTTTATTTCTTACGAGTGCCTGAAAACATACCTTTATGTTTGTCTAATATTTATTGACTGTTTACAGGCCTCGGATTTCCCTTCCTTATGTGTTATAAAAGTTGCACACCGTGCGTTGCGCACTTTTTTTTTCTGGCGCGAGTTACTATTTTGAGTGAGACCGACCGACGTAACATACATCGGTAATTATGTTAGTTGGGATTGAATAGACATCTATTTTCTTCCCACGTGTACACATACGTGTCGCAGAGAAATTTATGATTAATAAATTTCTATATTTTTTCTTTATTCTACCCGTGTCTTCTACGTTATATCGCTCTTTTATCCTATTTTTCGCATTCGTTTGATTGTGAAAATATAACTCTCCCATTCATACCTTTGCTTGTTTCTTTTCTTATTTAGCAACGCACTTTTATTGCGTAAAGCTAAGTTCTTGAATAGACCGAATAGTGTGAAATTCGTTCTCGACAGACATATGATGGCAGACAGTCGTCTAACATTTTCATCTGACCCGGCGCTCTTGGTTAAGTTTCTCGGTGTTAGGTGTGAGAGGCGCCAACAGGCATCGCTCGGGTATGACCATAGGTAGCGGCAGGTGTGAAACGCGTTTGGCAGTTTCATTGCCGTCGTCTGAGTTAAATGTAGGTGTTAAGACGGGAACTATTTCGGGTTTTCGAGAATTAGTGAATCATTTCTTTTCGTAAGATATAAACCCCAGTAGTTTAGATTTCATTCATTCAGTACTCCGCAGTCAAGACTAGAACTACCTAGCGTTCGATTCCTAAGATCTCTGTTAATAGAAGCATCATTTAGTTGGTCGAATTGGATATAGTTCTTAGTAGTTCTGTGTTGAGGTAATATGGTATATGTAGTATTTTTGAGTGATTTAGGTGGTGATCGATTATTTTATTTTCACTAGTTAGATTTCTGTGCAGAGGGATTAAATTATAAGTCTGTTATATTCTCTAGTTGACGTGTTACAGTGGAAAGCAGAATAAATTATTATTTCTAGCTTAAACTCATGCAGCTGTAAATAAAATTTAATTAAATTGCTAGTAACCAGTCCGAGTATATTATAACTAACTTATAACTGCACTGAGTCATCATTGAGTATTGACGAAATACGTAGGTGTTTCTAATTCATGATGATTGATTTTTTTAAACGATCGTAATTATTTCACGGGAGTTTTAACGTTAAGACAAGCTCTACGCTTGCAATTATAATGTAAGTTATAAACGAAGTAAATATTGTGGTTAAGTATTTTGTACTTTTCTCTTCCTTACACAGTTTTGAGTCAGCCCAACTTTTACCAGCGGTTTTAGTACAACTGAGAGAAGAAACATTTTTATCTTTAACCACGTGGGTCTACAAGTTAACACATGTCTGGCAGGGCGTTTGCCTTCAGAAATAGACAGAGTACAAATCTCACTAACGGTTTTAAAGACTAAATGCCTATACTGGGCCTATTGAGCCAGATTATATTTTTTCACAAACTCTCATGTACATGCAGCCCTGTGGCGAGAAAAATTACAAACCATTAACCTTCCGACATTTTGACTAATTGTGGTGTGACCAATAATTATCTATTGAGAGAAGTACCAACCGGTCATTTTCCTAAATAAGGGAAACCTCGTGATTCTGACACTGTGAGCCCGCTTAAGTCTAATTCTTACCTGAACTGAGTAAATTGACACTAACTTAAATCTGAAAAGAAAACTATCGCATGAAGAGGACACCCCGGACCCATTGGATGAAACCAAAATCTGCAGAGCTGGGATCCGCTTCATCAAAACAAAAAATCTACGACAGAATGTGTGTGTGTACTAACGTGCGCCCGACGGCGAACACCAGCAAGATTTTAGGTAAGAAAAGTGAGACAGGGGCCCTTGCTGAAAGAACAGAGTGAAAGCATACTGAATGATTCTTTTATGATTGTTGCTGTCTATTTTGCATATATGTTTAAACACATCAACCGGTTAATTATTTTGACAGTCTAAGAAAAGAGAACTGGTGATTTACGTTAGTGACAGGTTTGATTCCTTGTTATCTTCCCTTGTCTTATGTTGACTGTTCGTCTTGTCTTAGTTTCGTCAGGTCTGTGCCATCTCTGGGCATGCGCAGGTTTTGGCGCGAGACCGGGATACTTCCGTCTTGGTCAGTGTACTCTGGGCGGTCTGATCGGAGAGAGGTCCGATAAGTTTTCCTAGCCATTTTTCGGGGATATGGAAGTCCTTCGTATGACTAAGATATCATCTTTCCTTCCCCAAGTGAATTCCATATGCCAGGAATGGCAGTGTAGTGTTTTGTGTTATATAGGATTCTGAAATAAGGTAATGAAGTCAATTTTACTACATTTCGATTGCCTTTAGAAGCCATGTTGAACTCAGCTCACAACTGACTTATTATATAGAGCCCTATCGTGGGTTCTTGAGAACGGGAACCAAGACCAAGTTGTCTTTTGTACCTTAGAAGCCCAGAGGAAAGTTATTTACTGGAGTAACCCGCTATTCAGACGGTGGGAGTGGCAGGAATTGGTACATATATATATATATATATATAATATATATATATATATATATATATATATATATATATATATATATATATATATATATAACACTACAAGGTACCTGATATGTGAGGCCCGCTACTTGCGGCCTAATGCTAACGCCATAAAGGTCCGTTGTCACGGCCTTTGTTCTTCAGGAGAAGAAATGTCTGGCATGAGACGCCAGCAGAAGTCTTAGCCTTTTGGTTAGGCCATTAAACCGCCCTGTCCCGTGCGGTATATTTTGTACAGGGGTACCTGACAGGGGTTCTGTCAGGGTACCAGAATTTCTCTAGTAGATAGAAGCAGAAAATGGATTGACAGGCCATCATTGTTGGCTCCATACATCTGTGATTATGCAAGTGCTTACCATCATAATATGTTCCATGATTATTGTGCCACTGACTGTGTCGTCCATAATAAACGAATACTTGTTATAAGAAAACACGAAGTCCCTGTTAACACTACTGGCTCGATAGGGAAAACCAAATGAATTCCTCAAAATGATATCACCCCAGATAGAAAGTGTTACATTGAGAACGGTCCCCATTGACAAAAAAAACATTGATACTCCCTATCCCATCACCTACGCCCCCTTATACCCCGCTAACGCTACGTGTGACATGCCTGTAAGTAAGAACATTACTCTATTGCAAGTAACACTTTGCTTTTGGCAACTCGCTACGTTATGCCCATCATATAGTCCGCCATAATGTTGGAGGCACAGACAACTCCATGCATTTCCGCAGAGTGTCGATACAAAAAAAAAAAAAATGTTGATGAAGTCAATCACCTTACGTAGAATGCAACACTGTTATGTAACTACAGTTTGAGATGACATGCCTGTGTACTAGAACAGCTACATACATTATTCGCAGTATACCATTCCAATAATTAGGGGCACTACAGGTAGTTAACCCTGTAGATTGTCGTATCCCAGGATCCCAATCAGGCAACTGTGTTTGGTAAAGTTGTGAGAAGCAAACCGTGTGACATATTAAATAGTACTAAAGGGAAAGTCATTATAGAGTTACTTCCCTTGAAAGTTGTGCCGTCTCTTCGATCGAAACTCCGCGGATGAATCCATTTTACTGCGATTTATTCGTTGTTTGGGTAATAATAGATTGTTCTTGCTTCAGAATATCTATGGCCTGAATTTATGTGTATTGTTTGTCTGAGTAGGACGAGTTCGTCTTATATCTGTATATCATTACATATCTAAGTCGAACTATATGTTCTGTTGTCTCTAGAGAGGTCAAAGGCTATTCGGCGGATGTGTCGCTAGAGTGTGGTGTGATTTGGCTTCGTCCTGATGGGGACTGTGTTTTTCTATGTCGGCTTGTCGCCGAAAAAAATGATCTCAGTATTGGTGGGGAAAGTGATAGTCGTCTAGACCTATCGTGTATGCTTTACCCCAGTGTTTATTTGTATTGCCAAGGAATGGCAGAATCATATTTCTGATACCAAGGTAATAAAAGATACTCTTATGAACTCTCGTTCGAAGCCACCATTTTCGATAGGTACGATTTGAATGTCTAAGAGAATATATTTGACTCGATGAAAAACGACTTCGATTCCTAGCAGCACTATATCCTGTAGAATGCAGTCAATTGTTCATGATCAAATCTACAGAGCAATGAAATGTTTTATGAATGACTAACTTTAGGACAGATTCATTATCTGTATCCAAACGTGAGTGACAGCTCACGAGTGAAGCCATCTTGGAACCAAACATGTAGTGACTTTCAAGAAGAGAAAAGGGATGCCCGTATTATCGCTTGTTTAGTCCAGAGATCACTGCTACACATGAGAACCCGTTATTAGCGGTTCAATATTATTATATGGAAAAATATGTGCTGAACATTATGTTGGAGAATCGTCGCTAAACGAGATTAGGTTTAGAAGCCATCTGAAATATTGTTTATAAGCTGACGTGCTCAGTCAGTGAAGTCAGATGATATATATGTATGGGCGATACTGAGGGCTTGGCTACTGACAGTCCTTTATACTATTATTCTACATGAGTGCCCATGTAACATTGCAAGACCATTTATCCACTGTACCATGATGTATTTAACACATAAATCTTTTGGATGATAGCATGTACTTAGACAAGTATACTTATGGTCCCTCGATTTACGAATATTTTTTTATCTTCACACATGAGAGCCCCCGATTTAAGATAAAAAAAATTTTCTCAACAGGGAAGTTTAGGGATTTGGATTTATATTTTTGATAGAACGCAAATGTCTCCTTACAGGATATATTTGTATAACCCCGGGATCTGTGTCACCGGGCGACCTACTACTATGACTATAGCATAATTCGTGCTAATTGTTAGGAAGAATAGTTACGAGGTTTTATGGAAATAGATTTAAGATAGGTGAGTATCAGATTGAAACTAGAACTAAGTGAATAGCCGAAATACTTCCATCGGGAGACCAATAAAATAAATAGGGAAATATTAAGCCGCCCAACCAAAAGGCTGGAAAAGCCCGCACTATTTTTTGGGAAGGCAAACTTCGGGGTGATAAGGCGGTTGATCTGAAAATGCCGGTGTGTACAGACGGACAACCGTAGATCTTGAAGTTTTCAAGACATCGACTCGATAAAGATAATATTACTTAAATGTGTGGGAAATTCTTTGAGGCTGTAAGTAGAACTTCAAGTGACTTATTTAACAGTGCAGAAAAATACAGTAGTTACAAAAGGTCACGAGATTCAGAGCTCAAAACACGGTGTTATTATTTTTTGGCCCGCTCACAACACGCAGACACGATAAGGAGGGTACCCGCACGGATGAGAAGGTCACAGTACTTTTCACGTGCCGGGCGATTTATAGTATCAGATTTACAACCCCAGGAGTCAACTGAATAACTTAATCATTCGTTCAGGGTGATTGGAGATTTTTGAATATTAATAATGAAGATGACATTGTGAATATTGTTATGGAAAAGGCATTTTTAAGTTTGCACGCACAAGTAGATATAGCAAGGAGAAGGTAACCAAATGTATACATTTGACTTTGTTTACTATGCATTGGTAGAATTACCTAAATAAAATGATTGTTTTGAATCTGGAGAGTTTACTCTATTATCTCTCGTTGATGAAGTCTTACAGTAAAGATATATGAAGAAATACATGCAAATAATTGTCACGCCACATATAACAACACAGAGGAAGTTTGGAACGGACTAGGTTACAGATATCAACAAGAATAAAGATCTCTGGCAGTATACCAGTATTCCTGACTTGGCTGATATAAGAAACATCTACACTATACTAATCACTTCCCCACGGCCACAATTTCGTGTCCTCTGATGGCTTGTATGCATGTCCTGTAAAAGTGTGGTAGTGTGCCGTAATGATGTGGGACATTGTGTAACCGGGTGCAATATGGAATGATATAGTATTATTTGAATGACGTGAAATTTGACTTAGTACTGGCTTGTAGCCCGCCAGAGATGTTAGATTGTCTCACTCTTTATTTAAAGGTCCAGGTTCATCCATCAGTCCTTCTATTGCTGGTGTTAATTGTGAGAGTTGTGGATCATTCAAAACTTAATCTTCAAGTGAAACAATACAATGACTTCAAACTTTTCCAACAAGTTTATAAAATCCTTGAAAGCGATATTTTGCCATGAACTTTATTTACATCAAACAAAAAGTATTCAAATGCATCCTCAAGCAAAAAGTCAATCCGTATGTACATTCATGATAAGACTTCAACGTTATTCTTTCATTTTTCTTTAAGTATTCTTCCATGACTAATGGCTTCTCTAAATAAACGAAGGTTAATCAACTGTGTGTGCTAATATTCATGGTCCTGAACTGATTTTTCCAGATTTTCATATGTCCTTCCTGTTTACTGTACTTTCTCATGTTATTTTATTTTAGTCTGATTTCTTGGGGCAAGCTCATGGTTGCTTTTCATAACATCCATTTCTTTATCTAAGATTTGTCACATGAAAAACATTTCTGAAAAGTACATAAAACAAAGCTTGGCGAAAGTCTACTTACTGGTAGTAAGAAATGAACTACACATTTCCTCGTGATCTCAATCACGTCCAAGAAATATTTACACAAAACATGTTGAGGTTAATCAAATTGGAAACCCAGCCGGATTCCTCACGTTTAACTACGTGTGCATCATTCTTCAGGACTATCACTAGACATGTCTGTTTAACTCCAGACCATTTTTCTAACTGCTTATCCCGCTGGGGAATCTGCCGGCCACTTGGCTTCGGTCGAGCTCAAAAAACCTACTCATTAGGTAACAAACAGCACGTGACCCCGCTAAACTTGGTCTGCATTCTAGTAGCTTACTATGGTAACTGATGGTACTAACGCCTTGCCGTATATTTCCCTCCCCTTAATGTTAATTTTCCAGGGTTAACTTTTTTTCTTCTTTTATTTTAGTTACCAATTCAATTGTCTGTTTTAAACAAAATGGTAGTTTGCTTTGTTATACTTCGGCCCTAGCATAATGAATGCTGGTGGTGGTGGTCATACGGCCACATATAGATCCCGGGGCCCTGCAAATTTATCCCGCAGGGAGACATTTGAGTACTATCAATATCTCCTCCCAAATCTCAAAAATTTGCTAAGTCCAAAAAATTTCAGGAAAATTTAACTTAATTCATAAACCGGGGCTCATATATATATATATATATATATATATATATATATATATATATATATATATATATATATATATATATATATATTATATATATATATATATATATATATATATATATATATATATATATATATATATATATATATATATATATATATATATATATATATATATATATATATATATATATATATATATATATATATATATATATATATATATATATATATATATATATATATATATATATATATATATATATATATATATATATATATATATATATATATATATATATATATATATATATATATATATTAGACTGTTATACCCTAACCAAACTCCATTAATGGACATCATTGTAAAAAAATTTCTTTAACTTTTATCTACGCTATCAAAATTTTGCCGATTGGCAACCCTGGATAATAAAAGTGTTATCGTCACTCAAAATTTACACGAGTGGGAACATTGCGCAACTCCGCCTATGCCGGTCCCAAGCCCGGATGAAAAAGGAGGAGGGCGGCCTGCATGGAGGCCGTAAGGAGGCAGCCCCTCCACCATGCAAAGGCACAACAGGCCAATCACCTGTTTGCTTTAAATCATGATTACACGAACTACAAGAGAGAAAACCGGACTGATTCTAAAGGCGACGAACTGGAACGGACTACGGACTACGACTTATGGAACTTGGAACACAAGAAGTATAAATGGGAAGGAAGAGGAGCTGGTGGAAGAGATGAGGAAAGCAAAACTAGAAATCCTGGCTATAACGGAAACGAAGAAAAAAAGGACAAGGAGTCATGGATCTCGATGGCAACACGTTGCTCTACAGTGGTGTACCCATATCTGAAAGAGCTAAAGGGGGCGTGGGTTGCATTGTGGCCCAAAATCAAAAAGATAGTATCAAGGGATGGAACTTTGTCTCGGAGCGCATTATGGTTGTAAAACTAAAAGAAGGAGAAACCATAGTCAACCTGGTCATAGTGTATGGGCCAAATGAGGATGAGAGAGCAGAGGTCAAGGAGGAATTCTTCGAGCTGCTTCAAAGGACAGTGGATGACTGCCTAGATGAAGTTATTATGCTCGGAGATTTTAATGCCAGAGTTGGGAAATGACCATGCTAGATGGGGTGGAGTTATCGGAAGATATGGAGAAGATACTCTCAATGACAATGGAAAGCGACTCCTTAGATTCTGCAGTGAGCAGAATCTGATCATTACAAACACAAAGTTCCCCCATAAGCGCATACATGCATACACTAGATGTGAACCAACCAAGAATGAGAAGTCAGTGATCGACTATGCCATTGTTCGGAGAAGCTCATTCAGATATGTCCGAGATGCAAGAGTCTGGAGGGGGCCAGAGATTGGAAGTGATCACTACCTGCTAACAATCAAACGAACAACTGAAAGAGTTGCTCAGCCTAGGAACTGCCCAACATCACGCAAGAAACCAAGTAAACGAGCAGGAGAAATGAGCATTAGGACCTACAAGCTGAGAGAGCCAGAAATTAAGACCAGATATCAGGGGCTTATTGCTACAGCAGTGAGCAACACAGAAGAACGACCTGATGACTTGGAAACCCTCTGGAATAAATTCAAGGATATCATAAAGACAGCTGCTGCAGAAGCATGCGGTGAAGTCCGACTTGGGAACCAGAGAAAGAGGACACCTTGGTGGACAGAGGAAGTCAAAGAGAAAATAAGAGAGAAGAAAATGGCATGGAAACAATACTTAGGAGCTAAAAACACAACAGGACAAATGGAAAAATATAGAGAATATGTGACACTCAGAACAGAAGCAAAGAACAAAGTGCTAGCAGCAAAACAGAAGTCCTGGGAAGAATTTGGAGAAAAGCTAGAAAAAGATGCACAAGAAAACCAGAAATTGTTCTATAAGACCCTAAAGAACATGAGGAAAGAAAAACAATGCCCTCTCAAATTTATAAAGGACAAGCAAGGCAAATTGCTTACTGCCCCGAAGGAAGTAATGGAAAGATGGAAAGAATATTTCTCAGAACTCCTGGATGGTGAGCATGGTGAAGCATCAGAAATGATAACCACTAGCACAGAAGAGAAAACCAATGATGGTGAAGATGACATAAAGATGGAAGAACTGAGGGCAGCACTAGAGAAAATCAAGATGGGCAAAGCAGCAGGGCATGATGGTATAACACCAGAAATGGTTAAGTACATGGGAGCATCAGGCGACCTATTACTCTTAAAGGTCCTACAGGCAGCATGGTGCAACAAGACCATACCAAAGGATTGGGAGATTGCCATCATAACACCAATTTTCAAAAAAGGGTGACAATCGACAATGTGGAAACCATAGAGGCATATCCCTTCTCAGTGTCCCTGGTAAAATCTACTCTAGAATCCTAGAGCAGAGACTCCGACGCCTAGCTGAGCAACAATTGGATGAGGTCCAGTGCGGATTCCGAGCAAACCGAAGTACTCAAGACCTAATCTTCACACTCAGACAGCTGAGTGAAAAGACCCTTGAGTATAAGAGTGAGATCCATCTTTGTTTCATAGATCTGGAAAAGGCGTTTGACAGGGTCCCCTGGAGCAAACTTTGGGACTGTTTGGCAAGGAAGAATATTCCAGCACCTCTGATTCATGCTATACAGAGCTTCTACAAGTCTTGCAGAAATTATGTGAGGACAGCAAACCATAAGTCAGAAGAGTTCAGGACCACCACTGGTGTAAGACAAGGTGATATCCTATCACCTTACCTCTTCATACTCCTTATGGACGATGTCATCAAGGCATGTAAGGAGAGAACAAGAAAGTATTCAGTGGGGTACTGGAAGATGAGACAGGTCTATATTTCGGAGCTGGCATTTGCTGATGATGTTGCCCTGATTGCTAAATCAGAGGCACATCTCCAATCCAACCTGCAAGTCTGGAAGGAAGAGCTGGAGAAGAGAGGGATGGTCATAAGCAGCTCTAAAACAAAATCCATGGTGATATCACGAGAAGAAAGAAAACATCAGATTAAGTTGGGAGAACAGGTCCTGGAGCAGGTCGACCACTTTAAATATCTCGGAGCTATTATAGACCGAAAGGGAGGCATCAAAGAAGAGTTGGCCACTCGAAAAGCAGCGGCTGGGAGACTTTTTCAGGCCATAAATCGTGGATTCCTCAGCAAGAAAGAGGTTGGTAAGAAAACGAAGATGGCTGTATACCGCTCCACCTATGTCCCAGTCTTGACATATGGATGCGAGTCGTGGGCAATGACTACAACCCACAAAAGCCAGATCCAAACCTCAGAAATGAGGTATCTGAGGAAAGTGGTTGAAGTAACAAGAAGAGACATGGTCCGCAACCAGACGATCCGTCAAGGCCTAAAATCCCATCCGCTGCAGACCCAAATATAGAACAGTCCCAACTAAGATGGTTTGGCCACCAGAGTCCGCTGGGAGGACAACATTAGACAATCTTTGAAGGACCGAGGACTAGAATGGAACCAGGCCAGGAAGAAGACAGCTGATAGAATGGTCTGGCGCTCTCTCTTCCAAACCTCTACACCTCACAGTAGAAGGGGAACGACTAAGTAAGTAAGTAAGGGAGCATTGCGCAAACATTTTTTTTCAAATATCAATGTTATAAAACCTGCAGTAGTAATTTTCCATAAAGCAATTCAAGTTCTTTCTAAGTATCAATATTAGTTAAAACATATGCTAATACAGTTGACAGATTTGATGTAACAAAGTGAGAGGAGAGAAAATTTTTTTTAGCATCATAGCTTTACTTTTGTCTCCTATATCAGGGTACTCAAGGTATTTCAAAATTTCTATGTTGCAAAACGTTCCTGGTGCTCCAATCAATTTGCATCCAAGTTATTTTCAAGTATCCATACTGTATAAAGTATTCAATATTTTTTTCAAAATAATCCAAGTTATCTCCAAGTATTCATACTGTATAAAGTATTCAATATTTTTATTTCAAAATAATCCAAGTTATTATTGTAATGATGATCCGAATCCATAAAACAATCAAGTTATGTCTAGTTACTCCTGTTTTCTATCCTCATAGACAATCATTTATCGACATATTATTCTTTCTTCTTCTTTGATCCTTAGCCGCCGACCGTCAAAGCAGTCAATGGCCAACACGCCTAGTGGCGTCTTGTAGGGCAACAACAAATTGATTCCACTTTGCTCGGTCGGTGGCCATCCTTCGTACAGTGCCCCAACTCTGGTTCATTCCCTGCATCTCAGCCTCCACAGTCCTCCGCCAGGTTGTTTTTGGTCGGCCTCTCTTTCGTTTTCCTTCAGGGGTCCAAAGCATAGCTGTTCTTGTGATGGCATCGGGGTCTCTTCTGAGGACATGACCAACCCAGCTCCAGCGTCTGCCAGCTATGATGGTGTGCATGTCCTCTTGCTTGCTATGAGTAAGCAGATCTTGGTTAGTGATGGTAATCGGCCAAAAGATTCGGTGAATTTTTCTTAGGCATGTTGTGTGAAAGGAGGACAATTTCGACATTTCCTTCTCTGTAACTCTCCAGCATTGCGCACCATAGAGAAGCACAGAAAGCACACAGCTCTGATATAATCTTAATTTGGTGCTTGTGCTGTATTGGGAGGACTTCCAGATGTTGTTTAGGCTAAAGAAGGCTGTTCTTGCCTTATTCATTCTGATGTTGATGTCTTTGCCTGCCCCACCGTCTGGTGTTACTATGCTTCCTAGGTATGTGAAGGTATCTGTCTGTACCAATTGCTGATTCCTTACTGATATGGGCTCAGGGTTGCTCACATTGAGCGTCATGACCTCAGACTTCTTTAAATTGATGTTCAAGCCCACCTGCTGGCTAAACTTGTTAAGTCTATCCGTTTTTTCCTGGATGTGTTGATGTGAATGTGCTAGTAGTGACAAAAACATATCTGAGAATACATTTTCAAAAATTTACATAACTATTATGCAGCAATCAACATGTTAATATGTCATCACAAATTTACAAGGTGAAAAATTCTCAAAACATCATACATTTTCCATATTCTATGTAGTTTAAATTCTCTGTGTTGGGAAAACCTTCCTGATACTCCAATCAATATGCGTGTAAGTTATTTTCAAGTATCCATCACTGTAGAAAAATGTTCCATATTTTTTTTTCTTTATAGTATCCAAGCTATATTATTGCAATGGTGATCCAAATCCATAAAGCACGCAAGTTATGTCTAGTTACTCCTGTTTTCCATCTTCATAGTCAATCATTTATTAACACTTTACTAATGTGAACAAAACATATTCAAGAACACATTTTCAAAAATTTATATAACAACAATACATCAATCAACATATGATATCAATAATGTCCTTACCACATGACCAATAAAATTTCATTGTCGACACGAAACTGTCTTCGAGGTCGAAGATTGTCAGATTCATGTAGTGTCTATAGCATCTGCAGTCACAACTGGTATGACAGACAGATGGGCGGTCTATGATTCTATCATCAATATCTCTATAGTATGTGGGGAGAGGGTGGAAATGTCATTATCTCAAGGGTGAAAATGTTTAGCTGGTCAACCTGTTTTACACAGTAGCAGAAAAACAATATAAGCCAATAGTAAGACCGTCAAATGCAATGTCCAATGGACTGTTAGATTAAGTGGTCTATGAAAATGTTATCAGTCTTACTGGCTATCTGTTACATCATTTCGTAAAGACAGAGGCGTTTTAATAAAAACGGGGTCATAAATGCATTATTTTATCTATACATTTCTTCAGTATATCACCAACATTTGCTATCAGTAGGGTAATCATCAGGGGTCTTCTTCTCCTGGAATCTCAAAATTGTATTTCAACCTCAAAATATTTAGTCATATTAAAATGTCTGTCACTCAAAGACATAATTATACAATTTCTAACCAAGTCATAAATGCATATACTGCATTTGCATGTATTAATATCCAGGGAGAATACCATCTCCTGTATAGGGACTATCTCTTTTCCTCAATCTCATCTGGGTGCAAAATATTCTTCAAGTATTTCTGAACCATCTCATCAGCATATATCTTCTTTATGTGTCCCCTTAACACATATAGTTCCTGTATGAATATCATATTTAAGTTATGTATCCGTATTTTATATCCTTGTCTTGTGTATCCTTAACACATATGGTTCCAGTATAGGTATCATATTCAGAGAGTATCTTCTTCGTAAACTCATATCTTATGGAAATCTCCAAGATTTTCAATCATATTTTCCCATCTTGTTACGTGACTACTTCTTCTTCTTCTTCTTC
Source organism: Oreohelix idahoensis (assembly GCA_024509875.1). NCBI lineage: Eukaryota > Metazoa > Mollusca > Gastropoda > Stylommatophora > Oreohelicidae > Oreohelix > Oreohelix idahoensis. The sequence goes on from JAMPIV010015901.1 coordinate 607,105, forward strand.
CGTCCTTAGTCAAAGACCGACCAAGCAGTCAGAGGCCATCACGCCTTGTGGCGTCTTAAGGGCAACAGCAGATTGATTTTCTCTGTTGTAGTTTCCCATCACGCCTAGCGGCGTCTTTAGGGCAACAACAAATAGATCCATCTGCCGTTGTTTCCGTAATCGGTGTGACAAGCCAACGGGTGATCAGCCCATTGGGCTTACGTGACTACGTTAAGACATAAATATCTAAGTGATAACAAAGTCTGAAATGCACATAGGCATTTATCAATACAAAAAATGAACATCGTCTCTTATATCAGAGACTATCTTTTGTCATCAGTCTCATACTCTTACTTTCATGCAAAAATTTTCAGTTATTTTCAATCATCTGTCACGTGACTACGTATAGACAGGAATATCTGGTTTATGACAAAGTCATAACTGCATATGTGTATCCTCGTGTGTATCCGTAACACGTATCTCCTTAGTGTGTATCCTCTTGTGTATCCGTGACACGTATATCTTCTATATTTTTAAACCACCATATTTTTTCAATCATATTATCTCGTCTGTTACGTATCACGTAAAAACAGCAATATTTAATGTACAACATTTGCATGGGGTCATCAAAGCAGATATCGACACGGCTACAGAGATGTTATATAAATTACTTGGTAAAGTCTGGGAAAAAGAAGAGATACCAGCAGAATGGAAGGAAGGATATCTGGTTAAGTTGCCTAAGAAGGGAAATCTACAAGAGTGCACAAATTATAGAGGAATAATGTTACTATCAGTGCCAGGAAAGGTATTGAACAGGATTATCCTTGAGAGATTAAAGGAGTCCATAGACAAGAAATTGAGAGATGAACAAGCAGGTTTTCGACAAAACAGATCATGTACAGACCAGATAGCCACTTTGAGAATAATAGTTGAACAAAGTCTGGAATGGAATTCACCACTATACATCGGATTTGTGGACTACGAAAAAGCATTTGACAGTGTGGACAGAGAATCACTTTGGAAATTGATGAGGCATTATGGAGTTCCCCTGAAGATCATTAATTTAATAAAGAAAACCTATGAAGACATGACGTGCAGAGTTCTTCATGAAGGACAGCTTACAGAACCATTGGGATAAGAACAGGAGTGCGACAGGGATGCCTCTTGTCTCCATTTCTTTTCTTGCTGGCAATAGATTGGGTTATGAGATCATCGACAACACACAACAGAAATGGAATCCAGTGGACTCTGACTAAGCAGTTGGATGATCTGGATTTTGCTGATGACTTGGCTCTCCTGTCCCATAACCGTAATCAGATGCAGGACAAATTGAAAACACTCGATGAGAGGTCACAGCAATTGGGTCTGAAAATACACAGGGAAAAGACAAAAATAATGCGAATAAATGCAGGTAATGAAAACAGGGTTGAACTTGAAGAAACACCAATACAAGATGTAGAATCATACACATATCTTGGCAGTAATATAGACAAAGTTGGAGGGACAGACAGCGATATCAAAATAAGAATACAAAAGGCAAGAGGAGCTTTCATTGCATTGGGAAATATATGGAGATCAAGAGAAATAGGATCCAACACGAAAATAAGAATCTTCAACTCAAATGTGAAGTCAGTCCTATTGTATGGCTCGGAGACATGGAGAACAACAAAGACAACAACCAAAAAGCTACAGACTTTCATAAATGGGTGCTTGCGTAGAATAGAGGGATTAAAATGGTATGACAAGGTTACCAATGTGGAACTGATGACAAGAACTGGACAAGTGCCAGTGGAACAAGAGATGAGAAGAAGACGAGGGCGATGGATAGGACACACACTGAGGAAACCTGTTGATAGCATTACAAGGCAGTCCTTGTTCTGGAACCCCCAGGGCAAGAGAGGCAGAGGAAGACCAAAAAGTACGTGGAGAAGAGAGTTGGAAACAGAGGTGAAAATGATGAGGAGAACATGGAAAGAACTTGAGATGATGGCACGTGACAGGAGGACTTGGCATGTGTTTGTTGAAGGCCTATGCTCCTTTGGGAGTGGAGGGTTATGAATGATTTGCATGGGGTGGCAATGGCATAGTCATGATGTACAAACAGTGGTTTCATGCTATCCTGTGTTATTCATTTTCTTCCTTTTTTCTCATGTCAAAATCCATGTCTGCTGCCATCATAAAGACAGTCAATACAATAATATCATGAAGTCAATAATGGCATATGCATCAGTTACAATCATACAACAGTCAATACTCATATGTGAAACAAACAGGGGTGGTTCAGTGGGGGATGAAGTGCTAGTATGGAACACATATGGATTAATGTGTGTGAAGAACAAACAAACAGTCCTCTGTGATGTCTCATAAACAAGTGTAGGGGTGGTTCATGGATATTCATCATCTTGTAATCTATAACAATATTTCTATCAATTTGTTTTCTGTATATTTCTCTCTTTTTCTTTCTCTTTTTTCTTTTTTTTTTTCTTTTCTTTATTTTTCAATTTCATTTATTTCGCAAAAGTCAATGAACAAACTAAAATAACAATAAGATTACCATAACAATTTCTCTAAAAACTTTCCATCAGTAATTCTGACATCTGGGCTGTAGTAAATTCTAAACTGTGGGGGTACCAGAAATAGTTAACTCAGACAATGAATAAGAAGAGTAGTATCACCTGTTGTCTGCAAGTTGTAAGGATAGTATACTGTGGTCTCGTAATGGATAGAAAGAACAAAAGATCTCCAGATTACAACAAAATTGTAATTCAAGTCAATTGAGTTAATTGGGGGAGAAACATTTATAAATTAGAATATTTTCTCAGAGTAATAAGAAAGGAAAGAGTAAGATAAGGGGATGTGAGAGGTGGAGTGAAAAGGAAATTCTTGTAATAGTGGATTCAAATAATGGGATGTACAA